>VZTZ01041448.1:259882-439534 GCA_013400955.1 Drymodes brunneopygia
AAAAAAAGTAACTTTGCTGATGTTATTAACATCTGCAAGCCGCAATCGGGAAGCTAATTTGCATGTTTCTCAATAATTCCCAGTCACACTGCTTGGACAAGGCTGACTGTGAACATGGAACAACAGGATGGGCTCAGAAAAAAGGATTTTGAGTCTGCCTTTAACAGTAGCCACGCCCACTCCATCCATTAAAATACACTGATTTGCAGGGGAAAAAGGGCTTTATGTTCAAGTTGCCATTCTTTCATATTTTTCCTTATATGGAGGGAATTCTCGCTATTTCTTATTTATTTAGGTTCCTATTTGCTGGCAGTTTTATTAAGCTAAAAAACAACAGTTTTGAGAGAAAAAATAAGATGCATGGAACAGTAGAGATATTTTGGGGGGCAGTTTACATAAAATGCCCTAATGCCCCCAACACTCCAGTTAGTTGAACAGTTGGTGTCCAGTTACTTACGGAAGCACAGAATGAATCACAGAATTGTTTGTGCTGGAAGGGAACTTCAAGATCATCTCATTCCCACGCCCCCACCTTGGACAGGGACACGGACACCTTTCACTGGATCAGGTTGCTCCAAGCACTATCCAGCCTGGCCTTGAACACTTCCAGCAATGGGCATCCACTGCTTCTCTGGGCAACCTGTGCCAGTGCCTCACCACCCTCACAGGGAAGAATCTCTTCCTGATCTCTAATCTGACCCTGCCCTCTGTCAGTTTGAAGCCATTCCCTCTTATCCTGTCACTCCATGCCCTTGTAGAACATTCCTCTCAAGCTCTCTTGTAGCCACCTTGAGGTACTGGATGGCTACTTGAATCCTTCAACATTCAAGAATTATTTTCTCAGACCCAACATTTATTCCTAAAAACCAAAACTTCCTACTTATTTTTATGCCCCGCTTGATTTATTGACGTCTAATGAACAAGCCAAAGAAATAATTAAAAAAAGCCCCTTTTCCTGTACCTACAGGAGAGATTGCTGCTGACAAAAGCTGTTTTAATTTAAATAATGCCCATGGTCAATTTTGCCAGATATGGTAGGTGCAGATCTCTCTGTGCCCTCCCTTGGCATCTCCCAGGGTTAATAAGGACATCCTCAATCAGAGACAGTCTGGGCATTTCCAGTAACTCTCAGTGAGCTCTCCTCTGCACGCATGGCCAGTGTCCCTCAGGATGCAAGGGGGTGTGAAGTTCTGGCAGCTGCAGCAACGAGCTCCTGGGGTCTGGCAGCCTCCAGCATTTAGGGGAAAACCTTCTAGCAGCTTCACACAATGCCCTGTAGGTCTGGCAGTGGGAGAGGCAGTGGACAGGGAACCCTGACCGCTCTTCCACATCACGCATTATGCTGAAGATTTCTATAATTTCTCCCTTTAGGCTGTTTTTTGAGACAGATCACAGGCATTCCTGACAGCTGAAGACAGCAAGCTCAGTAATTCTTCACCCAGGAGCCATCTGAGGCCTCTGATGACCCCTGCAGCCCATCTCTTACACTTCCCAGTTTTCCTGAATAGTTTTGGTCAGACCCGCACAGAGTACTCAAGACAACAGCAAACAGCAGCTTTATGCAGTAGCACACTGAGGCTTTCTGTGCACTTTCTAGTAATTTCCAGTGTTTGATTTGCTTTCTGACCATGGAACAGTAAGTTAATTCTTCCATAGATGTACCACTGGCAACTTCAAGATCTTGCCCCTAAGGGATAATAGCTAGCTTGGCCTTAAAAAAAGGAAAATATTTTCCTTTCACATTGAAAGTCCCACAAAACCCTCAGAAATGTGTCTTAAATGACACCGTTATACCAAGGAAGTAATTTATTATTATTATTCTAATTAAAAAGAGCACGGAATTGAAAACAGAGTGAAAAGCCTTAAATCTTTCTGTGGGGGATAAGTCTAGGAAGGTCAGCCACTGTTCTCATCAGTTTTAACCCTGCTCTAAGAGGAAACTACCTGCAACAATATTCTGATATGCCAGCATTGTGTACCCTCTCCACAGCCTGCATAGTTGTAAGAGAAGTGTTGGCAGATGACCATAAAGGACAGTTTTACCATCACATACTCTTTCAAACATCACTCACATTACTTTTATTTGTGTCTTCTTTGTTTTGCCCTCTCTCTGAAATCTTCTCAAAGTCGTGGAATGATCCTCCTCAAAAAGAGCTACCACTGCTTAGAGAGAGATCTTGGTAAAACTCAGTCATGCCAGACACTTAAATGCACACAAGCAGAGCAGCACTTTCAAAGTCAATTGGCTTGAAAATATAAATATGTTCAAGTGCTCTCTTGGATTAGAACCCCACAGGCAATTTACAGCCTTGGCTCTTGCATCTCACTGCACTTTCACTTCAAAACACATTAGCTCTGCACACAACAACAGAAGTTTTGAAATGTGATCTGCCCAGAAACAAACTCATCCTGTTCTTTTTATCTAAGATGAGATAGATAATATCTAAGTTGAGAAACAATAATTTAAAAAGTTAAGACCTTTCATTCAGACCCTTCCCTGTCTCTCTCTTTGATAGATTCAACTCAGAATTTTTCTGCTCAACTGAGATGAGAATGGAGCACAAGAACATAAAGGAACAAGGAAAGAGGGAATCCACAATGAGTAAGAGGCTGTTTTCCTTAGGTTGTTTATCTGTAGCCCATTCTTGCATTGTGAATAGTCTTGATGCAGTTCATGCTTGGTTTGTGGTGAAGGCAACCACAATGAATCTCAAACCTTGCTCAATCAGCCAAGACAACTTTGAGTACAGCGCAGGAGTTCAGACAAAGAGAAAATTCTAGAAATCTCTACACATCAGCTCTCAAATAGACTAGATGAAGTTACCTAAAAAGATTTTTAAGATTTGAATGCAGAATCAATCTTTTAATAATTTGCGTTGGTTTTTTTTTTCCCTTTAGAGTAAATCTTCCACTAAAAAAATTCAGCAAAAGCTACAGAATAAAGAACACCAGCCATAATCTTAGATGTACCAAAAACAACTTGAAATGTTCTTAAACAAATTAGAATCCAGGAGAAAAAGAGAGAAACCTTAATTCAACACCTTAAAGGACTAGAAATGGTGATCACTTTCAAGCATGCAATTCAGGTTAAATAATATATTGCAGTCACCAGATGGGTCACCTGCAAAAGGAAAGTAGGGTCAAGTTGTAAACCCTCTCTGAGTGGTGTCACTGACATCATTATTATTGGCAAATCAAACCAGAATGACAAGATAAGAGGCAGGTGACAAGGTTTGCATTAATTTTTCCATCTGAAATGGAGACTTTAAATAAAAAGCTAAATCAAATACGGTATTTTTTCTGTAAGTTTTGGGAAAGAACAGAGTTCAGTCTGAAGATAAAAAATGTAATTTTTTCAGATTGCTGGGTTAGAAAAAAGAAGCCTATAAATGACCTCTCCCATTCTGAGAAGCCTACTTATTTTCTTTTTTCTTCTTTTTTTTGATAACTCCCAAGAAAGATAAAGACTGAAGAGAAACCTCCCCTTGCATTTCTATGGCTTGAAACTGTTTTTTTTCCCCTGAAATGTAAGATGATTATACCATAAGGAATGCAAGGTTTTGTGTAAAAACAGAAAGTTGAAGGTAACACTGCATGCAGCCTACAAACTAACACAGCAGACAAATCAGAAAGGACACATAAATCAAAAAAGTCAGATGGAGCCTTCCTAAATTTATACCCTAAAGAAACTCTAGAAATTTCTGTTTTGTGTAAATAATATCTCATCAAACACTCCAGGACATTCTTAGAACATGGGACTAAAAAAAACTATGTAAAAGATCATTTTAGTAATATGAAACCTCTGTGTGTGGTAACTGATACAAATCTGGGATGCAGTTGAATTTGCCCGAGAACAATTGCTGAAATCTCAATGTGTCTTTTAACCCTCTTAAAAAAATAAGCCTGTTACTTCCATCATTAAAAATCCCAGCCCAGCATACGACACACTTGGTTTTGCTTTTCCAAAAATCACTGTTATTTTTCCTTTTGAAACAAATCCCTCGTGTGAGAACCAGTAAAACACAGCATTGCTTTTAATTGTGAAACAAGTAATTGCTGGTGTGATTAAAGTTCTCTGAGTATCCAATTCTTCCAAGGTACCTGTGAGAAAAAGAATGCAGTTACGGACCCTTTGGTGGTCACCTGGCTGTTCACTCACCCATTTCTTGCCTGGTGCTGCAGACTCCTGTCCCGTATTTTTCTAACTCTATGGTCACAGTTTTCAAAGCATTAACATCTGTTTCTGCAAAGCCGAGGTAGTTATAAGAACCCATATTGATTACATTCTTGATAGTCCTTCCTGTGAACCTAGAAATAAAGAAAATTTTGAACGATGGTGCAATCTTCCCTCCAATCCCAAACGAAAAGAAAAAAAAAAATCCCCAAATTTTCCCACCAAATTTTGTTCCAGTGTTGAACTGCAACTTGGGAATTTACAATCCTCATACTCTAACAGCCCAAAAGTTTTTCTGGTCTTTCTCTTTTCCTAACTAAGTACTGCTTCATGGTCAGAGTGCTTTCTAGAGGGCAATACACTGGTATGGGGTGAATGGCTGCTTTTATGGATTTAAATAAGCAAACAAACCTATGTCTTTATTTAAGGAACAACTCACAGACATTAATTTTTCAAGCAAATTGTCAATGGCTTCTCACACAAACACAGAGAACTTCAACTCGATGAAAACATGGGAAGCACTATGATACACTCTCTAAAAGCTCTAATATAGCCAACCTACACATTGTCTATGCTGTGAATTCCCAAAGCTGCAATACACCCAAACCTTCAAGCTGTCATCTGCTCAAAACCCACTGCCAAAGACTCACTACGAAGGCAAGAAGCCACATTCATGCAATGCAAGAAATTGTGATTTAAAACCTAACCAAGGGATAAAACCAATTTTCTTGCAATATTCTGAGATAAGGTCTGTTGTTCTAAAACGGAATGTGAGCAGTCTCGTGCTGACACAGCCAAACTTGATCTGCAATCCATTTGGAAATCTATACTGCATTTTCAAACAATTTTCAAATACCAGATTAAAAGGGTCAGATTGTCAGCATGGTGCCCACTGCAGAAAGAAACGTGCTGATGGATATTAGACAAGGATCTAGACATGATTTTTTTTTTGTTTTTTTGCTTTGCAGAGGTGTCAGGACTGTGCTGATGAAGCTGAGAGTGGCAGAGGGAAGGTGACTCACCTGAATGTCCAGTTGTAATCATCTGTAACTCGCTCCATGAGGTCAAACTGTGGCCCAGGGACACTGCAAATTGGCCGATTCCAGTTATCCCGTATTCTCAAATAGAGGTTTCTGGTGTAAAAGTTCTCAAAATCTTGATAAAGTGGCACGAAATCCTGGTTTGAAAACATGCACAGGGTTATGTTGCTGGGTAAAATATCTGCTTCTGTACCTGAGTCATTCCTATTAACAAGGAAAAACTGATTTATAAGTAAACAGAGACCCACAACAGCCACACGTTCCTGTGTCACATAGAACTCCAAACAGCAAATATCCTACTCCAATTATTTTAAAACACAGTATTGGATTTCTTCGAGGGTAGAGTATTTTGTTTGTTTCTGTTTTACGACTGGGGTTTTTTTTGTTGTTCCTTTTTTGGTTGGTTGGGGTTTTTTTTGTTGTTTTTTTAAACGGTCAACAAGGTGGTCCAACTTTCCCTATACATCCTGAAAGCTGGAAATAAAAAAAAAAAAATCAATATTCTTTCACCTGAAGAAACCAATTTCTTCAAATTGAGCATTTTTCTATGTGTGGAGCAGACTGCAGAAAAGTAGAATAAACATCTCACTACATTTCATGAAATGCTGGATGCATTGGACAAAAACAAGTCCAATAGATGTGATTTGGGCACTACTGGCCTAACATGGAGATGCAAACGTCCAGATAAGACAATATTTTTGGTTGAGAATTGATGTCTATCCATGGATTTTACTTGGAAATTAAATTTAAATGAAGTTTTATTTGAAACAGCAATATATCCGTGTTGGGCACGGATAAAATAACATGGCATACAGTTAACATAAGTGGGAGAATTAAATAAACATGTAATCCATAGTGAAGGACAAAAAAATTTAACTGGCACTGCTGGAATCAACAAATGGTCAAATCATGAAGAGAATTGAAAATTGTATCAATTATGTTATGCATGCATCTTCAAAAATCTAAAAAAGGAAACAATTTCAGGAATTTATCGTGCAAGACAAACAGTAACACTGTTCACTTTTTTCCTTTATTATGAAAGGTGTTATCACAAAAATGATGACTCAAACTGAACAGTGAAGGAGGAGCAACCAAAAATTCTAACAATTCTAGCAATTACAACAAAGTTAGAACTGCCTCACTGTGCAAGAGAACATGAGACAGCCAGATGGGACAAAGGAAAATCGGGCTTCAAGAGATTTGGAAAAATGATATATTGAACCACAAGGCATTTCTGAGTTTTCTTTTTCTGTGGATTGACCTAATATGCTGAGATTCTGTTTTGCTGAGAGTATTGTGGCACTCTTAGAACAAGGTCAACACGTCCCTGGGTAAAAAAAAAAAAAATCATGATTTTACATAAATGTAGGTACATAATCACACACATGCACGAGGCTCCACTGCAGGGTGTGCCACTCCTTTCACTCCTGCGCAACGCTCTGTAAAATGAAAGTTGAGTTGTCTGCCTTGTAACTTCCACAAGCTGCTGTAAATCACTTGCAAGCAGGGGAAAGCTCAGCTGTGGATACATAATGACTTTTTCATACATACTTTTTGTTGCTCTCTCTCCGCAGCGATGTGACGTTTTTCTAGTCCCCAGGCTCTCATGAAATCTCGTAGGTAGCCAAATATTGTTCCCACTGCAAACCCCACGACAGTAAAAACTGCCACGTACATTGGTGCCTGCTCAAAGTGCTCAATAAATGTTTTTTTGTAGACAGTTCCGTTTGATACTCCATTCTTCTGAAAAAACAGAACAGAAACTTGTGATTAATATGTTTCATCTCATCAAAGCTTATACCCTTTGGCTTCGGGGCAAATCTTTCTTTCTAATTAGGAGAGACATTTAGACCTCACTGGGTCAGCTGGAGAAGAGGACCTTTAACACTGCAGTTGCTACTGACCACTACCAGGATATTCCATTTTCTCTGCTCTCATGTCCTCAGCTGCAGGTGTCTGCAACACCACTCCCTTGTCTGTTTTGAAACATGTGAAACTTAAGAAAGGTTGGCAATGTATTATTGTGCAACTGAACAATTATTTCAGATGTGATTAAATGGAAGCCACAATACTCTGTCTCGCAAGACAGAGCTATAAAAAGGGAAGGGCAGCACCTACACTGTGCCTGACTGCTGCTGGAAGTCTTGTGTAAGCCATTGCAGCAACTAACCCATATAAAATAACAAATCCTGCCTAAAACAGGGCAGCTTTACCATGATGCTCTCCAGGCCTGAGGAAGGATCTAAAACAGCTATGATCCCTGCCTTCTGTTTCTGTTCTGACTTCACAAATGCTATAAATCACATTTTCAGTGACCTCTCCTGTAATTCTAAGGGTACTTAAAAACAAATTAGAGAAAGCAAAAGAAAAGGAAAAAAAAAATAGAAAGAAGACACACAGACAGCCTTGCTTGTTAGAATTAGTGATCCCGTTGTGAGCAAATTCTAGAAATTTACAACAGTGTGTGGACAAAATATTTTATCATTAAAATATATTAAGCTTTCCATTTTCAAATTACAGAAGCTAAGTTTTTCAGTTGCAATATTCACTAGGCTCATCAGATTATTCTTTGGAAGAGTGGTAACTCCCTTATTTCTGCAAAACATGATGGCCTTTACAGTCACAGTCTAATAACAGCCAATCTGCTAATTCAAAATTAACAAACTGCAATTCAGAAAAAAATAGTGCCCCGTTTAAAAAAATCACCAAGACCAAACAAACAAATACCCAAGACATATATTTTGATATGTTATAAAGCAAAACTACCAGCTATATGAAGAAACACCATTAATACATTTCTGCCTGGGGGAAGGACGAACTAAAAATGTAGATTACCTAGTTATGTAATGCAGCAAGCTGAAATAGAACATTCATATTAAGAACAACTGCCAATTCACTATACTTGTAAGCACAGAGTATTACTGATCTTCATATTGCATTCAAGTGTCTTTAACCTCAAAGGATTTAGATTTCTGCTGTAACTTGCTGGTCCAATCCTGGATTCCCCAAGGGTTTTTGGGGAGAAAAAGAAATTTAAAAAAAAAAACAAAAACATTGTTGGGCACAAGAGAAAATAGGCTGTTAAGGAAACCCAAAAAAGAAAAAAACATGCTGGTTGAGCTGAACAGAAACACATTTAGAATTTGGAAACACTTACTGCCCTGCAAGGGAGAAGGAACGCAGGGCTGGCTCTCACCATCTGAGGGGATACCTTTGAATAAATGCTACACATGCACTCCTACCTCAAGCTAACTGCTCTTTTAGGGCAACCAATTTACCATGAAAAACATTTTATGAGGATGAGTTAAACACATGGTCGAGTCAAATTTCACATGAGTCACAACAGCTGTGTGCACACAGTGATGAGATAAAGTAAATATTCCAGGAAGGATTAAGCTCAGTCCTATTACCTTACATTTGCCATGGGCTAAGAGCACATTTAGGGTTATCTATGGAAATTCAAGTGACATTGTAGCTTGAAGCTCTTGAATCAATTGGCATCAAGCTCTGATGAAGTGATAATGCACCTGAGCCCAGAGGAGAGAGTTAGGATGTCCCTGTTCATCGATTTTATTAAGAAACACTTTATTGCTATAAACCTTATTGGTGAAGCAACAGGAAGGCTCCCATCAGATTTGTGCATTGTAACACCTTTCTTCCACAATAAAATGAAGCTCTGCTGTTGTGGAACTCTCATTTCAGCAGGTGCCATTTGATGCAGTCAGCGTGACATGTATATTTGAACAGGTAAAACACCACTGCCCCTGTCCTAAATACAAACTGCTGGGAGTAAAGAGCACAGGTAGGAGTGAAGTACAAAGGATGTGGAGACAGATGTGACCCACATTCTTCAGGCTTTGAAGGACACAAGATTCTTCAAACAGTTAGTACAGGGCTGGAAGAACAAATTCAAAAAACACAGTGACATCCTGTCTAAAAAATAAAGTGAAGAAAATGAAGAACAATTCATCCATCCCTAGAGTCCCACAAAAAAGTAAAGAGAGAGTCTCAAGAAAGAATACCCAAATCAAGTGGATTTGCTGCTTCTTGACAGTGGGACAGTGGTAGGTGGGGATGTTTTTGTGCAGCATTTCTGATCCAAGCATGGGGAATAGGAGTGACTGACTGAATATCAATGAGGATGTTCAGTTTCTGCCAGTCTAAATTGGCTGAATTGGTCAGTGAATGAATGGTTATTTGTAATTTTGCACTACATTACTGTTGACTTTTTCTATGTTACATTAAGTTTTATCTCAGAAGAAAGAGGTGGATTTGGAGACTGTGCATTTAGAACAGCAGCTATACAGTGAAGGGAGATGTGATTCAACTGCTGCTGGCACTGAAATCAAACACAGCAGATCTACAAGTGCCTGAAACGATGCAGAGATCATCAGTTACCCCATTACACTGCAGGTGCTCTGCTGCTCTGTGCACTCACAAGTGTCCTATTACCTGTAATAACACATTTTCTACTCCATACCTTCAACTGTGGCAATGGGTTGGGTAAAGATTCTAAAAATTATATATATATATTCTCCCAACTTCAGCAATTGGTGGCTTTGAGATTTTATGACTCTTAAGGCTGTGTTATCACCTTTAATAGTCACCAGGGGATAAATATGAATGTGTTCATCATTTTTGAACCTAAAAATGTTGGGGAAGTGAATTGTGACTTTTGATAATTCATTTCATCTGAAAAAATGTTTCCTTTTTTATAATGAACTTACCTCACAGTGTCATGACAGTTTACTTTGATTGTTTCTGTCTGCTCTGCTTTCCTACACAGCCAATTACACAACTCATAATTTTCTATACTTCAATAAATTCTGCCTCTCCATTTGTCTCTTCCCAACCTAGAAGAATCTTAATCTATATAATTCTAGTCCAGTCTCCTTGTCCTTGCATGGATTTAAACCCCAAAAAATAAATTTAAAAATTCTGTATTTTCATGCTCAACTTTCTCTTCACTCTGCAAAGTTCAATAAAACCTTTTTGAGACATAGAGGACGCAAATTAAAATTGCATACCCCACTTGAGGGCTCAGTATGGATTTACACATCTGCAAATGATGCTTTGTCTTCTTTTCTGTAGCTTTTTAAAGACTGTTAAATTCTATTTGCCTTCTTGCCACACTTTACAGTTTCACCTCTTATGATTACACATATCCTTCCTTAGTTGCAAAAACAGTGAATTTCAAGCACATTGCTATTTGTGCATTCTTGGGACCATTTTCCCTTCCAATTAATTCTTAAGCTTTTATTTAGTGACCTGCAATTTTTCCTGCTCTTTTGTTGACATCACACACACTACCAATGAGAAACTTCTGCAGTGTTCTGTGTTCAGACCAAATTTTTCCTGCAACCTGAAGAATTCTGTACTGCCAACACATATTGCCACCTATTTCTCCTCCCTCCTTTTTCCACACCACTAAAAAAAACATGAGAGAGCACAAGTCCAAAGGGCAATCCCTGGTGGACTCCACTTCCCTTGTAACCTTCTCAAAAATTGTTTATTTGTAACGCCCCCCTACTTTCTCTGGCAAAAAGGCCAACATAAGCAGCAGCCCAGAGTTACTCAGCAACTTTATCTTTGGCTTCCTCTTTAAAATCCTGAGTAAATATCCCTTGTGATAGGTTAATCCACAGCTTACTGGCTTGTTTTAAAAATTCTGCTGGCATTTCAAATCAAAATAATTTCTCAGTGGCCTCCCACACAGCAAGTTTACCTTCCAGGAACCAATGCAGGGAATCTGCTGGTGCAACATAAAGACAGGCAGCACAGGAAGGCTATAGGTAAAATTCAGAGTATGGATGTTTTACCAAGGAGTTTTACAAGTCTAGGATTTCATCGACTTCTTGGAAACCAAAAGCACAACCAGGATATGCAGCTTTTGTGTGTTGATCCTCTGCTTAGCTGGTTTCCAGCAAGAGAATTCCTTGCTGCAAGATTTTGATGCCAAGGAAGTCAACAGTGACAGCAATGCAGGAAAGTAGCTTTAAGTATAATACCTCTTAAATTCCCATTTTCTATAACTGGCCATAGTATTTCTAAACTCTCCCCTAATGAAGAACCCCTTCTAAAATGCCTCCAGTTTTTCAAATGGAGAAATCAACTCTGACAACAAATCTCAGAGTGATGTTAGAATGGACATCAGTATAAAATACTGAATGTAAGGGACACAAAATGTTAATTGAAATAGCTGGCTTTAATAATAATAATGTAAACTCATCTTGAAGTCTATTAAACACACTTCTGGCACCACCTTTACAAGGAAAAGTTACGAAATATATTTGCATGAGCAAAGAAAAAAAAGGATAGCTATGCAATATCATGAATAATACTTAAATATTCGTTCACACTACTCTTTAAATTAGGAGATAATTTTTCATTGCATTTAGGTCCTGCAGCCCTTGGAATTGTGCTAATTAGCATGAGCCAGATTTGCATCAAGGGGAGAGTGAAGGACTGAACAGCACAGAGTGCCACAGGCCCAAACCTGTGTGCTGGCCCTGAGTAACTCCCCAGCAAGGAGCTAAACCACGCATGCTGGCACAAACTATGAGTAAAAAATTATGAGTAAACCCGTGTGAGGGGAGTGGTATCAAGGAAACCAAGCCCCAAGAACCCATGTTTTCATGCAAGTCTGTTCTACAGAGGCAACAAGCTCTAATTAAATATTCTACTGCTACTATGGCCATTTACAATACAGCAGCAGTAGGTACAGACAGGAATATCCTTGAAATAAAACTACTGGGAGAACAATGAAGTCTCTATCTTTAATTTTAAGTTCCCTGCTAGGAATAAAACCTGACCCAGAGGTGGACGAAACTTTCTGAATGTTTCTGGATCAGATTTTATCAAGTTGTTGCATTCAACTTATTAAAAAACAATGCAAGCTGACTGATCTCCATAATGCTTCCCATACAGATATGAATATGAAGAGAGAGGCGTTGAAAACTGTGAACCAAGTGTCAGCCACGTTTGCTCAATATCTGACAGACCTACAAGATGACAGGGGAATCTTGGGGGAATTAGGACAGTGTGTCCCTACAGCAAAAAACTAGTGGGAGAAGAGACAGAATTGCTAATGCAACACCTGATTGCTTGCAGACAGTTTGGTTCCAAACAGAAGTTTCCTCTCCCCAGCATTTGAAGAGCACCTGGGACAAATCTCAGAATGCAGACGATTTTAGATGTCCTAGGATGTGTGAGACAGCCACACGGGGAGGAATTTAAATAGCTACATAAATCATGACACAAATGAGTGACAGGATCTATGGATGCCTGTAATCTTCTGGAGCAGAAGCTGAAGATGGGGCACTATAGGATTCCATTTCAGCCAAGGGAAGGGTATGGTCCAGCTGAATCCCACTCAGAGCTTTCCACTGGATAGTCACAACTTGAGCTGTCTGGTGTGCAATTCTGTCTCCTATAGACCATTGTCACCAGAGGGCTGGGTCCCAAAGAATGGAACAGTCAGGTTCTGTGCAAACCCACCAGGCTGTCACAATTAGTGTATGTTCCCAAAATCACTTACGAATCCATCAGATACTGGAAGAATCTGGGTGACTGTGTGCAGTTTCCAAGAGAAAAATATAAAGGAAATTGAAATTATGACATCAGAAGTTCACTGTAATGAATATACTACTGACACAAATTTAGATTACCTCACAAATCTCCCCACTTAGTGGCAATTATATCCTTCATGTTAAATATGGAATTTCTTTTCTATAACAATACATTTCAGACCTTAGAGGCTCACGTTTCTAAACCGTAAGGCAAAACTGGCTACTTGGGGAATTTGTAGATTACTGAGCTATAAAGACAAGACTTAATTAAAAATAGTTGTGAAACTTACAAGACTAGAAGGTGCTAAAATGAAGGTCACTGCCTCTTGCAATGTGACAAAGCCACAAGAAAGGGGCTGCAACACAAATTGCAAGTAGCAACCAAGCCAAAAAAACCTTAGTTCTTATTAGTGTGCCTGCAGAATCCATGTTGAGACTGATTATTGATTTCTACTGAAATTTCAAGAAAAAATATATACCTGGTAGTAATAAAATCAATAAAGACTGAGAGTAAAATCTCCAAGACAGCCCAGAAGGTTTAGGAAATATGAAACACCCTCAAAATAAGTTAGGAAAACATGGACTCTTGAACTTGCAGGATTTAACAATTCAGAAACTCCAAAAAGTGTTTACACCCTGCAAACAGTATATTAAATGCTGCTTGTTCTGTTGCTTGAGGTTTGTTTGAAGATTGGTTCTTCACCACACTTTTCACAAGCACCAGGAAATAGCTTTTCATTTGTTAATGAACTGCCATCTAATTGCTGACTGAGAACTTGCAGCCTCTCTTCAAGACAGCACACTACAGGCAAACACCACCAAGGTATGAAAAGACAGCATCTTCACCTTCCAGACTTGCAGAACCTTTTCAGCTGAATACAAGTTAAACTCCAACATATTCACCTTGCAGCAGTTCTGCCAGCATCAAATAAGTCCTGCAGTGCTGACTATGACACTAATACTGTGAAAATACAGATGTGAATGACAAACACATTAGAAATACACTGTGAAATACTGTTATGTTATGTAATGAGGAAAACAATGCCCATAACTGTATAATTTTCAGACTAACACTTTACTCTGGGGCTAAAATGATACTTTTGAGTGCAATGTAGGAAGTTGGGAGGATACAGAAGACTTACTCATAATAAAATAAATAAAATTCAGGAAGAACATTCAACAGTGGCAAGCGTTCCGAACAAGAAAAAATATGAACTCAGAAAGTACACATTTTATGTTAGTTTTCTAAGTTTTTATTAAGATATTGATATTAATTTAGGAATTGTCTTACCTATCAGAAATTCTAGCCCTGCACACACTACAAGCAACACTCCAGCACCAATGAATGTTTAATTTCAACTATTAAGAAACTGCTTACTGTGTGCAATTTTTGCAAAGCCTACAGGAAACATCAGCACGTGTTTTCATCTTGCATGAATTTAGTCCAGCAGGTAGAAGTGCACATTGCAGAATGGTCACATCAGAATGGACAAACATCACATGCTTGTCAAAAGAAAAGCCACATACAACTCTTTATAGCACAGAAGCTCAAACTATTGCACACAGACTCAGGACAAATCCCAGTAGCAAACCAAGAAAACGCAATCTGATGGAGGGGAGAAAAATAGTAGAGAACACTATTCTGAACTTCAAGGTTCATAAATTGCAATATAAACCATAACAGCTACTACCCAATGGCAAATAACTAAGGCACTTACATCAAACAGTACACGGGAGATAAAAAAAAATTGCACAGCAAACTCTTTTCCTGGTGGCTTTACGTGTGTACATTTCAGGCAATAGTAAGAAACACTAGGAAGAAAAAAGTAACATCATTGTCTTTTACAGCTGTTATTCTGCTATTACTCCCAGAAACTTCAAGGTGACTCAACGTAAATAGGAAGGCACCAGGGCAAAGATGGACATGAATAATTGTAAATTATTAGTCACAAAACAATGAAGTTCAGTACCCAGAGAGATACTTACAAACACCAGCAGGTATTTGCTAACCTTGCAGCAATTACAGAGCAGGAAGGCAGGCATGTGGGATCAGAGAGAAATGGGTGAGACACCTGGGTTACAGCAATGCCCACACAGTTTGTGGCATCAAGCTGCAGCAAGGGTTTGCTATGATTTCCAAAGCTTAGGGTAAGTTACAGGATTCACACTGCTTGGCCACATCAGAGTATCTCCTCATCACCCAAATCCTGTGGCTTTGGCTTTAAAAATAAAAAAACAAACAAGGTGATGATGAAGTGGTATCACTTCAAAGGCAGCCAGTTTCTGCACATCACTGCTGATGGTCTGCTAATACGGGAAGCTACTTCCAGAAGTGACCGAGCATTTAGGAACTAATCCTAAGGATCTCACAGGCATTTCTGATATGAACCTGTTTGTTGGGATGAGGACTGTAACTGAATGTAAAGGTTCTCAAGATGTGCCAGCCAGATTGCCAGTGATTTTGCCCAGCGTGGATTCTGAGTCAACATCCACATGAAGCAATCCACCAACTCCTACATATTTCCTACACAGTGACTTTGCACCAGAAAATGTTTTAATTAGCCATCATTTAATTCCTCTCCTTGTGAAGAAAATGCTTCCTCTTCTGCACTACCTAGCATAGTGAATATCCTCATTGGATCCCAGACCTTTCCCCATTATATGGCACAACAGCTCCAAACAGGGCCAGGATTTTGCATACATTTATTAACAAGTTTAATAATGACACACACATTCCCTACCAGAATGGATGTGGCCATGGATGCTGGATCATGCCAAATACATTGCAAGCTTACATCTTAAGGTGTTAAATTTTCACAAGCAGTCTCAGGCCATCCTTGGCTCCTGAGATTACAGCACCAGTTTGGATAAAGACTTCTGGAAGTCACAATACATCCCTTGTTAAAGGAGGGCAAAGGTATTCACACTTCCTATCTGAAAGCTGCATATCATTAGGAAAATTCACACATTATTTTACTGATTCTGAGAGTTATGCAGATGTTAAGTTGAAACTGTGTGCCTTCCAATACATTCCTATTATTGCAAGGAGTAACTTATCATATTTCAATGAGGTGATGAAAGAGAAAGTCGCTGCCAATTTTGTTAATGCAATCAGTTCAGCTAGATTTATGCTACCTCCTCCAAAGTAATTAACTACTTTAAAATGATATTTAAATACACATATCTTGACATACCACAGATGGAGAGGAGAGAGAGAGGTAAGAAATTCCGTAACAAAAAAAACCCAGCGGGGAAAGCAAAATTCCTCATGAACAGCTGAGAAAGAGGCAATCAAATTTGTGCTGCTAGCTTGACAGACAGGGGGATTAAAAACTCAGTAGGAAGATGACCATCTGGGTAGACAAGGTCCACCTCTGAGACAGTGGTTTGAATCCGCATCAAAAGAGAGCCCTAGGGTGAAAAAAATCAGAATAAATTAAGGCATGGCACATAGATTTGTAGGACAAGATTTTGAGCAAGGTGAAGGAGCGCCCATCCCATGAACATGACAAGAAAATGAAAAGCTTGACACCTTCAGACACAACAGAAGCTGTCTTAAGACAAAAACTCATTCAGCCAATCGTTGGGCAACCTGGCAGCAGTGAGCACAGCTAATGAAAGTCAGCTGCCCTGTACCAAAGGCAGCCTCACAACTGGTACATGTGATTAAATCACTGCACCATTTCATTCAACAGCATGACGAGGGCTGCCAACCCACCTATCATCAAAGTGTCCTCAGAGAACCCCGGTCCAGAGTAACCCAGATTCACCAACTTGTGCCCTAAAGCAGAAAACCTACATAGTTTAACCAGTGACAGCCAATTACTTTTTTCTTTTTCACCTAAAAATCTACAGAAGCAGTAACATCCCTCTCTAGCTTTTTTTTTTTTTTTTGGTTTGAAAACTATCAAGAAAAGGCAGTTTCAATCTGTTATGGTTAAGTAGTGCCCACTCCTGTACCTATGAGAAACTCACAGCTGGATGCCTCCAGGAACAACAGCTCTGCAAGAGGCTCTCTCCTCTTCCCACCAATTTCAATTTCTGCCTTGTACAACTGGAAGAGATGATCTTGGCCTATATGCCCTCTTAATGGCTATTTAATTGCTATTATATTAATTAACTACCATTAAATTGACTAATTCGATCAGAGCTCAAAAAGTTTTCATTTTACTTCAATTGCTTTAAGATCAATAAAAAGGACTCTAGAAATAAATTGATGCTTTTATAAAAAAGTGCATTATACATTGAAATGCTCTTTATAAGCTGTTCCAGTAATTATCTAAAGTCATAACACTGAATATGAGAACTGCCGGCTTTCTCTCATTTGAACCTTCTGTAACTATCCAGGTTTGCAGAAACACCCTTACAAATAAATGCTCTCCTCAGATTTTTTAGCAGTCTAGACACAGACAAAAAGGGAAGCCCTCACCCCACCATGCACTGATTCCCACCAGTGGATCAATGTCTACCTAGAGGTAAACACCCAGAGCCTGTGGTCCTTGGCTGAAAAGGCAAGGGTTAGGAAAAAGAAGCACACGAGAAATTCAAGAGACAAAAATCAGGTGCAGGAATACTGAGGGAAAGGGGTGACTGAAGTGTTTTGTTGTTTCAGCAAAGGAAGACACCTTTTCAAAAGCACAGCAAAAAACAGGAAGTCAATTGAGTTAGCCTTTGCATTTGAACAATCTTAACCCCCCTTTTTTTTTTAAAGAAAGCAGTGGCCTACTCCCTCATGTTACCCCTCTGTCTGCCAGTACCCTTCTACTAAAGCTTTTGAGCTCACAGAGCAATTTCAATCAAATCTGATGAGGCCTTCATGATAGCAGATTTTTTAAAAGCTTCAGGAAAATGCGACCTTGATAGCACAAAGGGATCCAAATCCCTGAACTGAAGGACAGGCAGCAATAACTTGGCTCTTTAGCCATTTTTGGAGTGAATCACACAAGCACAATTGTAATAACCCATGAACCAGTATTTGCTTAGGTCTGAACAAGGTCCTCTTGCCCCTCTGGAAAGAAAGGATGTGGTAGGCAAGCTGGGATGCTCCAGGGTGGTAGAAGATGTTGGATATGTAACAACATGAAATCACTGCTTGTGGAGAAAAAAAATGCTTACAGGCATTTCACAAGTCTTCCCCTTACCTCCATTATTATTTCTTCCCATATTGCCATGGGGCAAATTGGAAGACAATACTCAAAATATTGCTGCATTTTGAAAGTAATTTCAGGAGACATTATGGTGTATTAACTCAAGAGTTTTCATTTATACTGATCCTAAAATGGTAGAAATCAAGGGACTTGGGAAAGGGAGGAAATGGAAGAGCAGAATCACAGATTTCAGGAGAGCTTGGCTGTGCTCAGAAGCAGCAAGTACTGCTACAGGAAGCAATATTAAAAGTCAAAGGAGTTAGAGAAAAGCCAGCCCTCTCTGAAGAAGCTCATGTTAAGGGCAAAAGGACAAACCATTCTAGAGCTACTGACCAGCATTAATGCAGGTCTCAGCTGAAGTGTCCATCCAGCTTCAGACACTGCTTTTTGAGAAAGAAGCAGTGAACCAGATGGAGAGAACTGGGAAAAGAAGCAAAATGTCTGGTCAAGTAAGTTATGAGGAAAGAATGGACAAATTTGAATTGTCCAGTTTAAAGACAAGGGAAAACCCTAATGACTGGCAGCCTAAGAGTCTTCAAACATGTGAAAAATAACTGCAAAAGAAAGAGAGTACTCTGTGTTCTGTTAAGCATCAATACACTTAAATTACAGCCAAAGTGACCTAAGTCAGACATTGGGAAGAACTTTGTACTGATAAAATCAGTTAAATGTGAATCTAGAGCAATGGAGATGCCTAAGATGGACATAAATCTCTGGTAGGGACGTTTTATGTAAAGCCAAAGCTAATACTGTCTAGCAGAAGACAGCAGAAGCAGTGCTGTCAGTCTTAACAAAAAAAAAAAGCCCAAAAGAGTGGCACATGTTATGAGCTAAGAGGCTCCAGAACTGCCTTCAAGATATTCCAGCAGAAAACCAGCCCTGGATAAAACTGACTTGCAGAGATGGACTAGATGACATCTCAGAACACTTTTAAGCCTCATGTTCTATTTTCCCACTTACCTGGGAAAGTAAGTGAAATGAGGAACAGAAATGACTGAGAACTGCAAAAACAGCTGATACATATTTTCAGAGGGTGAAACATAAGCAGATAGAGGGAACCTCTGAATCATAGAGCTGGAAGAAGGAAATAGACTTTCTGCTTAAAATAAAATTAATATTGCTCTGACTCTAGGCAACTGTTGATGTTTGGAAAACATAAATCTGCTCAGCACACTTCACCAATCTGTGTAGCAAAAAGTCCATACAGACATTTTCCCCCTCTTTTGTGGATGAACAAAACCCCTCTTATCTTCACCTCATTAACAGCTTTACAAATCACCATTCTAGCAGATCAGTCTTCTGAAAGACATGATATATTTTTTTTTCCGTTCCGACAACACTTTGGTGCACACATCTGTGCCTGTGCTCCTAAATTTGGGAAGTACAGAGATGGAGCAAGAGAAGCTGGCAAAGCAAAGACCAGGCAGGGTCACCTAGAAGGATGTGCTGGAGCTCTGATCACAAACACCCTCCCCTGAGCTACCTGATATGTTTCAAGAGCAACAGAAGGTGCCTGCACACCAATCTGATTTCTTGTCAGCACAATCCAAAAGGAAGGCTCACGTAAAAGGAATGTGGTTTTAAAGCCCATTAAAATGTAAAGATTTTAAAATACTGGCAAAGTGGTCTCCTACTTCTGAAACAACAAAAGTTACTGTTTAAACTTGTATGTGATAAGCAAGTAACAGTAAAACTTCACTCAGAAAGCAAATAAACCTTTTTCAGAAGACCTCGTGTTTCACCTCTACCCTTCCACATCTGCAAAACCCGCCCCCACCTCAAAAACACAAACCTGCCCATAAGAGAATTGTTGAGTGAGCCCTTCTATATGGCTGCTATAAATGTATTTCTGCAGTGAGGCAAATAATGAGCAATGACAAAATCTGCCAGGGTCTCTCTCAGCTGCAGTGAGGAGAAGACTGAAACTTTAGTTTGTCCAGGAACTCCCCTGAGAGGATGAACTACATCCTAACAGCCTACCATCTAGCAGAGAAAAATATAATGTACTTGTAAAACATGTCCACATGTCCAAAATTATCCCAATAACATGTTCCATGGCAGAAATCAGTTAATAAAGAATGAATGAAGTTCAGATATAATAGGGGGGAAAAAACCCCCAACAAACCACCTGAGGTTCCATGACTGAAACTCCTAGCAAAATCTGTCCTGCAGGTAATATTTAGAGGTTTCAGACATAATGCTTCATAGTAAATTCTGAAACAATATTAGTATACTCTGATAACTCCTTATTTTACATTCTTTCCCAGTCCACAGGAAAAGCTTGCCCCTCCCCTCATACTCAATATGAAATTAATCGTAATTAAGAAATGTTATGTGCCCATCCTGACAGCTCCCTTAGGGACTAATGGAACAACATCAGCCTGTGTAAAAAATATCAGTCAATACAAAATCAAGGATGGCAAGAGGGACATGCAGAACAACCACCACAATTCAGGAATATCCCCCTCTGAAGACCAAATTCATACTAGATAGTACTGTTGTCTCTTTTTTCTTGATTTTCATGGATCAAAGCTAATCTCTTAAAGCTGCTGGAAGACAGTAAGTATAGCATGAGTAGTTTACATAAAGTCCTGACCAATGCATTTCTGCTTTATTCTCACAGAATCACTATAAGGCAAAGCACAGGGTAAAATCCAGCATCCTCTGTTATTTTTTAACAAATAAAACAGATTCAAATTTAATTTTAAAAACCCTGACCACTGGAGGAGTATCCAAATTGGGATTCTAGCAGCCAAGGAGTAAGGTTGGCTCCTACACAGAGAGAACTGGAAATGCAACAGAAGAAATACAGGAAGATACAGAAAGGAAATCTAATTATGCTTAAGGTTCAGATTAACACATAAGTCTTGACTGGAATGAAATGTAAAATCTTTAAAGTATCTTCAGTCAGGTGCATCACACCACATAGATTATTTACATTAAAACAGAACATAACCTCTGGGGGAATAAATCCATGCCAGGAACAGAAAATATTTGACACAGGCATTCCTGCACTGTCAGGAGAAAAGATCACAGACCACAGAATTCTGAAATATTTTTATTTTCTGTGGGAGCCATTCCAAAAACCTGACCACTTAGTTTGCAAAGCCTAGTGGAATTATTTTGAAATTCCATATATTGCCCCTTTGTCTCTGTAGTGAACTAGAGTTGAGTACTAACAACTTTCTCCTGTGTTACAAATCTCAGCAGAATAATGTGGAAGTCTCACATTCCTACACAAACACCTACAATTCTATCCTCATTTCCTAAGATCCATCTCAGTGCCACACTGCCCTCAAGTCTGCTTTTGGTATCTTTCGAGACGTTGCTGCAGAGGACACCACATTTCCCCAGAAACCACTACAACTTTGGAGCTAGTAAGAAAATTTTTTAAAAAGGTAAATATATCTTTGAAGAATGTATGGCAAAATGGATTGAAGGACTTTTACAGACTCCAACAAACTGAGGGAAGGTGTTGCAAGCAGTTACAAAAGAGGTTGTTCTAGAGTTTTCCTAATGGGAGGATGGAATTGAGCTGGAGGTAGCTGCTGCTTCTGTTTTAACTAAACGTTCAGCCAACACTGAAGTATTTAATTTCCGAGGACTCCCCGCTAGTCAATACACCTGCTGGCCGTGAAATTATGGGTGATTCTGCAGCTACCCACTTCCCAGTCGTATTTCTTTGCGATTTATGAAAAAAGAACAAAAAAAAAGCGAATCAACTCTCTTCAAGACTGCAGTTGCTTACAGAGCTCCATCTTCCCTTCTACCCTTGGTTCCTCGCCGTCATCCTGACTGAGATCACCTGCCACGGACTCAACCCATCCACCTTTCACCTCCTCCTGCCTTTCGCTCCCTCCGTAGCCCCGGGCTACGCCGGCACCCCCAGCGCGCCCGGCCCGCCCCGACCCAGTTCTCAGAGCGCATTTCGCTCCCTGCGGCAGCTCCTCCTCCCTCCAGCCCAGCATCACCGCTCTGCTGAGCCCTGCTGAGCCCTGCTGAGAGCAGCTCGGGACAGCCCAGCCAGCCAGACCCGCCGGTCCGACCACTGCTTTATCTCAGTGCCTCATTTCCAAGCCCTCTGTCCCTTGGGAGGGAGCTCTTTGTCCTTCCTCTGACACAGCTCGCACTGACCTGGGCGTGAAAGTGGGAACGAGTTACAGCAGCCCAGCTGTGATTCCTCGTCCCTGATACTGACACCCGAATAATTACAGATTGCTGCAGATATGAGTGGCTCATTCCCAAGTGTGTCTTGCTCAGGTGTGAAAGTGGCACCTAGACTGAAGTGGTTGTTTATAGTTGTAACCTGCTTGGCTTATGGCACAAGCAGCTTTGTATCCAGCTGATAATCACCCTTAACATGAAATGAACCAGTATTAGGTAAATCAGGTATCAGGTAGCTTGAGAATTAATTTTCCTAGTGCAAAAGGGACCAGTATCCATGCAAAAAGACCTATCCTATTTCTGGCAGCTTTTGAGACATTCTTCCCTTTCAGAGCCTTGCATGTGCATGCATTTTTTTATTCCTCCCATCTCCCCCACCCAACTGAGTTCTCTTTTCAAAACTCAGAATGTTTCAATGCACTGCTAGTGTTCTTACCTAATCAACTGTTAAAACACTGTTGTTTATGAGCTCTGCTAAACCTCACACATTGAACAATATGGACTGAAGAAACTCTCCAAAATCACCAGCTCCTATTTAGTTTTGCAATGATCTCTCAGAAAATGTGAATAGATAAGGCACAGGTGAGCCAGCTGGTTTTAACCATGGCTAAATGAGGCTAATAAGGAAACAAGACTCCAGCATCTGCTTCAAGTTAAGAAAAATATTCCTTTAGAGAAAGTAACACTGGTTCATTTGCCTCTACCACAAGTTTCAAGAAATCGTGTCAGAAGATTTATCATCAGGCTTGGTAAATCCTTTTATCACCATAATCTCACAGATAAAGCTGTCTCCTATTCCAAGAAAATATAGCTGGCAAATATTATTTGTTACACATGATTGATGCCCATCTCTGTTACCTCTGCTGAAATACTGCATTGCAAACCCTGCATGAATCCTGTGGAAAATATGTATATATATATATATATTTTTTTTTTTTTTTTTGGCCACACATCTAAGTGGGGATGTAGCACAGCCAAGAATGCCACACACCGTGCAGCAGTGATTAAATGTAGCCTTGAAATGTAGCCATAAACCAGGAAGATGTAGTGGGCTGGAAAAAAGAAATACAGGTATAAGCAGCAAACAGTGGAGTCTGAGAACAAATTATTATCAGTCAACCATGGTGGTTACTTATTGAGAAGTGTCAGAGTGCAGAGATGTTTTGATTTGCTTCTCCAGCAAAAAATCACTCAATAAAAAAAGAAAACTAAAGAACCCTCAAACCGTCCTCTGTCAGTCTTTTCAGGCTATATTTTAAAGGCACAAGCCTTCTTGGATATCTGGTTAAAAGCTGTTTAAAATCTTTCCACACCATTCAAGTAGTTCTGTGTGTAGCCCTGAAAAAGAAAATATTCTCATCAAGCTCATGTTAATGTCAAGGTAGAAATATTCAAAGCCCTCTAAAATGCCTGTCCATCAACCTCCAGCCTGATCTTACACAAATTACCTGTCACAGAGTGAGAGGTTTGCATTTCTGGCTTTAAGCTGCTGTCCTGAAATACAGCTCCAACGAGAATGCTGCTGCTGAGCAGGTGAGATTCCTGATCAACAGGAGGTGAACTGAAATCACACAGCCCTTGTGAGCAGCAGAAACACCAGCCAGAGCACAACGATGAGTTTAGAACTGCTCCCCTTTGGATGAGACTGCTCTAAAGATGAAGAACTGATGCCTGACTGGGTAAGAACTGAGTTACAGAAAAACAATAATGTTTCATCTGTAGATAGATTGGTAGAACAGAAATGTCCCATGAGAAATGACACCAAGACACATTTCTCCATCCTGACTTAGTAGCATCAACCAGAACACGAGACAGGGCAGCTGCTTTATGCAATACTGATGACAAAGCACTGATATTTGAAAAACTGGGGGGCTTTGATAAAAATCCTCGTGAATAAAGGTACCCTTAATGGACACTGATCCCATGTGTAGCAAGCATTTTACAAGAAGAGAACAAAATAAAATGTCTTTATCTCAGAAAGTTTACGGACTAAACAAATTCTGGAGAAATGCAATGGTAAGATACACACCATGCAGCAGTAAACAGAGCACTGTGAGCTCTGGGAATAACAAATTCTGGGGTTTTTTTATGTGTGTCTTGTGTTGGCTGACTTTGATGTCAAACAAAGGAACACTGACAGAAGCTTCTTTCTTATTCGGAACAGCTCAAATTTCCTTTCTGCTGCAGACTGCCCAGGTCCATGAGGAATGAGTTCACACTGCAGCTTCTGTTATTTCAGCAGGGAAGGTGCCAGGCCTTTCTCCTGTGTCCAAAAGCCTACTTAAGGCAAAGAGTGGATGATATGAAAACAGGTCATGAGTTCACAAGCTTTTAAGGAGTTGACAGACAGACAGCATCACTAAATAAGTTTTGTTTCTTTAGGAAACCAGCCAAGATTTTATAATGCTACTATGCTGAAAGCTCAAAGTATGTAGGTGGGTTTTTTCCCCTCATATAACACTCCTCTTCCCCAGTCACACATATTTCAGACACTCATAAAGTGTTCAGTGGGGGATAAAACCAAATATGCCTACCTGATGTTTTAAGAATCTCCATAACTTGCCATTGATTGAATTTTTTTTCCTGTAGATGTTAACATCTTCATAACAAAAATCACAAGGCTGCAACACTGTTTCTCAGCAGCTACACATTGAAACAGTCGAAAAAGCCCAAGTCTCTGATAATGATACCAAAAAACCAGATTGAAGTCATGCTTCAATTTACTGAAATAAACCCATGTGATTCTCAGCCCACATGCAAGAATTCTAAAAGTCTTTGATTATACTGAATCACAGACATAAAAACCTGCTAGTGTTACCTTACCTCTGCAAATTTTAGAATGCTTTCTACCTATTGATAGGTAAAGCTAACTTTTACCTTCTGACTTGACTGATTTAATTATGCTGTGGTGGAAGCATAAGGAAGTTAATACAAGATTTTCAAGAGTGTTAATGAGTGGATTCTTTGGGTTGGGGATGAGATGGAAGCTGACAGAGCTCCATTTTTGATCTGTCATGCTTGGTAACGCTGCCATGTTTATTACTAGCAAAGTGTCTCTTGGGCTCCATTCTTGCACAACCCCCAGAGATGGATCTCTGATGCCAAACCCAGAGTGATTTCTTTACCAAATCAAAGAGGTGATGACAGGGCTTCGTTTGTAGAGAAAGACAGTGAAGAGAAGAGATTTCTCTCGTCTCAACAGAAATTTAGCAAGAGCCAAGATGCTGATGAAGTGCAGGGAACAGCTTGCTGGCAAGGGACAGATGACCTTGTGTGCTTGGGAAGGCCCCATGCATGGAGGGAGGTGGAATGATTTGCAGACATTACTTTATGCTGAAAACTGCTGCTGTAACAACACATCCTCTGCTGGAGGACTCAGCAGAGTCCTTTCCTGCTCAGCTCCCCATTCTTACAATGTTTAAAGTCTTTTCACACCATTCAAGTAAATCTGTGTGTAGCCCTTAAAAAATAAAATATTCAGGTAATATTTTATTACCTGAATTGTAATAAATTCAAATTGTAAAAAAATTGTAAATTGTAAAAAAAAAAATGTCAAAAATTGACATGCGGAGAAAAAACAGCCTCCCTCAAGTCCTTCTTGATCCTGAATATCTTTGGCTCAAGACACTCAGTGCATGCTCAATTTTATTTCATTACCTTTCACTGGTGAGCAAGAGATGCAAGGAGGTAAATTAATTCCTCTTCAGGGAGGTAATAAATTACACATCTTCTTGGACAAAAGGTTCAACCCAAGGTGAAACCAGATTTTATTAAAGCTGCTCCTCAGTTCCCAAAGCACCAGTCTCCTGTCTCAGGACACAGCCTCATAATTATTTTGCCAAGCCTTGTTAGTGCTCATAGCATATCCAACAGCTCACACTATGCACATAAACATATCAGTTCCATTAATGTGCATCTCAAAATAGACACAAATTATGGAATTGATACATTTTCTATCCCTTGAAAACAGATTTTAAGAAAAAGCAATTAGAGTTGGCATATATCAACAGCATACTTGCCACAGAATGAAAAACAGAAATACTAACTTTTTTTTCTTTAAAAGTTGCAGATTTTGGCAAACGGACATTTTTGTTTTGGAATCTATACTTCCTGCTTGGTTGTGGGTAAGAAATAGATTGAAGAAGCAAAGGTTCTGAGTTCAACTTGAAAAGACAAGGTTAAAATTTGTATTGAGAGCCAAAAAGTAACAACAGACAGGTTTTGCCCACATGGGATTCTTCACAGATCATTTGATAAAGTAATTTATTATTTGCTAACCTGGGATAAAACTGGGCTGTAACACAGAGAGAAATGAGAATCTGCTTTGTAACACCCCTTACCACTTATTTGCCCACAGAAGAACCAATCCAATACTTTAAGGCTTATTTCCCCAAGAGTTTTTTTGTAACCTAAAGCAAGTGGAAAGAAACCAAGGATAAGGCCCACAGGGGAAGGTGATTGTGATTAGAAGAGAGGAAAAGGGGTGGAGATTGCATCAAAACCATCTGAACAGAGTTTTGTTTCCTTTCTGATCAAAATAGAACAATCAAAAGGCAAGAAGATTTCCCCCTTCTAGATTAACACACCCTTATATCTGCTAGAATCTCCCACACTTTTACCATCCACATATGCAAACAAAAAAGCTGTTTATATAACAGTGATGCAGGTGAAATATTGCAATTTATTTAGGAGTAAATTATGAAGACCCTTATAAATTTAGGAGTAATTTATAAAGACCCTTTTATGCAGAAGAGATTACTTCAAGAGACTTGCAGACACACATTTTGTGCCAGAGACAAAGTAAACTGTTCCCTCTGAGCATAACTGGTGTCAAGAGATTATTGGTAGTTCAAAAGCTCAAACTCATAAACTTGGATGAGCACAATCTCAAAAAGCAGGGAAAACATGATTTTTCAAGTGCTTTCTTGGACCATGAAATGCCTCCAAAAAATCCTGTTCACTTTGAATTGTTTTGTAGTTTGGTGTTGGGATTTGTGCAGCACCTGAAGTTTTGAGGTTGGTCAGCAGGAGATACATTCAATATTCTTTCAGTGAATGGCTGACAATGAGGTGCAATGTGACAGCCACAGGTGGTCTTAAATTTATTTCTCAAGCCTTTCCCTGACCTCCAAGGTCTCATGTAAATCACGAGAGACACGTGGCTGCCAGGACTGGGTGGAAATATCTGTGTCCTGCCCCCTCCAGGCAGCGCTGTGGCTGATCTCTACCCATAGCAGTGTGCATCAGAACCTGACTGCAGCTCACCTTTACCTGCAGGAAGTGTAACCTGGTGACAACAGGGCAAGAAATGCTCCTTTCAGAAGACAAACAAAGTATTGTGGAAACACAAGGAACGGGCAGGAAATGGAAACCCCAAGCCAGATTGAGGCACACTCCTGCAGAACAGCCCCAGGAAGCTCAGGAACACACAAATTGGCTGCTGTGACTCCAGGTGTAGGCTGACAGCCTTGGACTGTGAGATTAGGCAGGCTGGAGTCTCAGATAGCTACATGTGAGTCACAGGGAGAGATGCATGGCAGCTCTCCGGGCCGTATGAATCAGCAGCAGCAACAGGGAAGCAGAAACTCAAGTGGGAATTCCTGGAGGAAGCAGAGTGCAGCATCATGTCAGCTGAAATGGCTGCCAGTCTCAGCTCTGCATCTCAAGTTTGTCTTTCCGTGTTTCTTTTTTAGGCAGATAAACCCTCATGTCTTGGTAGGCTGAGGGAGAAGACCAAATTTTTTGGAAGAGGGGGAAATGACAGAGCACGTGCCTGTGCTTGATCAAATAAATGAAGGCAAGGATACAGGGGACTGACTTCAAAAATAAAACCCCTGAGATGATCAGTAGAACAGATAAGGCATTGCTGTGTTACATCTACACTGGATGTTCTAGAAATTCAAAATACTTTAGGTGGGAGAAAGACACGTGGCCAGAAGAGGTTACTACAAATGTTACTTTGTTCTGAAGACATGGGTGTGCACAGACGGCATCTACCCTGGAAATCCAGCTCTTCATCTCGTAGTTTTATACTAAAGATATCTCACGGAATGTTCTGGTCATCTGTCTGAATTCATCTGTCTTTAAGTGCAAAACACTCCAGTTCCTCTTCAGTCTGGCACACAGCACTTGTGGTCCTGCTGCCTGCTCTTCTCCTAAAGTGACGTTTTTCTTCCCAATTCAATATCCATCCCACAATGACAGCTCTCTCAGACAATAGCCTCACAAAATTCCTGGCTGGGTTGCCTTCTCAAAGTATTTTCTGTGGAAAAATTAGCTGCCAGGAATGGCAGGAATTCTCTGGCTGAGCCACTGGTCATTGTAGGGAAATTTAATTTCCTGCTTTGCTGGTTAATGCCACAGTCCTAGCCACAACAAACATTACTTTTCTTTAAAAAGAAAGTAAAAAGCCAATAATCCACAAGAGAATTCATATGTCTGTTGGCAGAAGAAACAGACCTGCATATCCTGATGAATTAGGATCTTTATGGTTGTCTTGTACCTTATAAACCAGGATTTGAAAAAACCACTGCACACATGCAAAGAGCACGGTGTGAGAGAGGCAGCATGATGCTAAACATTCTTCTGGTGGAAAGTCAGATTTTATAGAAACTGTGGGAACGTAAGGGAAGGTTGTTGAGGAGAATTATAAACATGCTGAAGTGATCTGCAGTTGAGGTGTGGTAAAACACATGTATCACACAAGTTCTTGCTTAGCTTTGTGTGCTGGGTAAGTTCAATGTCTGTGTTTCAGTAACACAGGCCCGAGATGGACTTACAGGCACTCAACTGAATGTGCTTGAGATTCCTCCCCTGCTGGGGGAAAGATGGAAGCAGGGAGGTAATCTACACCTGTGAGAATTCCTGAAACACAGGTGAAAACAGCAGGTTCAGAGATCCTCTAGCACAGACCAAGCAAGAACTGAGCTCTGTGGTGTCCCTGCTTGCTCATGTAGCTCCAGCCAGGTGCTGCTTGGGGGGATCCCTAGTTTGAAAAGGCAATGGAAATAAATTCACTCTCTTCATTTCCTTCAGTGGTCATCCCTGGCTCCTGTATATGCCAGCTCACACAGAGACCCAAACAGGCCCTGAGCAGCCATTATCTTATCATTCTGCTCATTATTATTCATGAACTTGCTTCTGCAGTGGAACACATCCAGCCACATCCCCCGCTGGCATGGCAGGCAGAAGACGCATTTCACCTTCCTCCTTTCTGAAAGCCAGACCGCCACTTAGAGCTTGCAAAGGTAATTAATTCTCATGCTGAAGGGATGTTAATAGGCAGGCAATGGCACTGGCCACTCCATGGCTTTCTATTACTAATTACCTCTATTGAGCACGAACAAGCTGCTTGCCAGGTAACTATTCATAGAAGCCCGACTGGGCTTCTGCCATCAATTCCATCCATTTTTGGATCACCGCTGCTGACTCACCACAGAAATGCTGCCTCCTTGCACCAAAAGGTCACAGACTCACTTCAACTGGATGGTCTCTGTTTCATCGTCACATTTGAAGGCAGGTCAACACTGAATTCCCAGCAGGATGCTCAGGGTTTTGCCCAGCTGAGCCCTGGAAGGCTCCATGCGTCCCATTGCTGTTACCTGTACCTTGATTCCCACTCCTCCTCCACATGCATGAAACCCCTCCAGCCTGCAGGCAGGGCAAGAATCATTAACCACCACCCTCTGAGCCCAACGACCCAGCCAGTTATCACCCAAAAAGCAGTCTGCCCATGGAGACTGTAATGCCCCAAGCAGCAGATGAGGGTGCTGTGGCCAATGTCAAGGTAGTGACATCTATCACTCACCTCTCAGACACAAATCTAATCACCTCAGCATAGGAGACAGTCAATCAAACATTATTTATCTCTGGTACACCTATGCTTGCTGCTCCAAATCACCTTTCTCTCCATGCTCCCAGAAGAAACCTCTGCCAGAAATGCTCTGCCTTTTGAAGACAGTGGGACATTTGTCTTAAGTTATCAGGTTACCTTTGACACCTGGGAGCTTTCAAAGCTGACAATGTGTGATATCACTGTGACATCACCTACCACATGTGAGTGCTTCCCTCCTGATCCCACACCCTTGTATGGGTTGCGATTTCTCAAGAGATCCATGACTCAACCTTCTTTCACTGCTGGTAGTTTGACAACACAGAGGCTTGGAAGACTTTGACAGTGAAAAGTGAGGCAAAGAAAGCACAGAGTACACCTTAGCTGCATCTGTGGTCACTAAGTCATCCACCCCATTTGTTGATGGGACACGTTTTCCTTGTTTATTCATCTACTGCTAACATAGCAGTAAAAGCTTTTCTTACTTCCTGTAATATTCCTTACAAATGTTGACTCCAGGAGATCTTTGGCTTTCCTAATGCCACCAGAAGGTTTCAAAATTCCTCTTTCAAAGGCCATCCCTGTTGCTGCCTCTTGCATACTACTTACTTTTGCACTGGAGCTCAGTCATGTGTCTCCCAATACATTTGCTTGCTTTCATGAGCAGAAGGATGAGCTGTTACTGTGCTGAGGAGGCTGACCTTAAAGACCTGACATGCTGAATCTTTCAAGCCAAAGTAAATTACTATCTGCTATTTCTGTCAGTTAATTACTGACAGTATTTTCTGTCAGTTAATCTCTGAATACAGAGATTTCCAGGTGTTAAGAGGGTAATGACTTTAGACCAACCTTATATACTGAGCTATGTGAAAAATCTCAGCCTTGCATGTAAAGTCTCATGCTCAAAGCATTGCCACAAGAGTCAGAGACTGTTACATGTGCCCACACAGTGGTGACACCGTGGCTGCAGAGAGATGTCCTCAGTGTTTCCTGCTTCCAATGCATTGAGCTCATCACATAGCAGGGCAGATGACAGAAACAAGGGCGTGGACCCGAGACCTGTGATTATTATCTGAGAGTGCAGGTGCAGAGCAACACATTTCTCAGGCTTGAAACCAAGGAGAAAAGGAGGCAGGACCTGAGGATGAGGAGGTCAGTGGTGCAGTAATTGGCAGAGAGTTTGACTGAAAACCAAACCTCATATTTTTTTCCTGTTGTCACTATAGCTACGAAACTCAGAGGGCAAATTGAAACTGCACTTTCCATGAACACATGCACAATGGAAAATGTCCAAAATCCTGAGCTGCTGCAAGTGAAACAGGCTGGGCCCAATGAAGTTCCCTTTCGATTTGTTTTTACCCAAAGCGACACCAAAATATGAAGATATTTCAGAAAAAAACTATTATGTTGGTAGGTCATTATGGCTGCACAATTGATGCTGCAAACAGCTGGGAAGGTCTGATCAGCTTTAATCCTCTCTCCTTGCTCTTCCCTTATTAATAACCCTCATTGCTTGATTCTGATTGTGGGAATTAGTTTATATTTTTTTCCTACCAGACTCTTTAACATTTATTTTGGGTATGCATCTAAAATGCCCCAATACACCAGGTTTGCAAAAATACTTGAAGTGCTGTATTTGTGAGGACAGAGCAAAGAAATTGCAGGAGGCCTTTACAACACACAAGAAAGTTCCTCCCATGAGAAAGTTGCATGGCATATTCCTTTCATGACTCTTTTTCTAAACAATAAGTGTTTTCTTTAAGGTTCTAATTAGGGAATAAATGACATTTTAGACCAGAAAAGAGAGGCAGAAAACTGGAGGAGCCACAAGCATGGAAGGGACTGAGATTGGATGCTGGAATATTGAACCAGAGAGGTAAGTACAACAGCTAGAAGGAGGTCCAGATGTCACAGGACAGAGGTTAAACATAAACAATTTCTCAATTTTAGAGCCCCCAAATGTTGGAGATTATCACATTTTCGGGCCATCAGACAAGTGGGGTAGATGTTACTGGGTCTGATCTCATCCCAGGCTCTTTTTTGCTTTAACACAGGAGCTTGAAATCCCTGGAAAAGCCTATAGTCTTGTTGACTACACGTTTCTTCCAAGCCACTGCTGTTCTCAGTGCAGAACATCAAAATAATGAGTTTGCAAATAGCTTTATAAAGTCTTGGAGGCTACAGCAGCCAAGGAAATAATCTATTGAAGAAATAGAACTGTAGCATGTGTTTTATAGGAAAGAAAGTTTCCACTAGACAAACACATTTATTGTTTTAAAAATCCAATGTCCCCTATTACTGGTACGCAATCAACAGCAATATAACAGCAAAGAAACCATCACTAGGAAAATACCTTCTCCTGGCCAATACAGCTACATAAATAAATAGGTTAGCTAGTGAATTGTGCTTTGGGTAAAGGCAAGGCCAGACTATGGATTCTTGAAGAACACGAAGCATCTGCCTCTGTTAGAAGCACTAACAGAGTGGAAGGCATGGTCTGCAACCCACCTCCCATAGTTCAGGTCTTACTGTGGCCCAGCTTCCACAGAATATCAGGAGGCAGCATGGCTGTGGGGACATGGTTGAGCCTGATGTCCATTAGTTCATGGAGAGTCTGTGCTGTCATTTAGAATTGAGTGATTCAGACTTAAAACAATCACAGGAGTTATTGGAACAAGCAGTCCCACACCAAAGCTCTCCAGCACTTCCCCAAAAAGCAACAGCTTCTCTTCTGGTAGGATGCTTCACTGCTTCTTTATCACTCAGCCACCTCCCTTCTGTCCTTGGTATGCCACAGATTGCTAGAAGCAAAGACAGCCTCCCTGCTCCCCCGCATTTGATCACTCCTAATTACCTTTCCCAACCCATTAAACAAAATCCTTTCTTCAGAAACCCGGGGGGTTTTGTGGTATCAGAATTGCTTCTCTGTTTCTATCAAGCACACACAGACACACAAAATGTTCTTACATCATTAAGATGCAATACACATTGTTCTTGAGCAAGTGTCTTCAAAAGCAATGTTTCCACAGCCAGCATTTCCTGAAGCCAGTGGTTCCTGGGGGCTCCCTTCGAATAAAAGGGTTTATGGAGCTGATTTCTGTAAAGCCTGATGTTCCAGTCAGTGAGCAGTGCAAAACCTATGCTATAGGCTTAGAAGCCTTCACTGTGCCATTCTCCCACTGAAGGCTCTGCACCAGTTGCCTCTCTCAAAGCACAGCACCTCTCTCTCCTCCCCTCCTTGCAAAGAGCCTCAGCTGTAACCAAGAGTTTTGGAACTACCACAAGTCTTAGATTCTAGAACCAGCATCACCAGCCACATCCCCTGAATATCCTAGCACTACATTTCTGCTATATAAGGTGTTTAATGGTCAATTAATTCACTGCATGGGCAGTAAAATACGTAAATGTGTGTGTCACACTGTTAGGGGAAACAGGGGCAAGGTAGCTAAAGAGCAAAAGACGAAGAAGGGAGAATGACGGGAACTAAGAGAAACCTGGGTCTGGTTCCTGTACAGGTTTCCTTGGGCACCCAGCTGGAATATTCCCTGCTTCTCAGACCTCAGACTGTGAAGTGGGAAGCACACCCAGCGAGGAGGTGCAGATCCAAGCACAGGGAGCACGGCGTGGAGCTGCACACCTCCAGCAGCACGGGGAGGAAGGAGCAGGATCTGCTCCTGTAAAATAGCATCAAGCATAAGCACTGAACAGGGTGAGGCCGCTGGGGCGGGGAAACAGACCAGACAGGAATGGGGAGATTCCTGCCAGGAATGAGATTCCTGGTTCATTCAGGACTCTTGTCTGTTATTGTTTCCTCCTTTCCCAATCTGTGTTTGGAGCAGGAAGAAAGGGGAAATGGTATGTAATTCGGAGCACAGCGCTTGACCCGGGCTTACCAAATCTGCCTTTGATAAGCCTCCTGAACTTTCTAAGTCTTCACTTCCTCAGCCATGGATGGTATTTACAAGTGGCTCAGTGCTACTGTCAGGTGTCACACAACAGGGTAAAACACCTCCTCCTCCAAACATGTGGTGCTTATAAGACTGCACTAATCTTGAAGGTGCACCTACTAATATTTCCTTCATTTCTTTGCCACCCCTTTCAGGCCAATATTTATTTCTTTTTTTTTGCTCATCCTCAGTAATAGTATTTATTACTTCTCTAGCTGTTTACTTTACTTCTCTATTTTATGAAGAAGGAAATCCGAATTAATGCCCTCGTGGGATTTCAAAATCACTCATTTGCAGCACATGAACAGTAACCGAATGGCAAAGCTTAGTCCTTGAAATCTGTCACAAGTGGAAAGCAAAGGTTTAGAACACCACAGTGGCAAATAGCTAATGTACAAAATAACGAGGAGGTGTGTGTGATAAATAAAAGGATACTGAATTAGGTTTCTGGAAGCGAATCCAAGAAAGGCCTTTTTCAATCATTGCGCAAGAATTTTTGCTTTCCTCATCCAACACAAGCCAGCGATTGGGAAACATTCATGCCAGGGGAGACACCTAAAGCCAGACAACCATTAAGCATGACACTGGGCGTGCCTTCATTAGAGTGCTGAGGTGTGTGAGTGCCCCATTTAGAGGAAGATAAAAGATAGCAGATTATTTGTAAAACAGCGGAGCCCTTGCCACAGTCCTTGTCTAAAGCTTCCAGCAGGGGTGGTCAGGTGAGCGCTCAGGCTCCACAAGAAACCTTCTCCATCCCCCTGCCACCACCACAGAGTGCTGTGAAATCAGCCTTCTCTTGTCACTACCAGACTTTCTCCTAATGATCACATCAAGATCCAGAATTAGGACACTGCAAGACAGGCAGTGAGCTCCCGGCCAGAACAGGTAGCGCAGGCAGACAACCTTTAAGATCTGGGCTCTTTTGGTAAACAAAAGTATACTTTTAGATTTGTCCTTCATTCTTCAGGATGTTACATGCCAACAGTTCGACAAAATATTTACATATGAGAAAAGTGCTGCCTCAAAGAGAACAGCCTGAAAAAACAGAAAGTAAACTGACTTAAAGCAGTGCAAGGCTGGAGAGGAGGCATCAGTAAAGTGCGGGGATCAGCTAAACCAAGCCTGCAGAAATGCAAACATCAAGAAAAGGCAGCTTTCCCTGCCGATGTGTTTTTGTTGTTATACTTGTACAGCAACAAAGCACACTCTAAAAATTCCTCCACACACACCTGAAGCTGACAAAACAGCTTTCCACTAGTGATTAATACATTGCAAAGTCAACTCCACCACCAGTTAAGCTTTGGAAGGAAGCGACTACATGTGTTTGTTGTGTGTGATGTGAACTAGAGGCTAAGTGAGTCCATGGGACCAACAGCATTTGCATGAGCATTCCCAACTCTCTCTGCAGTTTAGGAGACACAAAAGCAGTGTTAGGTCCCATGATTACAAAACTTAACACACAAGCCTAATCCATACAAGCTCTTCAAAGGACACAAAGACAGCCATAAAACTAGCTTAATAGGTAATGTTGCAACTACCTATTTGTTTTTAATATTGAGGCAATTAGGGTAAACAATGAAACCTTACCTTCATTCCTTTAGTGATTCCATTTTTCTTAGATATTCCACTTTTTAAGAGGTTATTCTGTTTCTGATGGTGATGATGATGTAGATGTCCATTGCAGACAGCACTGGGATTAGCCATCTGTTTAAATTAGTCAGATTCTCAGTTCTTAAGGGTGTCTCAGGTCTTTCTACTGTAAAAAAGACAGTGGGATGAGAAGATAAAGTTCTTGGTTAAGGCCTGAAAGGTATCCAACTGGTCTGTCAGGATTTTCCAGGATGAGAGGAGGAACTATCTTTTGCAATATCTTCGAAACGTAAAACTTTCTTCCATACAGCTTCAGCCCCAGCAAAGCTAGAATGCGAAATACATAGCAGGAGGTGTGCTCTTAAAATCTCTGAAAACTACTGCTCATTGCTGGCTCTTGCATGAACACGGCTCCTGTGAGGCAACAAGACTGCTGCAGCTATCAAGAAGTGGGTGGATTTAGAGGCGGAGACACTTAAAGATATATTACCTCTTAAAAACCTCCCAGGGAGAAACCTTGTTTCTTTTCTCCGAATTACACTCGGCGTAGATTGATGTCACTCCTTATAAACTGCCAGAATGTTTTGAAAATTTTAACAGAGTAATCTGCAAAATTACACGGTTCATCTCGCTAAGGGTGTATTAGCTGAAAACAAGTAGTATTGCCCTGAGTAAAGCAAAAACACTTTTAAAAATTTCTTTTTCTCTCTCCTTAGGTGAGTAGCACGACAGAAACAACATTAATCCTGCAAAGAAATGGAAAGCATTTTAGTACTAAAATGGAAATTTATCTAGAGCTGGATCCTACAGACACGTGCACAAGTATTCACTGGAGTGAGCTGTCCCTTTAAGCTCAGTGCGGACCGTGGTAGGAGAAATGCCATGCTATTACAATGAATGAGAAATAGAGTTTTATGAAGCTGATTACTTTAGTTTTAAAACAAGTCAGGTGAGCGCTCAGGCTCCTTCAAGAAACCTTCTCCATCCCCCTGCCACCACATGTATAACTAGGGAGGACTAACATACATCCTTTCTTCTAAGAACAAGGGTTTTTAATTGTGAAAATGCATGTATGGTCTTTGCCGAACCAAATTCTCATGCTTCAGATTTTAGTGAAAAAAAGTAAAAGTAGAAGCATCTCTGGTAGCATTTAATAGAATCCCTTCCTCCCAAAATAATTAAAATTAGTGTGGAGATAGATTCAAGGAAGGTTGTATTACAATATCAATTTTGAACAATAGTTAGGATGAAAGGCTGGGAGAATAAAAATACTTGAAGTTCTTGAATTAGAAAAAATTGCTATGCCATCCTGACAATGAAATGTAAGTTATATACAGAAAGAGCAGCCTAGAACTTGAGTATGTGGAATGCAGGAGATGAAATGTTAAATAAACCACTGTGAAAATACACAGGGGAACACACTGTGTTGGTTTTGAAAATTTATCTTAGACACATATTAAATTGCTAAAGTATAGTTTCTTCTTTGAAGTAATTTGCAAAGTGAGATATCTTCAGAGTACTAGAGAACTTTTGGGTCCTTCTTAAGAGTGATCTAAACTTAATGAGACTGTAGGATTTTGGGTGAAGAAAATAACCCTTCAACTGATGAAAATGACACAGAAGCAGTAAAACACAAAAACGTTTTGCTTCACAGTTTCACAAGATTCACCATCAGAAATCAGTTTTTTAAAGTTTTATCTTTTCAGTGCTTTTCCTAGGCAAGAATACAGACTCATTTCTGTATAAATCAATCTTGTTTAGGTTTCATCGAGGCATCTGTAAGTATAATAATGTCAAGTATAGTGGCAAAATAAATTGTTGGTTTTATTTGGCTAAGAGTCCATATTTGCAAAGAAAAAAGGAATCTGAGATGAGGATAGGCCTGCAGGAAGAATGGCTGGCAACACCTCCTGCATCCCTATCTGTCGCTCTGTCGGACACGAGACAATCAGGCAACTCAGGAACTCAGCCACCAAGGCTGGGCAGAGAGCAAAAAGAGACCCAGCATCTCTTTATTCTTATATTTATACCTTTTTACAGACAGTTATGGATTGGACAAAGAGGTCACCACCTCTGAAATTCCATAGGTGACAAACACAGCCCATCACATTCTCCAGCCCAGAAAGAAGAATGAAAAACAACATCCAAAGTACAAAACAATCCTTGGCCGGTTATAGAAACATGGATTGTTTGCACGAAATCTGTGAGAACCTTTGCTACCAACTCTAAACACAGCACTCTAGAAAAATCAGGGCGACACCTATCCCCTATGGGCTGCTGCTAAATGGAACAAGGCAATGCAAGGCATTCTCTCTGCACCTGGCAGCCCCCTCCCTCCAAGAAGCTTTCTTGGTTTGGGAATGGTGTCCTTGACACCTGTAAAACATGCCATCTGCTCAGCCAGCTCCTGATCATCTTCCCCACAAGGTGACAAGGACAAGGACACTGACCACAGTGGTGCTCTTCCCCTCAGCAGCTCCTGTGTGCCAGCCAGCCCCTCTGTCAGGTGCTCTTCCCAAGAGGCCCAGCACCTTGCAGGGCACAAAGCAATGACTTTAACATATCGTATCTGTCTTTTTTATTTCCCCCCTCAATTAAATTCACAAGGGGGAGTGGAATCTCCAGTTAAGATAACAGTTCAGATGATGCAAACTCTGTTGCTAGTTTCAGGCTCTAGGTCTACATTTATTACCTATTTCAAGACCTGTGAAATAACAGTGTCGTTACATGAATAAAATAGTGAATTAAATATGTTACAGTAGTTTTAGTTTTCAATGTCTATAATATGTAAGATAACAAACAAATAGAACTTTAAAAAAAATACCACATTTAAATATGAGTTTAAATGAGCAATTAAAAAAGAACTCAGAGAAGATCTGTCCATTTGGATATCTGTTAACCATGATCTAAAAGCCAGTGCTCACAAAACATATACCACTAGAAACTGACTAAAATTCCTGCCCTGATCCTATTCAGAGCAAAAGATTTATAGAAGGGATGAGTCTGGCCAAATACACGAAAATTATCTGTGAACAGAACATGGTATTTCTCCTGCAGTAAAAAACCCAAAAAACCCCCAAAACAACAACATCCCCCAAAACTCCCCAAACCCCAAACAAACCCACAAAAACCCAAAACAAACAAAAAAAGAGAGAAAAAAAAAAGCTAAAACCCCAACTAAACAAAAAGCCCAAACCAAACCAACAACAACAAAAAAAAACAACCAAAAATGATTGTATCCTTTAGAACTCTATTTTACTGAAAGCCATCTCATCTATTACCCAGGCTTCTGTATATGTATCTATCACGTTACCTGCACCTGAATCTATTGCTCAAAGGTATGAGGATCTGTGCTGCCTGGACACTGGAGGAGGTACCCAATAATTGTCTACCTTGCAACACCACTAGCAATACCCTATTTTTATCATTCTGGAAAGTTGGAGGAAAAAATTCGCTGTGCTGACTGTACAAGAGCTGCGTGTATTTAACTGAAGAGGACACCAATCCTACTAAGATTATGTGTGCACTTCTCTGTAGTGGTTTGGGCACTGGTCACCCTTCATATTTTGGCAAGGAGGTGGTGAATTTCTAAGATTACCAGTAGGCCACACACTATGTTCTGCTAAAATGCTAGTAAAATTTGCAAGAGATGACTACAATTACTATAAATCTGTAGGAAAGCCATCAGTGAATTCCCAGGTTTTAGGTTATGAATTCCCAGGCTTTATTCCTTGCTTTGTCATCACCCTGTTAACGCCACTGGATTTTCGCTGTCATTGAAATTAGGATAAAAGTGTATAAATCCTTTGTAAATGCTCTGAGACAAATTGCTGAGGAATGTGGTGCAAAAGTGAAGTGAAAGATAACACAGTTAATTAGCCAAGGTTTAACAGCAGAGCAGAGAGAACAGAGAGGGGTAGGGCTCTAGGTAGTCTCTCAGCATTTGAGGAAAAATGCTTTTCTGGTCTGCACTCCCTTTGTTACATGGACAGGTTAAAAGGCTGAACTCTGCTGGTGCACTCAAGAAATGGGGACAAAAACATCTGACCTTCCATTAGACTCTTGGCCCAGTCAGACATGTGGTGTCATTGGAGTGGTCACAACGTCCCCATTTAAAATAACAATACTGGATTCACAGTGCCCCCATTTATCCAGCAGTACTGGATCACCTACCAACAAAAAAAAATAAATGTTGCAAGAAAGCATGAGAGTTCATCCCAGAAAACTGTCATGTCATAAGCCAGAAGGATTTCGTAGGATTCCTCCTCATCCCAGAGCACAGTTACTTACAGCACAGTTGTGAAATGGTCTTGCAATCAAATTGCAAGACCTTGATCATTTCAGTTCATGACAGATTGGCATTTACATGCCACATGAAACAATAGGGATCTAAACAAAGACTTGTTCTGAGTGGTAGAACACCGATGGCAAACAGGAGCTGAAAAAACTGAGATTCCAAGACTATTCCTCTGTTAAAATCCAAGATTCTAATAGTGTTTAAATTGACAGACAGCAGAACACGTTGGTAGTGGAGTACACAGTTAAAAAAACCTTTTTTGTTCTCAGAATCATTTCTCTTACAACAGAAATCCGTCTCATAAATTCTGTGTACCATTGATGACTTATACTTATATTTGGTGCATGTGGACACATGGATGTTGGAGGCAATTCCTGCCTTGGATGTGCAGATGACTTCATGAACAGATAGGGAGACACCACAACAACAAAGCAAGTACCAGCCATCAGCTGGTCAGTCACCCCCAGGGTGTCTTTTGAGTCATTTCATCAGCACTAGCTGTAGACTAAATTTCCTAAATGCTCACATGGAAGAACCCCATATCTGTGTTTGCTTCTTTACACCCTATCTAGCAACACATACGTGGGAATGAGTAGGAATACGCATCTGGGCATAAAACTGCACACCAATGCTGAAAGATCCCCTCAACACAGGGAAAGATCCCCTTGCACAACTTGCAGGATACACAAAATGGTTTGATATTGGTCAGGGAATAATCTAGAGCAACTCAGAACAGTGGCACAAGTGGACTCATGCAACCGGTGTTGCAACAGGGCAGGGCATGGCACGGCACAACAGGCAGGGCTCCTCCAAGTCTGGCAGGTCCACGCAGCCCCTGCAGAGCCCTGGGGCTGGCACAGTTGCCTCTTGACACCTCTGCACCTCCCTGTTCTTCACGGGGCACAGGGAGATGACAAGACAATGCTTGAAAGCCTTAAAAGCATGTAAAGATGCCGTCAGCCTGGTTTCTTACGCAATATTCCCAGAACTAGTTTTCTGACTGCATCCGGATGTCAATAGCATTAGGAAATTGTTGGGATTTTCTGTTTGATACAAATATCTGATTGACAGGTGATACACAAATCCAGTTAGGAATCCATACCTGAGCTGAGGACATTCATAGCACCTGCGACTTTTATCGCCTTGCAAGGATTCAGGCTTCATAAATTGCACAGTTGATAGCGTTCTGTCCTTATCTTCTGATACAAAAACAAAATAAGTCTGACCAGAATGCAATGATCAGACAAAACCAACATTAATGCAAAGAAATCACACCAAGACAAAAAGAATAACTGTATAGCAATAAGAAAAATGCAGCAACAAGCACAAGTAAGCCCAGTGTACCTTCTGCTCTGTCTTCTTCCAATTACAAGCCTGATGCCATTACTACACTCTTAATCTAGAAACTTCTCTTAAAGTTCAGTCTGCAATTCTTACTCCTTAAATAAAAGACTTAACTCAGATAACTAGACCCAGTGAAGCCAATATAACTACTCAGCCAAGCCAAAAGGCTGAAAAAAAATCACTTTACAAGCAGCAGGTAGAGGCAAAACCTCTTTCCTGGGACATTTCTCTGCTGACCTCTTTGAGCAGCGACATGATCCGATCCACAGCCACACAACCTCTAGAGCCATGCAAGGCAGATTCCAGTTCCCTTTTCCAAGACCTCTGCCAGACAGGCTGATTTGTTTGCTTGAGCTCTGCAGTTTGCCAAGAGCCAGTGTGGTATTGTCATTGTTTCCAGTGGACATGAGGAATGGAGCAGGGGCAGCTCTGTGCTGTCTGTTTGCTCTCTGTGTCATCACCACATCGATTCAGGCAAGTCATTCTCCACTACAAACATCTGGAACATTAAGACAACTGATACTTAACCAGGTAGACAAATCTCATTATTATTATTATTATTATTATTATTATTATCTCATTATTATTATTATGATTACTAATAAAACTGAACAAAACAGACGTGGCTTTAACCTGTGTTTAATGATGAAATGTCAGTCTCTGAACAGGAAATTATGAAATGATTTCACGTAAAAGTTAAAAGTTATTGCTTAGTGTTCTCGTAATGTAGTTTTTCAGTGCTTGCAGAAGCATGAGATTTATGCAGGCCCAGATGAGAACTCGTAGTGCTACTCAGTTGGGGAAAAAAAAAATAGGAAGCATTGCAAAATACCTCATTTTTTAATCTAACAAGTGGCTCTGTTTTGCAATTCTTGCTCATTCAATGAACCATTTCATTGAATTAGACCCAGTGAGGTCAATAGCCCTACTCATGCAAGTAGTAGTTATGCTTCAAAACCCTTTTATTAGCATTACTAAACTTAGTGACATGATACAGTAGATTATTTGCCTTCCCCATTGCCAGTGAACAAATCATTTCAAGACATGCCACAGAATTAGATTTTTGTGTTAAATGTGACTCCATATATGGGCTCTCTGAAGACTTATTTCCCCTTGTCCCTGCCTACAGTTTTATTATGCACCATTTCAGTTTTGTTCATGCTATCTCTTAGGGAAGTACAGCTTGAGAGAGAAAAAAACCCAAACAAAACTCCAAAACCTGTGTTTGCCAGTAATGGTAAAGAAGTGGTAGCTGGGTTGCCTTATAAAAACTTCATATTTTTCATTCAGTTGCCTCATGATACTTTACTATGGTTTACATCAGTTATTTTTACCCTACATTGTCAAACAGATAAAAGAAACAAAAATATTGTTCACCTTACCTACATACTGTAAACTTTCAAAAGCTTTGTCAGATCAATTATTTTTCTATTTTCACTTGTGCAGAATTTCTTTTGGCTACTTGAGAGTTTTGCTCTCCCTATGGCTTGGCACAAATAGTTGCAATTCTGTTTTAAGCAGACTTAACTGCAATTCTTTCTCAATTTCATGCCTCACTGAAGTCAATGGAGCTCTGAAGAGGCACCAAGTGTCAGATGGGAGATTGAAAGGGGGAATGAGAATTGAGAAATTCATTCTAGAAATTGCTGTCAAATGCAGGAAGGGCAGCATTAAAAAATTATCCTGAGAGTTTTTTTAAATCCGCGAGTTCTGCGACAGGTGGTTTTTGAAGTTGGTTTAAGACTTATATTTATTATTTTGACAACAAAATAAAATATTATTCCTTAATTGAAGTTATTTGTATTAAAGGCTCAATACAGAAGCCTGAAATACCCTGCATTTGTTACTTTAGGAAGCTTTAGGAACACATTCTGGTATTCTAGAAACAGTGCCACGGTTCAGGAGCTGCAACTCCAGGAGTTCAGCTCCAAGCTGGTACATAAACCAGAAAATAAAATCAATTGAAGGCTTCCCAGAGCAGCAGGTCCTATTCAACACCGTCACAAAAGATTTTCATTAAACACCCTCAAGTTTAGGATTGGAGTCTTTTAACTCTCCTGCCAAAACACCAGAAACCAAAGTTTATTTCCTGTGCTATTTGTTTTTATATTCCATGTAAACTCCAACTTTAATATGATACACCGTAAGCCTGTCAGGCCTCAGTAAAGAACTGGAATCAAATGCCACCATTTTCCAGCCTCTACAGTACTCTCTTGAAACAAATCCCTATTTGAACAAAGCATATTTCGTATCATTGGAGAAGAGTTGGGCAAGTTGTGCCTCAGGGTACTTTAAGGCAGGTGTCATTCTACTCTCCAGCTCCTCATCCCTTAGCTGGGGATGCACCTATGGCAACTATTGCACCTGCATTTAGCAGCCTGTTGCTTGAAGGACACTTCAAAGCAACCTTTTCTCCATGGGACAGAGGTCCTGTGCTGCTTTTTCAATGCAGCTAAAATTTCAGGCCATTAAGGGAGCAGCTGCAGCTTCCTGTGAGGGTGGTGCATGTCCTCCAGCTCCAGCACTCTCACTGCAGCTCACAGGCATCTGAAACAGTCTCTTACCTGGAGTAGCTCCTCTCCTCACCTGCTGTGCACTATGCTGGCTGATGCCATGGAGTTACTGCATCATTACAGTTTCTTTGCATAAGGCTTCCTTCTCTCCCTTTTATCTGCTAAAAATGGAACAGAGGTGACTCATGGCTGAGATAAGCAAAAACTAAATACTCAGCAGTAAAGGCTCTGTTAAGGTTTCCACTGTCTGAGCTGGTTCCCTGTTCATTCTTATCCATGGGATAGACACATTCCTGGTACCACCTCAGCCCCTTGGGACCATGCCACAACCCAGGGGGGCCTGGCTGGATCCCCCAGCCCAGCCTCTCCACAGTGCCATGAATTCACCTTGGCAAGAGCAGGGCTGCTGCAAGGTCTTCACCTGGCTGGTGTTCTAGAGCTCCAGCTCATCCCCTTTGCCATGGGGCCTGGTACTCCTGCCAGCCTGGGCAGCACAGATGAGCATCACTCCCAGCTGTGTGGGGGAAGGTTCAGTAGGCTGTTTTCACTCTAAACAGGTGTAAAGAGGAAAGGAGCAGAAATTCTCAAAGAAATTCTCAAGATCAAGGTGACCTACTGTACTCCTGTGAAAGAAATCCCAGGAAAAGTCCTTGCTCCTCCCTTCCTTCCCACAGCGACTGCCATGCTCAAACTGCAACCTTTGCCAGGCCTAGCAGCCAATTGAGCTCCTAAGATTCCTGGTCCTGGTAACTCAGCTGAACCACAGCCCTTTGACTGCTGCAGCTGCCCTGGATGAGTGTCTCTTCTGTCTGACGTGTGCAGCAGTGCTGGAACAGCTCTGGCAGAAGCACTCGTTCACAGGGTCCACTTTCTACAGCCCTGATGTCAGCACATGAGCACAGGATGTGCTACTCCCTGTCATGGAAGAATTTCAGAATTATGTTTCAGAATTACTGTTTTTAGCCTTTTAAAAATCAGTGTGATTATTACCTCTTTATGGCTGGATTTCTGAGGCCAGGAGTCACCACCAATCATTAGATTAAGATTAGAATAATTAAAATCAATTTTAGTACTGTTTTAGACAGTGTAGCACCCTTCCAGACCAGAACCTGGTATTCTATTAGTGATCTGAGTTTGACTAAAGAATCTCTCAGCAAAATTCTCTGATGTAACTCAAATTTGTCAGCAGTGGAAAATGTAACACCTTTGCAACACGTTCAGAATGACCCAGGACCAGATTTTGATGTTCAAGACAAAGGAACAAACACACACACACACTCTCTCATCAGTTCTGTATAGAAACAAAATCTAGAGAGGAAACCAAAAAATCCTGTGATCACTCTGAGTGTCTTCTCCTGAAGAAGACACACGTGCCTCCATAAGGCTGACTTCAGGCCAGATTAAGATTTATACCTGGGTCTATCTAGGCCTAGTTTATATTTGCTTATCTTCTTACTATTTAACTCACTATCTTACTGAAACTTGATGAGGAGCTTAGATATCCCCCCTGACACCAAGCACAAGAAGTCTCAGACCAAGCCCACCCTCCACATGATGCTTAGGGAAATACATGAATTAACTTCAGGAAGCAGTGTAATTCAAGATAAATCCCAGATTTCATACAGTTTAGAATAGCAAGAAAGTCATCCACACATTTGCTCCTCCCCACGTAAGCTTAATTAGATCTGTCAGTGGACTTCACAAGAATTTACACCACTGTTCACTATCGTGACCTTTTGATAACACACAACACCTTTAAGTCTTTTGAACAAGCTCCCAGAACACCAAAGTTTTTCCTGCAGACATCCCTGCCTTCCTACAGTTCCATACATACTTCAGACTTTCCCAATCAAATCAATACAGCTGTTCACAGTGTAAAGTTAAAGCTGAAAGTAATCGGTTATAAAATACACCAAAATTCCTGACCCTTCTTATAACACTTCTGAGATCATGATTATTAAATGTGGTTACAGTTTGGATTCTGAGGAATTTTCTTTCCAGGGTTGTCATGACCTTCCTAAGACCTCATGTTGTACCTCTGTTGCTCAGCATCACCATCAGTAAAATACAAGTTATTTTGCAGTCTCCTAAAGGTGCAAGGCAGGTAATTATTACTGAGTGAACATCAGTAAAAAACAAAAAAGCAAAGACTTGTGGCTTAACAGCAGCTGATGTGGCAACAAAAGTCAGAATACTGCCTTGTTTAGTCTCTATTCAGACCTCACAGCACATATGATAATGTTTGATCTGTATTTTATCAGATGCTGGTGTGTCCCAGATCATTCACCAGAGCTGTGAAGGTTCTCTAGTCAGTTCAAAGCTGGTTCTCTTAACATGTATTTACTGGACTCACATTTGAGCTGGACACTGGGAGAAAATTCTCTTCCCATGCTCAGCATTTCAGCTGGCACAGTTTTATCAATAGTCCATCAGCATCTAACTCCTGCAGCAATAGGACTTTGTGAGATTGGCTTTATTTTCCTTCTTTGGTTTTTTTTTTGTCTTTTGAATAACAGTAGAAGAACATTTCAATTCAGTACTTTTTCTGCTTTCACATGGTCCTCCACAGGCACAAAGACAAAATCATGGTATCTTAATAAAAGCTGAGATCATAAATAGCTGTGGGAACCAGGCTTCAAGATAAACAACCAGTATAGTGAGACCCATGTTGAACCTGAAGCCTTGGTAATTCTGGCTGTGCAGCATTTTGCAATTTTTATTATCCTCTGAGACCAAGTTTCAGTGTTTCTTCCAATAAAATCAAGTTTTAAAACTGCATTTTTAATTTTCAACTGACCTTCTACACTTGAATTTTATTTTCAGAGCTTAGTTACAGATAAGAAGCAGTTCACATTATTATTTCTGCTGCCCAGGGAATGAATAATCATATTTCACAGATTTTTTTTCTATGTTTCAATATTTCTTTGGGGTCAAACTCAAAATTGTTTAGCAAGTTTTTCCTAAACACTTAAACACATTCTAGTTGCCTTTTTTTGTCTTTTTTACCTTTTCAATTTGTCTCTAAAGGGCAAAGATCCCATAAGTAAGAGAACATTTTCATAGTGAGAGACAGAAGTTCAAATTTATTCTCTGCCAGATTGGTAACAGAGATTCTCAGCCCTTTTCTGCACCAGGGACTTAAACCACCAAATTCACTGCTTACTTTCACTCTCCCACCCCGTAGCCAAATAAAATTTTATTCACGTTCCTTTAGGGAAAATTTTTCAGTGAAACAGATGTAGGAGGGTACAGAAATAAGTACTAGTTTGGGAAAACAAATTCAGAACTTCCTGAATCTTTTTTACCTCAGAGCTTTCCAATTTTAACCAGTTCACAGCATGGGCTTTTTTTTTTTTTTTCTTTTTAAATAAATATATTTTAAAATCACTTACAAATCCACAGAACGTGGCCTTCAAACCTTTGTGCTCTTTAGCTGAAGACTATTTAGATATTTTTTTCAAAGTGCACTTCCCTGTGATCTGTTAATACTGGATTCAAATGAAATAAACTATTGCAAGGTGTGGGCATTTTTGCTGTAGCTGTCCTGGGGCTCACTCTTGGCACCTTGAGCCTCACAAGCAGCAGGATTAATGCCAAACAGAGCTCAGTGAGGCACGAGCATTAACCAAAACCTGGAAGAGCACTGGATGTAGCTGTTCCACCCATCCCAGTCCTTTGTCAGCTGCTGAGTTAGACCTCCAAACCCAGAACAAACATTGAGTGGTGCTTTTCCTGGGACCCTGCATGGAGCCAGGACATTTGCCTAAGCATACATTTTGCGTTCATTAGCTTCTCCCTGCTCCCAAGAAGCACCCAGTAAGATGTGCAAAAGGGTCTTTTCCATGTTAGCAAAAACCTGCTTTGTAAAACTGGAGCAATAAAGGGCCTTAAAGCTGCTTGGATGAACGAACTTGTACTGACCTCCAATGGCTGGGGATGTGTATGAAACATGGTCCTGCAATTATTTCTGCTTCCCCAGGAGCTCTGGTGCTCTAATTAAAGTAATGGTGGCGTGACAAGAAGGAAGCATTTCTGAGGTGGAAGCCAAATTATTTATAAGGGAATCCTGGGATTATTTTTGCTTTGCATCACCATTCTCTTTTGAAAGCACGGTGAATATGTATTACCAAATGTTTGCAAAAAGAAAGAAGTTGTTTTCAGTAGGAAGTTGGTTTTTCTGTCCCTCAGCTGTTTGGAAATTTCAAAAGAAGGTTTTTCCTAAGACAACTGTCCACCATATTTTTTCTTTATAAATGATTTTAGAAGGCAGAAAACAAAAACACATGAACATGAAAAAAACTACAGTCACAATTTCCATGGCTGCTAAAGCTCCAGTTGCTAGGGCTGCTAATTCAGCAGAAACACTTATACTAAAATCACTGGCAGAAAGTACCTTGTGATCTTTGGAGTGGGCCCACCTGGGCCATGAAAAAGGGGTAGAGGGCAAGGGAGAAACCTACTTCATTCTGACAAGATTTTTCCCTTGTGTTTGTCCATGAGGCAAACTCTGAGAACTTCTAGAGCTTAACCCTGTGCCCCTCCTTTTAAAGAGTCTTATCTTTATCTTCTAAAGGTGCTTATGGGCAGCAGCTTTCAAGAGTGAGACTATGTGCTAAAAAGTATCTAAAATAACCCAGTATAACTTTAAGAGTATAGTCAGGAAATTCTAGATGCAGTGGGAATGAAGAAAATAACTTTTTTTTTTACACTGATATACAGATTTTTTTTTCCTTTGTACAGTGAAATGAAGAAGCTGAGTGGCACAGGAAGAGGGTCAAAATCCTCACCTATTAATTCAGAGAAGAGAAACGATTAAGTAAGAATCATGGGAAATGGAGTTTGTCTATTTAAGTGCAGGAAATCAGCAAATCTCAGGCTGCCACTGTGAGGTGGAAGGAAAAATTGTGCAGAGATATCAAATACAGGTCCTAAGTTAATGACATGTGCTTCAGAGGAGAGCGGGTGGCAGTGACACAGGAAGCTCCCAGCTGGAGAAGCACTTTAAAAGTGACTAAATCTGAGCAGGTACGTCTGGGAAGGAGAACAGCAGAATGCCAGATGAGTGAATCAAATTGAAATCTGCAAGTGAGTAACAACCAGGAAATAGAGAAATATTGCTTGCCTGTAGAAGGAGATAAATTACTCCCAAGACAAAAATTCTGCTATCAGCATTGGGACCTCCATATCAGCATAAATTAGGAATTCTGCAGCTAAAACAATGCATTCATTGCTCAAGATGCTGTGTTCAGCTGGGGTAATTAGCACACACAAGGCTGTAGTTTGTTTTTTTTTTAAAACAAAACAAACAAAAAAGCAGCAATGTCCGAACACTTCAGTTTCACTGGGAGATGTGTCAGCTTTAGGCAGATGCATAGCACTGATCTGATAACCTGAAGTGTCTTGCTTTCACTATGCTTTACCACGGGAAAACAAAGGTGTATCAGTTACCCCGAGGTAAAAGAAAGGAAGAAAGAAGGAAAAAAAAAAAAAATCTGCTCCCGCCCTAGCGACAAGTAGTCAGTTTAATTTATTGTAAGATAAGCAGAAAGGTGTGTCTAGGTGGGAATCCAGCACTGGCCTCACAGACCTAGCCAGAGGCAAGCACCTGAAGTGTCACCTTCCTCTTCTCTATTTGCAGTGACACAATCCACACTCGTTAGCTTGCTCTAACAAGTTCATCTGTCTTGAGCAACGAAGGTAAAATCTTCTTCTTATCTTGGTTTTGGGGGTCAAAGGCAAGGCTTGGGGAAAGTTATTAACAGAACCAGACATATTCAGAATTCCTGGGAAACCAGTCTGTTCTATTAAAGGAATTGGTTTGGTTTTGCTCCCAAATTTCTAAGGGTTTTTCTTTAGCTTTCAGTAAACATAAAGCACCTGTCACCATGTCTGTCGAAGCTGTTTTACCTTTCCCTTGCCTTCAACACAAACCAATAAATCAATTCCCACATCCTACTCCAGACTGCTCTGAGAGTGAAGTGATTTATGCAGGATAAAAGCTGTACCTTCCTCTGGCATGAAGGATCAGTCCTTCTTCCCCAGAAGCTTCTGGAAGTGAATATCCCCAGAGAGTAGCAGTCAGCAATTTCAAAACCAGGTCATTTAAATTAAAGGGAAAAACCCAGACTTTACAGATTAAAATGGAGGCAAAGCCATGAAATTCATATTAGATATAATAAAATCAGAACCAACCTAGACCTTTTTTTTTGTCACAATTTGCTGATGAAACAAGAGTAAAGCCTTACCTAGCAGAAAGGCCAGCTTCTCAAATCCAGCACACAATCTGTCAGGCATCTCCCCTGAAACTGTGTAACCTTTTTCCAAGATCCTTTCAGGGGCCTTGTGCTCAGGTAAGAGGGTTCTATTAGCAAGTGGGATGTGAGGAATGGTCCTATTTTAATAGTTGCATCCACAGAGACTGGAATGCCTTTCCAACGGAATTGTCCATTGAGTTTGGACTGAGACCACAAGATTTGCCTCCTGTACATATTGAGAACATTTTTGTGCATTAAGGGTATATTGTCACATCAAGGAATAATTTTAAACCTCTGCTAGGGACTGGAGAATTCACAAGTAATAAATTCTCCCTATCCAACTTTAAACTCTCAGAGAGTTAAAGCCTGAGTGGCAACATTCAGATCACAGTAAGATCTGTAGGGATGTTCTCAAGTCCAGCTCCATCAGTTCAACATTAGCTGAACCTCATTTAAAACAGGATATTGATCTCCCGATGAAAACGTGGGATAAATGCATCCCAACCAGAAGCTGTCACAATCTGAGCCAAATTATTGAAGGGGTGTGTGAGAGGTGGGGAAGAGCACAGGCATCCACAATATGGGACATAATCCTCACACGGAATGCAGTGGTCAAATCCTCAGTGTTTACAAACAATTTGCAAATCTCCACCAAAACAATCATGGGTCTCAAATGTTCCCAGAGGATGTGTGCCACAAAATACAGCAAACAGATCATTAGTGCAGTTCAACCAGTACAGCCTTCTGCTCTGTTATTTAGCATAATCAGTCATTTAGGTACCTTTCTTATGGTTCAGACACCCTTGCTCCTTGGCCTTTATCTTTTCAACCTGTGGTTGTTTCCCCTTCTTGTGATTTCACAGATCTACAAAAGGGTATGCGAAGAACTTAGCGAAAAAAAACCCAAATTAATTTATACCCATTAAAAATTATATTTGAATTAACAAGTGACCATTTATTTCACTCTAGTTTTTTATTGAAATTCAATCTATCTATGCTCAGAAACGTATAGGATATGATTTTCAACAGTGGCTCAATATTTTTCTAGCTTTAAGTGTAATTGGCCTCAGCAGGGACAAAAAAAAAAATAAAATAAAAGCAAGCCAGAGAAAATTGCAGATAAGAACATTGATAAAATTTCCATCGAAATTGCCACGGTTTGGAGCTTAATTCTGAGTACCAGCATGCAGCTGTATTGGCCAGTGATAGCAGCAACAGGTGAGAGGTTCACAAAATCGCTGCCCAAACACACAACACCAGATCAAGAGCTCTCTTTTGTGTTATTGTCACTTGAAAGAGAGATAACCTGCTCAATCATTACACTGTGGTAAGAGGGAGAGCCAGTTTATCCACTAGTTTGCCTCTATCTAATAAAAAAATCTGGAGACAGAGAGCAGAGTGAAGTTACCTCCATTTTATTGGGAATTGAACCTACCTAAATGGTCCCAGACCCAGGAAAGGTACAAAAGCAGTTCCAAATAGAAGCCTGGGAGAGTATCTCAGGTGGGAAAGAAGATGGGCTGGTCAGCCCCTCAGCACAAATGGCAATGATAAGCGACTGGTCTCATTTATCAAATCATAAATCTGTGTCAGGAGATCTGGGACAAGCAAAGGCCCAGGTATTGACAGCTTCATTTAATGATCTGTATGATGGAAAAGGTTTTTAATAAAAGCCAATAGCCTACAAAACATAAAGATCTAAGACATCTAATTCAAACTTTACCCTAACCCCAAGTATTGAAAGATAAATTATTATCTTCACTTGAGTGTTCTTTACAACGTAGACCTGAAGGTGTCACACAAGCCCAGGGAGGAGGCAGTCTCTTGTACCACACTGCCACACATTTAGAGATCAGCTGTGCATTTGCTGTCCCCAAGAAGAGCGTCAGTGCTGAATCCATCCCCTTTGAGAGCACCTGGTCCCACAGTCCCACAGCACAGAATTTTTACTTGGGAATGTGGCAGGACAACTTCCCCCCATCATCACCTACTCCTGTGTTTCCCAGAACTGGCACATAAAGAGATAGCCCAAGGGCACAAAGGCCCAGCAGGGGTCATCTCTGGCGCCAGGGGGGCTCAGACCTAATCAACATCTNAAAGATGCAGAAATGCTCTGTCCAGCCAGCAGTGTGCTGGTGACAGAGCCCTGCCTGTGCCCCAGATGTCTGCAGCACTCCCAGGACCCATTCTCACAGGCATCCTTTTCCCTCTTGGTTGGCTGCTGCTCGGGCTGAATGTAACGTGCCCACAAACAGCACCTGCCCTCTCGGTGAGCGCTGTGCTGGCTCCTGCCTGGGCTGCAGGCAGCCTGCCCTGGGGCTGGGAACCAAACTGCTTTCTGCACAAGCCAACAGATGGCTGTCTTGCTTTTCTTTCCTTTAACAGCCACATTGGCTACTGAGAAACAACTGTCACTGCTCTCTGAAATCTCTTTTGCAAAAAGAAGGAATAAGGAAATCTCTAAACCAATTTACCTTGTAGATGGAGAAAATTTTAACTATGACTTGAGTGCTGCACTGTTTAAATATGTGACTGCTATACTAAACATTCCTTTTTTCTTATTAGGCCCCATCAATTATTGTGCCAGATTTTAGAAAAAAAAAATTATTTAAACCTTTTCAGTCTGTCTATATTCAGCAGAATTAAAAAAATAAAAGCACACAGATATAATCATTATCCAGCACAACGAGGGAAGAGTACCTGATCAATACTACCTAGGAAATCAGAAAAATGACCCAGTAGTTCTGCCTGGCCTTCAAAATCTCTAAGTCAGCAGTTATTTATAAAGACTAGGCAGACTTGGCTGAATACCACAAAAAATAGTGAATAATTTTGTCATAAGCACTGTCAGCTCTTTCAGCTATTATTTGTGGCTTATTATTAACAACTGCATATGCGTATCTGCATGACAAATGTTTTTTTGCCCTGAAGATATTTATGAATCCTAAATACTTCACAAACAGTCAGTGGATAATTATTCATGTTGAAAAGTAATATTGCAAGTCATTATGGGTTAGAACTTTTTGGTGATTTTCTCATTTTAAGGCTAAATTATCTAATCATGGTGTAGAAACAGAAGACTTGAGTAAGCAGACAAATCAAATGCCTGAAAAAAATGACCAGATTCTTAAAGAGCTAGCAGAAGGGGATTCATACAAAGCCCTTGTAACAATCACTTTTTTTCTTAAGTGGAAAAAAATTAGAAATTTTTAATAATTAACATATTCATAGAAAACCCAATCAGTTCAGAAACAGAAGAAAATTAAAAAAAAAAAAAGTTCAGTAGTTCACCAAGAATAACTTTGAGCACTTCTAGTCTATGATGGACTTAAAGATTTACACTGTCACCATTTTCAGAGTGAAATTCCCAAACTACATAGCAAAATAGTTTCAAATTCCCTATTCTAGGATAAAATCTAGAATCCTGATAAAAATATTTCTGGCTCAGCAATTAAGAGAACAGAAACGCTATCATATGATTAACACATCAAATAAATTATTAACTCCTCCCAACAGTTGTTGAAAGGAATTTATAGCTCAAGGCTGCCCAGGTAATCATTCTAAACAAATACACTTGGTAAAACACCACTGCTAATGTCAAAAGAGGAGGGAAAAGTTAAACTTATCAAACACAATTTCTGCTGTTCCTTACTTCCCTTAACACACCATTTCTAAGTATGCAGTTGCTGGGCTTACAAAACTGGGCTTCCAGAGGAAAGAGAACAATGATGGTTAAGAAAAAGGTTTATTTTCTGTTTTAACAGAAAAAAAAAATCTACAGTAACTTACTGTGGGGAGAGTTCACATGGTATGAAATCCTCATCTTGTCTTTCCCCTCAGTCTTGGGAAGGGTTTTTTTTGACGTGGTAGAGGTCAAACACAAACATGAGGCCAGAATCAGAGGAAGAGACAGATGATGATTTTGTAGAATGTCTTTGTGTGGAGTCTTTCACCAGAGCCCAACCTCCCAAAGTTGCCAAAGATTGTGAGGGTGGTGATCAGTGCACTCACATGCTGGTGAACGAGAACAGGCAGAACATCATGAATGTGACACCAATTACAGTCACAACGCTCCTGGGGTCTTTTTGGTCCCATCCACCCTGACACTTCATGCAACAACGCTTGGACACAGCAGAGTGAATAAGAAACTCACATTTTTTCTGCAAATGAACACAATCTTGTCTTTACTGTGGTGTATTTTTTGAAAGCGTATACTGCACAGCGGCTTTGTAATCTACAGGAATCAAAGGGCAAGTATTTTTGTGTAGCATTAAAAGGAAAACAATGGCCAGGGGTTTTTCGTCTGGGAAAATTTGTAGCCCACAATTTATAAGGCAGCAGAATGTATTAAAGAGCAGTATGTCTGAAGTGAACAACCACAGGTAAATTGTTCCTGGCCTAGTACTTGACAGAGCTCGCAGTCTAAAGGAAAGTTTTATGGTTTACAGAATGGGGACTCACCAAGCAAGCAATAACACCATCTCTGCTGAGAACCGATTTCTTTCCAGACTCTCAGTAACTCCTAGAATCTGTGGTCTCATTATCTTGCATACAGCAGATAGGTTATCTTGCATACAACATCCTCTTTCTTGTAGGACTTAATTATTTAAAAAGAAGAGAGTTTTCCATGGCTGGGAATTGTCCAGATGGCTGGGTTCTGCTGAAGCTGCACAATTTCTTCACAGACACTCATCTCCACGTGTGGCTGATAGAGAGAGTGACAGTGCCTCCTCAGAAGCTGAGTTAGCACCCACAGAGGAACAACCACAGCCAGGTCTCCTTTACAAACTCCAAGGTTCCCTTCGCATCTAGACAAAACTTAAAATCCCTAGCAGCCAAAAATAACTTGTGGCATTGGCAGGAGAGAAAAGTTACATCCTGCAAGTCTTTCCTGTAAGTGTATTGGAGAGGGCACTGTGGAATATATCCCTATCAATATTAGTACCTTTTCATTCCATTCTTGATGGACATTATCCACAGCTTCTGCTAAGCAGGCTGCATTTCATATTTACAGCAAATGCTTTCATAATGGAGCTATCAAACTTTTTCTTGTTTTAATTTGCTTTCACATCACTTTAACTAAAACTGGAGATTCTTCCCTGGATTCTTCATCCCTTCTTTTGCCAAATTCCCATCTGCTTCAGAATATTTTAACTCTCTGTGTTTCTGAGCTGAAGCTGGTGAGACCTGCTGGCCTGCAAGTGAGCAGACTACCACTGCCTTTCTAGATATGGACTGAGCATCTCATCCTATGGCAAAGTCTTTGAGACAGTTCTCCTCACACCCAGGGCTCTTGAGTTCCTGCAGTCACAGCCCTGCCCAGGAACCAGCTTTCCTCTTAGGAAATTTTTCACAGTTTCTGATGTAGGGGATGCACAGACTGCATTCCTTGACCTCCTCATCATGATTTAGCTGCTTCAACAGCCCAGTGTCACTGGAGCTGACTTAAAAGACACAAAAGGGGCAACTGTGCTTTGACTTCATGTCTGCACCCTTATCCCCGTGCTCATTTTAGGAGTGTTGATAAGATTAGGTTGCTATGAAAAGATTTTTCTCTGCATGTTTCTCTCCATGCCATTTTTCTCTACTTATGCTTGGCTATTTCAGATGAAGTGGCAAAGCACAGGAATCTCATTCCTAGATAATAAATGGCCTTGGAAGATCCTCATGGTGCCCACAATCCAGTAGGTCTTTGGCAATACCTAAATGGATGAAGATTGCATGGGTTATTACAAAAAAAATGTGTAGCAGAGGGTCTGTGTGAAAGAGATAATAACAGTTGTCACAGGAAAGAGGTAATTTAGGGGTGCAGGAGGATTATACAGATCTACACCCAGTTTGGTTAATCTCATAAAACATTTATCCTTCCTTAAACAGGAGAACCATTCTGGATTTCTGCTTTCATACTTTTCAGAAGAGGAAAATGTTTATCCTGGAGGAACCACTTACAGCAGTAACAACACAGCTGGAGAAAACATCCTGTTTTCCTCAGTGGAATATGCTCATAAAAATATCTTTAAGAAAGTCATACTCTGTGGAATGATACTGATATTAAAAAAACCCAAACCTTCCATATACTTAAAAAATAAAAGTGAGGAAAATGTATGGAAGGAAAAAAATATCACATACATGACAGAAAAAATTCCAGTATTATCTTAATAATTATTAATAATCATAATTTCCTTCTTCTTTTTCATTAATATTTCTCCTCTTTTACTATAATGTGCTTACTAATAGCATGTCTTTAAAAATGATTATGAATACCTGTCTCCATCCAGCCACTTATTGGAAAAGTTTATGAATGAACATTCTCAGTTTCCTGACTGAGACAAGGAAACACACTTAAATCCAACAGGTGCTGGTGCATACCCAGCCTAGGAATGGTGAGAGTCAAAATTATCCCCACAGAAGTAAAACAAAAATGTTCCCAGAAGAGAGAAGTTCCATAGTCCCCACCACAACCTGCACACTTTAATCCCTTTTAGAAGAGATCTGATTAGAATTAAATCCAGAGCTATCCCCAGCTAGAAACTGAGACACACTGCTGGAGAAGCTTATTCACTCCATCAATATAAAAGCAGCAGTTTCTTGTCTTGTTGTGATTGACTGGGTACTCAGCTTGTTCTCAAGTCAGTGATAAAGCACAGATTGACCACAATGGAGCAGAGCTGACCAGACTATGGCATCGAGGAAATACCACTCCTATGTAATAGAACAACAAAGAATCAAGACAAAGAAGGTCTAGATTAATCTAGTTCCTCTGTGAGTGAAAAAACCCCAAAAGGCATGCCATCCCCCTGTATCAGAGCTCTCAGATCAAAACCAGGGCAAAGAAACTTTTCATTTCTTCACATCTCGTCTTAGTCTAAAAGGAATAAAGAAGATTTATCTCCATCTCTTACTATCCTGAACACCACATTTGTAGAAACATAGAATCATAGAATGCTTTAGGTTGGAAGGGACCTTAAAGGTCATCTAGTTCCAATCCCTTGCCATGAACAGGGACACTTTCTAGTGGACCAGGTGGCTCAGAGCTCCATCCAACCTAGCATTCAGGACTGAAAACCTGTTCCAGTGCCTCAACACCCTTACAGTAAAGAATTTCTTCTGTGTATCTAACCTGTATCTCCTCTTTCAGTTTGAACCTATTACTCCTTGTCCCATCACTACAGTTCCTGTGGAGACCCTCTCTGGCTTATTTACAGACCCCCTTCAGACACTCAAAGGCTGCTCTGAGGTCTACACACAACTTTCTCTTCTCCAGGCTGAACAGCCCCAACTTTCTCAGCCTGTCCATAGCAATGAAGTGCTCTTGGGTGCACTGAACCCCATGGGCACAAGCCTGAAGCTGCTGAGGCTGACACCAAGCCAAGGGTTTGTTTGAGCTCCTGGGCACGGGGCAGCTGTGGGACATGTTGCTCTGGCAGTCACCTCATCCTGTCCATTTGTACAGACACCTGCAATTTAAACACCTGTGAGTCAGAAGCAGTTGAGCTGTGCCAGCAGAGAACTTTGAACAGGCTGCTGCAGTTTTCCAATAAACCAGCTCCTGTGTCTGTGCTCTGTGCTGAGGCACTGATGTTTCCTTTGTTACAGACAGGACATCGCTCATCTCTCTCTCTCTCTCTCCCCGAGTGCAAACGTCTTACAAGTCAATTCTGTGCTTAATGCAAGCTGACAAAAGGAGGTTTATGTACTGCCACCAAAACCACTGCCACTCACTCGAACAGAACATACTTCAAGGGCAGCCTGCTCCTGTGTGACACAAGCACTGCTCTGCCAAACAGAACAGATGAGTTGCAGTGCTAACGCTGCTTTTTGCTCTAAGTCCCTCAGCTAGGCTGTTAACTTCCCTCTTGTGGCAGATGTGCAGATTAATCGCTGCCTCAGCCTGCAGTGGTCCAGCTAATTTAAACACTGATGCACTGTAGAGAGTACAGAGCCTGGAGGAAGAGGGAGGGGAAAGCTTGGAAGGAAGCACAGCCTGCTAATATCTACAAAAACTGAGCAAGAAATAGATAAAACTAAATTAGTGATCTATTAAGTATAAATTAATGACATCTGCAAATGAAACTAAACCTAAAATAATCACTCTAATAGCAGGGTCTCTGGTGAGCGTTAGTGCTTAATTTTTTCTTGTATTTGATGAAGGCATCTATTAATTAAAAAATATTTATACAAGGTAGATGCTTGACAGGAATACTCCATGCAGCTGTTCTTAAGGGAGCTTCCTCTGTTAATCAGCTATTTTAGAAGAAAATGCCTCTAGTCTGTGCAACGAAGGCAAGATTGTACTTCAATAAATCATATTTAAAGCCTGTCCTTTCTAAATATTCTCTGCAGCTAGAATTGGATGAAGTAGGCTGCTCTCTACAGATGATATAATACACCTTCCTTTCCATTGTTTAGTTAGCTTGAACTGAAAAGAAACCTTCATCTAATCCTCCTCCTTTTTCACCCTCCTTTTATTGCTAACATTTTATTGAATTGTTGAACACCCAAGAACAAAAGAAGATGATCTGATATGTATGAATGCAATGTACAAATGAGGAGGACAAAGCTAAACACACATTCAATAGCAGGTATGAAAATATTAGCAGACATTGAGGCAGGGACAAACCAAGACTGTGTGTCATTAATGAGGCTATTCAAAGTAATTTTGATGAAGTTATGATTCTATTGTCATCCAGGACTGAGAAGGAATCACTTACCATTTGAAAAAAGAATCATTAATCATTATGCAGCTCTCTGGGGCACTAACTCTTTCAGGATTTTCTTCTTTGTCTCCCGTCCCCCTCTTTTTTCTATTCTTTTTTTCCCCTCTCATCTTTTCACTGCTATAAAAACAGAGAGGATTAGAAGCTGTCCCTGACAACGCCTCACTGTAAGGTTGTTAGTTTTGTCTTTCAGCATTTATTAGTTTGAACTCTGTATGAGGCACCTGTTGGCTGATGAGAATAAATCAACAGGAAGGTCACACATTGGGTTGGCATTGTACTGTTGCCTTTTTAAACCTGTTGGGAACTCACTGCTTTGATACACAGGAATAAATGCTGGAAAGAGGGCAAACCAGGATGTTCACATTATGTGAATTGTGTGTGAATTGTGTAGGCTCCTGGAAGAAAAGTTAGGATTAAAGTCCTGTTGCTAATGTTGTCAAAATTAACTCAGGCTGGTGAGGGCAGGAGTCTGAGGTCATGGCCCTGGTTAAGCAGCCCACAGCTCAGCTCACCTACCACAGCTTTTGTGATGCTGCCCGGAGAGAAACGAGCACTGCGAAAGGGCACTCAGAGAAATAAACAGGAGAGTGATGTATGGGTGCAGCTTTCCAAAGCTCTGAGAAAAAGGCCTGGCTGTGCAGTCCATCATGCTTGCTAAGTTAAGGATGGGGGGCAGAAAAGCAAGTGATGAATGTGTTAAATTGCTAAACATGGATCGGGGGACAGCCTAGCACTTGGATTTAATGATTTCTCTTGCTTATGCTACTGCTATGATAAAACACTGTGGCCAGCCAAGTGGGAACAACAGAGCCCTCTCACTCTTTTAATCCAGGGGACAGAGCTGAAGTGAACTCTGAAGTAAAGAACATTTCTTTTAGAGAAGGGAAATAAAATAAAATGCATTTTATTTTAGAGCACAACTTGATATACATCATAGCTCATGAGAATGTCCAGTTCCCCATGCCCTTTACAAACCACAGCTGTGCTTTGCAAGGAGATCTGTTTCTCAGCAACCCTGCCCATTTCTTTAACACTGCAGTATATCCATAAGACCCCCTCCTGGGGAATGGAACTCTAAATCAATTCCCACTTTGGGATGGGCAGAGAGAGGGATGCAACCCTCCCAAATCTCAAAGCCTTTCTCACCTGGCAGTCAGCTCCACAGGCACTCACTGCCCCATCCCAAGAAGGGGCATGAAAGGAGAATTCAGAACTGAGGAGGCCATAAAGAGGGAGCAAGGGCTGTTGTGCTCCAGTCGCTGTGCTAAGTCTTGCTTATACATTTTGATTAAACACAGATAAGTATCTAGAACTTTTCTCATTTTCTCAAATGCCCAGGAAAAAATATTTCTCCTTCCTTTCTTCTGTATGACTCCCATAATCTTGATATTTTTTAAAATTATATTTTTTCTATTATTAACGATACATGCTATTAATACACTCAGAGCATTTTGCATCTGTGGCTAGTTATATCTCCTTTTCCCTTCATTAGTAAAAGATACATTTAGACATTTATCTCTGTTTTTTATCAGATTGGGTGTTTGATTAGTATTTCTTTTTCTTATACTATTTTTTTCACCCATCCCTGCAACTTGAAACTCCAGCCAATGCCAAAGTCAAAGCACAGCCAGAACATCTTTTCATGTGCTAAGTGAAACCATTAAGAGTTGAAAGTTAAATTCATTCTTTTCAAAGCTCATGATAAAGCCTCCACTAGTTTCAGTGAATATAACAGTTTTCCAGGTTATTTCAATATATGAAGAGACAAACGATACAGTGCAATCTACTGTAATTTTATTTAACTTTAAGGAACATTCAAATTACAGGTAGTTATAAAAGTCAGGGAAAATGCCCTGCACTTCTAACCCAGGAGGACAGTTTCAAATGTTGGCAAATCAGATTCATTTTTCCATAGACTCACCAATATTCCAATTCCAGTTTTACACGTGCTGTATGTACTGGCATGGTAGAAATACATATTTTTTCTCTTCAAGGGATTATTCCAGTAATAACCAATTAAGAACTCCCAAAATTTTAACATTTGCCCATCATTAACATGTAGCACAACTTGGTCTATTCCCCAGGCCCTTCATTCAACAATAAATTCTGATGATACTGGCACATTAAGCAGCAAAGAAAAATAGATAATAGAAAAAAACATGAATCATCATTCTGTCTCTAAGTGTTGGTGAATTGGCACAATTAATGTTTTTTTCAGTTCCACTGATGCCTGCCATGCTGCATGCAACATGCAGTGCCAGCTCAGCAGCTCATGTAATGTGTCATTTTTCTGACAAAGTCAATGGATCTGTGTACATTTTCCCCCTCAGGTGAGAATGAGACCCAACATTTAGACATGACATTGCTTTGATAAACTTGCAGCACAAAGAGGACTGTAAAATGGCATGACAGGCAAAAACCTCACTGTGAAGGCAGAAACAAACACAACTGTAGTCTGTCAGCACAGGTGAAAGAACAGGGGCTGAGGAACAGAATAATAGTGATAAGCAGCAGAATTTTATCTCACTACCTAGAGAAGATCTGAGGGGTTTTGCTGGCCATTTTACAATTCTTTCCCTTGACTTGTTTACTGATGGAAACGTTTGCCAAGGGACTTTGGAAAAATAGTGACATATGAACAATCTGTTGTGGCATATTGTAGCAGTGGTGTTTGTGCTGCTACAGTTACTAAGATTTCAGCATTTTTGTAATTTGTCTTGAAAAAACTGGAAGTTGGCATGAAGTTTTTGGGTACCTCCGTGTCCAAGTCAGATGGTTTTCATATTTTTTGTTACATTTCTCTACGTGAAGAAAAGCCCGAAGATGTGCTGTGTCAAGGAAAAGGAAGAAGCGTGCTCAGATGAGGAAAGAAGCAGAAGGTGGGAAAAAAACCAAATGCATTGCAAGATGAGGAAGAACAGGTGCAATCTTCTTTTCAAGGTGACAAGAGTATTTACAGGATACTCACAGGTCTTATGTAACTGCAAAAGTAATCAGGTAATGCCAAAAATGCTTTGGGATTACTTCTTTTTATTTATTTCAGATCTGACACTAACACGGTAAAGCTGGTTTTCACTGCATGATAAGCCTAGAGCAGAACCTCATGTTCAAGTACTTGAAGTTCCACATGGCTCTGCTGTAGAGGGACACAGAACCACCCACCCAAAATGTGGTGGCACAAGCAAACATCTGCTAGAAAGAAGTCTAGAGAGGAACTGAAGAACAGGGAAAGAGCAAAAAGGGGACAAAACGCAACAAAATTGTTGATGACTGATCAAACAACTAGAGGAGAAAATATCATATAAAAGTCAGTCATGAGGGAAGCTGGGAAGTGATAAGTGTGATCAAAATATTAGTGTACGTTATTCCATTTGGGAACCCCTCCCTTCACATCCTAGGGCTCTCTATACAGGTGCTTCCCATCACAGCTGAGTGCCCATGAAATACTAATTTTCTGTCAGAAGTGGAATACTCTGCCTCCCTCTCCCCAAACCACAGCTCACACACAGAAGATCCCACGCTCCTGCCAGGCATCATCCTAAACACACAGCAAATCTTACCTGACACATGATTAATAAGGCATTTAGCCACTGTTTTGGGAGTCTTCACTGCTCGAACGTCGTGCTTTGTGACAGTTCTGCAACAATTTTCTTGACACTGAACTTTGCAGAAGTCTTTCTGAGGGAGAAGGAGGCTGAAAGAATAGTATTACAGTGCTGTTAATGAACCTATTAACTATCATGCTTGTTCTGTACATCTTGGGGAAGACAATAGATAGATAATTCTGTTCTCTTTTAGCATTTTGCCTTTCACAGTAGTTTAGCAGGTGGATGCATAGAAAAGTTGACTATAGCAGCATCAAAAATAACAGAAAAATTATACAGTGTATGTTTAACCAGCAGAATTGATTAACTAAGGAAAATTTAGCAGGAGGTTTGGTGTGATCAGGTGGGATCAGATATGCACATGTATCCTGAGATATAACCTATCAACAATTGTATAGAAAGAATAATATCCTGTTTTACATTACCTGAAATACATATTTACATCCATATATGGATTACATAGGATATCAATGCATGCATTAGAAACAATTATGAGCCAAAAGAACAATGACTAGCCCAGAGCTCACTGAAGGTTATTGGAAAGAACATTCCCCTCTGGGAAGTTTATTCCACAATTTATCTTCTGATTTACTCTTTAGGAGTTCACAGCAGCCACAGTTGTGTACTGGCTACCTACTTATGGCCCTCTAGTACTATCCTGCAACGTGACTCCTATGTTCTGATGTTCTTCTCATCAGTCCCTGTCCCTCTGTCTCATACCAGGAAACACAAATTACCCATAAAAATGATAATTCTCTTATTAGTTTTAAAGGTCAAATCAAATGATGTGGAAAATACGCTGTGGTGTGACATATAATTTGCATAATTGCCACAAAACCACTGCACTAAAGCTGTGTGAAAAATAATAAATAAAATAAATCAAGCTCCACTCTGAGGAAAAGAGAATCAGCTGGATTTGTGATGACAGTAAATGGGGGCTGCACCACCAACATACAAACACCAGCAACACAAAAATCCCCACCACTTTCAGGTCTGAATTTAGTCCCCTCTTCTCCTTATCCCTTTCCCCTAAGTATACACACACACATGCTCCGAAAAAGGGAAAATTAGATTTTTCCCACCAATCCCGGATTTTGAACTGATTTGTTTCTAGGTGTGGAATGTCATTTCCAAAGTCTTTATGTAGCACACTACACTTGAGTGAGGGGGGGACACAAAGATGACATTGCCAGTCCTACCTGATGTCCCAGACAGGGCCACACACAGCAGCTCATGGGGTGTGAGCAGAGTCAGTGCTGGGCCCTTTGCAGAATTTGCTTTTTCCTTGCCCAGGGAAATCGAGCAGGTAAAGGATTTCCTTTGGCTTTTGGATGAAGGTGCTGTCAGCACTGCCCTTCTCCCAAGACTTGCAATAGTTCGTGGGTCCTGCTTCTCCTCAGGACACAATTCATGTGGATCCTATTCATGTGGGAATAAGCAGGAGCTTCAAATGCATGGGGTGCAAGACCTCTGATCCCAATGGATCTCACAACAGCCAAAGAAGCAGCCAATGTGCCTGTATGGGACTCAGCTTGCAGCTTAATTAATGATTTCCTCAAAGTGCTCACTCATAGGAAACAGACCCTGGATAAATAGAGTTTGAATCCATTAAAGAAAGACTGAGCCCCAAACATCACACTTAAACCAAAACCTGAGCTGGTTAAAAGCAAGCTTTGGATTTCTTCTAATGCCCTGATGCTGCCTGACTACTTAAACTGATTACCATGGTGGCTGGGCTTTGCTTATGATTTTAGAGGTATTTTACACAGGAATTAGACAACTCAAAAAATTGGCAATAAGCTTGACATCTGCCCATTTTTCTGAAAGCTCAGGGTGCATCCCTCTCCTCTGCCTCCCTAGCACACCAGTCATTACATCAGCTTTCTGCTTGGTGCATCTGGCAGCTGACGCAATGATATTTATTCCTGAGATGAAGACAGCAAGTTATCCCTCTTTGTGCCAATGAAGCATTAACCCCAACTACACACTTGGTTACTTTCAGTTTATCAGTATATGCTCTTGTGTTCTTATATCTGAATTTATGTATGCTGTGTTAACTATAGATACATCTATTCCCCTTCTTTTTAAAAATTAACTATCACAGTCTTACTCTCCTTTGAGTAATTAAGGTTGATCTTACCTTACAACAATTAAGCTGACAATAGGTGCCTACGCATTAGAAAAATGGAGTATGATGTTGAAGAAAAGGTTGCTTTATTACATTATGTCTACATTTTGGATTTATAGCTCATTTCATTTCATATCATATATATTTATCATCTATGTTCTTAATAGAACTTTTTAATCAGCAGGAGTAAGAGAGATCACTTATTCATTTGACACATTACAAATTAATAAAAATGCAATGAATGAGCAGCAGAAACCTTGCTGCTTCTGAAGTGCAAACCTCTGTTATGAAACAGAAGAGCTGAAATTCTTTTTGCTATCAACGGGCATTCATCTAATTCACTACATATATTAAAGGAATCCCCACAAGGTATCTATTCAAGGTCAAGTTATTTTACATTTCCATAACATTAAAAAAATGAAAAAAAGTAATACAATGACACACTGAAAGAGGGCATTGGGTAATTAGATGTGGAACATTTGTGATCCGGGCATTCAGAAAGCTTTAAATTAATTTTAGAAGTGAGCAATACTGCTCACCTTTCCTTTTTTTTTTTTTTTTTAAATTTTTTTTTTAGATCAGATTAACAGCAGCCTCAAAATATGGCTGAGCTGAATTATACAAAAGTCATCATAAAAATCATTTGACAAATGGCTATCAGAGACAGCACAGGTGGAAAAAATTCAGGCAAGACTGATCAATCACCACAAAATCCTTACAGTTCTGAAATGTTACCAGACCTTCATAGATATAATGGATGAGTGAATTTCCTTGCTTTCCTATGTCTTCATAGCATTATATTTATGTTGATGTGTATTAAAACTATTAAAGCTTAGCAAATAAACAGCCAAGTACTGCATAGTCAAACACCTAATTTTAACTACTTCATCCCACCTCAACCCAGGCTTTTGTTTTTCCTGCCTGTGTGCTTTACCTTGTCTCTGACAGCAGATTAGAAGGCTGAGAGCCACCACCCTTGTTACTACAGCTCCCAGCACAGCCAGGCCTGCAGATGACACAGTAGTAATAATAATAATAATAATAACAAGAATAAGAAACCACAGTCTGAAGGGACACCTCAAGCACAGGAGATATTCTTTGGCACAATGCAGCTGCATCTCAGATGATATCTGGCCAAACTTTCCTGCACTGACCATGAACACACTCCAATGCCTTTTTGAAGGGCCCATGCTGGGAATGAGGAACTTCTCCCAGCTCATGTGTTTCCTAGCTTTCCTTGGCTGAGACTGCTCAGGTGCCTGGATTGTGCTAAAACTACCCTATTAGACCAGCTATTATTTAGCAGGTACTAGATTTAAGTATGTCCATTTTCTTGAATTTGAGAAGAATAATATTTGTAATTACTTTCTCTTAACAGGAGGCTTCTCAGACACTTACAGACTTCTACCCACAGACAGTGGGTTTAAATGTGTGTTAATGTTGAAATGGCACAAAGCAACCTTAGTTTGAGTCTTGATCACTGTCTGCTTCATTAATTGTGGTAATTACTGCATCTGATACAGTTCCAGCCCAGTCAAGGAATGGGAGGTGAGGGCAACAGGTCCTGGGGGACAGAGCTGCATCCAAGAATTGCTGAGACTGATCCTGTCACTTTACAGTCAGTCTTGGGTAAGTGTTACACTATTAAGAAACTCTTCCTAGGTTCCATAACCTGATTTCCGCCACTATTGTCAGATGACAAAGATCAGTATACAGCACATTAGAAAGGTAAAACATTGGCCTTTGATTTCTGCTGTGATTACGAATGAGGAGACACCTATAATTTTTTATTCACACTGACTGCTTTTGTTGTCTGGTATATGCTGTTCATTATCCTGGAGTGTAGGATTTCAGGGGCAGACATTGTCTCCGTGTGCTGTGCCAAACAACACAGCCCTAATCCCTGCTAGGGATTATTAAATACTACTGCAAAAATAAAAACAACATGCACTTCTGGACGACAGAAGAAGAGAATGAGAGCTGCAAGGTCCAATTTGAGATTTGTGAATGCAACATTATACGGGTGCAGAGCATCACAGCAGCAAATTGCTGAGGGCTCCAGCTGGGAGCTCTCGTTCACAGCCCTGCAGTGCAGGTAGCTGCACCACTCCACTTGAATGCCACACAAATTTCATGCCTATTGTCACTTCCTTCCTTGTGTTTTTGAGGCAAATAGCATGGGAAGGTACAAACTGGATAGAGAAGATATTTAAAATAAGTTGTGGCTTAAGACAGTTGGGAATAGTTACGTTTCCACCAAATCTCAAGATCAGGCAAGATTTATTTTTCATTTGTGGCTTGGTTCAGTATGGGAGCACACAAACACTGTAATCTGTCTATTATGTAATAGCTCCAGACTGGATTTAGATGAGAGAAAGAGACATTTCTAAGAAATATCAGATGAGAAAACAAACGGCAAAGACAGCAGACCTATGCTGCAAAATGGAAAGATTATGTACACACCACCTTATGCATCATTACTGATTGCTGCCCTCAGATCAGAACAAGATTTTACCTGAAAGGCTGATACAGAGCAAAGAGCAAGAAAAAAGCAAAAAAGCTGTAGACTTCTTTTACAATTTGCTCAAATGTTAAGAATCAGTTTTCCTCTGTGAACTAACCACCACTGGCTGATCACAACATCGGTGTTTTCTCAGTAAGAGAAGAAAACACAGTAGTGATATAAACCTGACCATTTCTTAGCAACTAAAATTATTAGGAGAGTAATGTGGATGCATAATCTGTCTTTCTTAGGGCAGTAATTCAAAGTTGTTTTCTCCATTCCTTTACATCTTGCTTTATATATTAAAGAAGCTGCCAAGAGGGGAACCTTGTTAATCTCCCTCCAAGGCTGATGGGCCAGAGGAGCTGCAGTTCTCCTTGCCCCTCTGAAAGTTCATTTGTTCACATCAAACCTGATCATGATTTCTTCCCACTCAATCCCCCTTTCCTGTATGATAACAGGCAATCAATTATTTTCCAACATTTCCAATTCTCATGGTGGGAATGACTGGGATATCTGGAATAACAGTCTGCTACATCCATATATATATATGGATATATAATATATATATGGGAGTAACTTTTCCTACTCTGACACAGTGGAAGTAAGGAGGTTACACTGGGGTTTGAGGCTGTGATAGGTGGGGATTGCCTTTAGCTCTTAGTTCATTTGATTTGGATGAGTGAAAAAGACTTTTTATGAGAAATGTCAGATGAGAGAACACACTGCAAATGGGGAAGAGAAACCCAGCTGTTATCTGACCATTGAAATGTTCCTAAACAAACATTTCAATGTGAACATACTGAATTTAGGTTTCAGGAAGAACCTGGGTCTGTGTAGCAATGGACTTTCCTGAAAAGCAGCAACCAAATGCTCCTAAATGCAAATTCCCTCCTCAGCCACCCTCCCTGCTGACACTCAGTATCATCATTTGGAGGCTGTGGGTGTAATAGTGGTGTCACTTGAAATGGTTTCAATGGCACAACAGCAGTGATTTGTCTACCTAAGGCTGGTCTTGACAGTAGCTGCTGAGACACCAGAGTCAGGCCAAGAAAAACATAATTACAGATTATTCTGACAGCCAGTCTGTCAGCAAATTATTGCCTAACCTACAACTACCCATGGCCCATTCCCAAAAATGAGTAAGGCTTGAAAGAGATCATAACCAAATGTATTCCAGTGCAAGAAGAGCCAATTTACTGACCCCCCACCCCCTGCAGAAGACACAGGATGCTATATTACTTATGCTTGATCAGACTGACAGCAGGGAGGAGGGGCTTCAGATCTGGCACAAACAGCAGCTCATCTCATAGGTTTCAGCTGCTTGTCTAGAAGATGTCAAGGTAATGAGTCCTGAAGCCAGCTCTGTGAGGTGTTTATCTTCTGACAGAAATGTTGTATTGTTTTGTGTGACTAAACCTTGTGGTGGTTTGGAAACCTTATTTTTTTTCTTTTTATTCAGAAGGGAACCAAACAACAAGATCACAGACTAAGCCAGTGAATGGAATGGAGCCCTGTGAAGTACTTTCACAGCCATATTTCAACTGCTGCTGTCTAGATTTTTGTAAGAGGTTTGGAAGCATTCCCCTCAAACAAGCTCTGTGTGAAGCAAGGTACAAATGAATAGAGAATGCAGAACAAATGACATCATGCTGATTTGGTGGGGTTTCATCACGTACTCACCAGGGTTAACATGGAAGGCTGTTCTGAGCCTTCTGTCACTGTGTTTTACAAGCAAGCTGCAGCAGGACTTCTGTCAGCAGAAGTTAAGTGTACCAATTGAGGGCAGTATATCATCTGCACAAGAACTCGCTTAGAAATGGAGAGCGTGTTTGTTCAGTAACATTTTTTTCAGCCAAATAACTTTTCTTCCTCATCAGAATTTTTTTTTCCAGCAGATTTTTCCAGCCTGTTACAGAATGGATGTTACGACACACACACACACACAAAAATCCAGTCTGCTCTTGTCTGTACAGAACAGAATATTGTTCTCTGGCTTAGCCTTTCACTGATCACCAAACAGTGCAGCAAATTATTGCTGCAGGAGGTCTGAAGCAATTTATGCAATTTTTTTTTTTTGTGAAGACCTACTGTTATTTCTCAGCAGTCATAATAGAAAAATATATATTGAATACCCTATTGCTTTTTAGCATTCATAGAGTTTGGGACAAACATGTTAGGAGTTGTCAAACGCAGTAGCCAGATGGAGGCAAGGCTGCTGCACTCTGTGTTCCCAGGTTCCATGAGCAATGAGGCTGAGTGTCTATCCCAAACAGATGCCCACAAAACACAGGTACCTGACCAATGGATGTGTAGACACATGGCCAGCAGTATTCTGCAGACAGAAACACCAAGCACTCACACAAACAGCAACAGCCTCCTCTTGTTTTCCCCTCTGGTTGAACAGGATAAAAGTCTGTTGATATGTTGTACAGGGCAAGCTGCAGTGATCAACAGACCAGTAACTTTTGCCCCCTTTCAATTTCCCCAGGCTTGTTCCTTCCCAAAGCACCTTGATCTCTCTCCTTTCCTTTGTCTCCTCCCTTAAGTCAAGAAACTCAACAGCAGATTCAAGACTAACTACCCAGTGCTCCATTTTTCCTGTAGAACGAGACATTCCTCGGAGGCAGAGTGAATTAAGAAGTTATATTGTACTGCAGAAACACAAATAGATATAGAGCTCAGCTACATTTGCTATGCAACCAATTTAACCTACAAGTTAATACAAAATGTTTCTGTTCTGCATTCTGATTTCGCTGTTACATGCTAGTGCTTTCTGGCTGTAAGCTTTACACAGAACCACAAAGACATGTGAAATCAGTATATTTCACCACTTCCTGTATGTATTTTTTAAAAAGAAACAATCATTTTGCCACACTCTAACTTATGCATAAGGTATAGAACACCTACATTTCTGCATATATGAAAACTAAAGTACACACAAATATGGTGGAAACTCAGATCTTTGGATCACTTGAAGCTGACAATGAGGTGCTAAAGCTGAGGTATTACCAGCGTGCCAATTTTGAAGCTGATTGTACAGAAAAGGTTAATTTCAAGCCCGGATCCTGTAGTTTCCATGCAGATCTGTACTGTCCCAACCACATCCTGATGATTTACTGTAAACGAGCAACCTGGCATAAAGATGGCTCACTCAAGATGGGAGGCAACAGCTCAACAGCTGGAACAGTCAAAGCAACAACCTGACTGCCTAAATGGCAGGTTTAAGAGGTCTTGCTGTCGATGTGGTAACACAACCAACAGGGCAGTTTGAGATGGAGCCTCTGTCCCTGACTGATGGGAACAGAAACTGTCCGAGGAGCCCTGAAGGGGATCTTGCTGTCTGCAGCATTGGAGTGAAGGAAATCTTCAGCAGCTGAAAAGCTCAGAGGGAAGGGGAAAAAAAACCACCCAACAAAACCCACCACAACAACCTAGAAATCCATGTACTTCCTAGCCCTGGGGCAGAAAGAGGCTGTCTTAGCTAAAAGGGCCAAGTGTCCTGCACAGACCAGACAGTCCTGCACTGTGGGCCATCACAGGATGGGAATTAACAGATCTTTCGTATTTCTATGGGTTTTTAAAAGATACATGCCAGCCTGCATGTATATGCCACGCCTTCATTTCCAGGGATTTCTGAGTCAGTCCTCTAACTTTAGTTCGTTGGGATCTCGGTACTGTTTTGAAACTAATCTCCCAATTGTCCTTATATGTTTTAATTCACCCCCTGTTGCACAACTGGTGACAGAAGAAACATGCAGATTCCAGAGCAGTAGTTGAAACTCCAGGCAGGACCAACCAAAAGGGGCTGCCCTTCTTTATTCTCTTATTTCTATCTGTTTCTAAAGACAATCAGAGATTGGTGAGAGGGCTTAACACCTCTATAAGTTTACAGGACAAAGACATGATCAATCATCTTTCTCCACCCCAGGGGAAAGGAATGAAAAACAATTTACAAGTGCAAAACAATCCCGGCCAGTTAGGAAAAACAAGGACCATGTTTACAGAAAATGCATGGGAAACTTGTACTACAAAGTTACAACCACGAAACCCTGCAAAAGCAGGGTGACAACCCCCCACTCCCAACACAGGATTTTCTCAAAGTGCACAAATTGGATCCCTTTGGGATGTACTGGAAGATAACGCCTGAGAATGCATTCCAGGTAAGAGCAGTGGCCAGTTCAGAGTTGTGCTACCACCAGAAAAAACAATTCTCAACTCCAGTGCAACACATCCTTGGAGAGAGCAACCTCAGCAGCAGCTGTTTCACACTGCACATGCCAACCCTCAATGCTTATTGTGAATTTAGTACACAGAACAGAAAAGCAAACATCAAGGAAGTAGATAATACTACTGAGTTTAGACAGGGCTGGCTAAACTGGAAGTGATGTTTAGGACAGAGATGGAATACACAGCATTTTCAGAAAAGAGCAGTGTGTAAAATTAAGATGACATCAGATCAGGAAGAAGATGAAAACCTTCTGCCCCTGAAAGCTAAGACAAAGAGTCAAAGTTACCCTGCAACAGAAATGAAACACCTCTCAGAGTTTCTCAACAGAGCCATATGAAAATGACCCACCATCAGCTGCTCTTTTCCAGAATCAGAGAGAGATGTCAGATGCTCCAGGCCACGTCCTGGTGAAGGCTGGGGTGGTGACCATGTGAGGCCATCCCCTGAGAGCCAGTCCATGACACACCTTTGAGAAGGGCACAGAGCTTGTGGGAAAGAGCAGCAGCTCCAAAGCAGAGAAAAGCACCTGCAAGAAGTGACAGTGAAAGGAAGAGGCAAGAGTTACACACCTTCTGTGGTGTGCAATAGTGTTGGCACAGGAAGGTGACACAAGTAAAGACTGAAAACCAAAATAACATTTTAAAAGGTCTGACCAGGTACTGTTGACAATGAAATAAAGAAGTGGAGATCCATCCTGCTTCAAAGTGCAGAAGTGAACCCTAAACTTGGCATTAAAAGTGCATTAGCGTTGTTCTGATATTTTTGCCTAGCCAGTGTCTGAGAGTAAAGGTGAGACAGGGCAGCTGGTACACTAAATACCAAGGGGGAAACTGGAAAGGTGGTAGAAAGGCAGGGTTAGAAAGGCAGTGCACTGCAGACCAGGCTGCAAACACCTTTTTCCTCCTCAAAGGAAAGGAACTTTCTCTAGTTCAGTGAAACAGCCAGCTGTTCCCCAATGCCAGACAAAGATTTACCATACAGCACACAGAGTATTATTCAGCCAGGCTGTGATGCAGTTCTGGCTGTAATTTGGGCATCTGTTGAAATGTTCTTTTGCATTACAACATGCAATTCACATGCTCTACTCTTGGACAAATTGTGATTGTGATGGACTTGGCACCCAGTGTGGACATCAAGAGGCATGGAGAAGCACGGAATTGACTGGGCTGTTTTTCACAACTACAGAGCACCCAGTATTCCAAGAGCTCAGGGGATTAAGTGTTAAAGTTTTGGTTCAGTCTGTTGTAAAGAAAACAGATGCATATTTGTATTCAGCTGAACATCTCAAAAGTTTGAGATGGCTTAGTATGATTGTAATTTGCACCCATATCATCTTTGAGGATGAGAGATGAATCATCTGCAAAATTAGCTGCAGATGGAGGCTCAGGTCTTGGGAGGCTTGAAAGATTCCAGGCTGTTTGGAAAGGTTTCAATTTGTATCCACAGCCAGTTCAAAATGAAAGATGAACCCAACCAGCTAATACACATTGCAATAGACTGAGAATCTCTTTTGTCTGTTCCCTCGAGGAAACTTCTGGCTTAATAAAAGGCTGCTAAAAAGAAAAATAATATTTCTTTTCATATATTTTACCCACATTGTAAAAATCTCTTTATTGTTTTCCTCAACTGCTGTTGTGTGCCTGCCATAATTGAACAGCCTAATGCAAAAAGAAATATTATACAATCTGAACACAAACATAATGGGTATTGAAAAAAAATCCCTGGCAACAGGCAGAAGTTAAACAAACAAACACAAAAATTATCATGCTGAGACACAGCATTTCTATTAAAGAAGGCAAAAAGATGAAATGCCTTGGTGTTTGAAAGCAAGACATTTCTCTACATACTCGTATATATTCAACTCTAGTTGGTTGTACAGTTTTGTTACAAAAACTTTTGTGGTTTTGGAGCATGGACATCTAACCCTGCTGTCTCCTGTGGCAGATACCTTTGCTACTCAAACCTGTCACAAGGTTTGGAGAAGAAGAAATGGAGTGAACCAAACTGGGAGCTGGGGTTTCTGCTGACCAACATGATCACTCAAGGATCTTGCAAGAAATATTTTAATATTTTTTTAGGTGAATGGTTCAGGTTGCACAAGGAAATTAAGACAACATGGTACAGTGCTTAGAAGAAGGAATAACCAAGGGGTTTGAGATGTAGAGCCATCAAAAGCAAAGAGACAGTACCGCCAGCGTTTGTAGATTCGGTAGTGTTGTTTTTGTTTTAAAATCTGTTCACATCAAACAATATTAAGAAAGCTTTATGTCTTTTAGTCTTCCCTTTTAGTTATTTAGACAGAACAACAAATTAGCTGGTTTTGACAACAGTTTGGAGAACAAGCTGATGAGGAATAAGCTGTAAATCATGCAGGGATTTAATTAAAAAAACAGATGTTGAAAAACCGAGAAAAACGATCACTGATTGGAATTGCCAAACTATTAAAGAATGACAAAGATAAAAATGCAATTATCATGCAAACCTATATCTTCCACCAATTTAGACAGGAACAACAGCATTAAATCTGGAATTTTCCACATTCTGCTTAGATATCTGCACCCATTGTTGTAACTCCAACCTCTGGCAAACAATATTAGTACCTTTTATTCTCACCACATCTGTGAGGGTGGCTGTCAGCCTCCTATTGTTCCTGCTAAATGTTTTATGTATTTCTTCCATATAATAGTATAATATAAAAATTTATACATACATATTCACACATACACACACATCTATATATGAAATGTATATATATGTATATATATGAAATATATACATTTTTTCTCTCCACCCCATAGACCACAGCAGACATGTACTTAGCTGGCTTTATAAGCATGACATCCCTCAATGATAACTTGAAATGAAAGAGATTAAATTGTATGTGAGTGTAGTATCAGTTCTAAACATGTCAGGGCTCTAGGCACTTAACTGTATGAATCTTTTGGAATATTCAGATATGCCCTTTTCAAAAAATGCCGGAGAATAATGCTAATTAAAAACATTTTTCTTTAGGCAGTATAACATTCTACCAATTCTTAATTGGCACACACATTTCCCACAACAGTCCACTTGACACAGCACAAGTTTTGTGAGGGAAAGATTCTCCTTATCTCCACTTTCCAGCACTTCTGTTATTTTGGGATCCTTTAGCTGATATTGTGAAATTCATTTCTGGAAGGAGAGATGGCAGATAGCACGGAAATTAATTAATCAAGCCCCATGGATGTCTATCAACACATGCACCTCTTAACTACTTCTCTACAGAAAAAGGACTTTTCTTACTATGACTGGGCTACTGTGTCCAGCATAGGTCATGTGGGAACAAGCTCCCTTGCTGGATCAGCTAATGAGAAATGAAAATCCACACTAAGATGTGTTCTGCTAAACTGCAAAGTTCATTCATGCCAGTCCCATTTATCCAAATTCCTAAAACATGCACAAGGTTCTGTAATGCTGTCACTGCCCACAAGAAAGCTGTACAAGAGTGAATGCATATCCAAGAGAGCTATTCAAGCAGGAGTAGATAAAGCTAATAAACCTCAAACACAAGGAGAGTTGTGCTGGAATGATAATGCCAGTTTAGGGGAATCACCTTTCTAACAGTAGCAGCACGAGTATCTCTGGTCATGCATTTCTCACCAGCTGAATGGGAATTGGAGCAATGCTGAATCCTGCTGTGACACTGCAGGGCAGAAGTTCTTTAGGAACCTCCACACCAGTGAGTGTCCTTCTCCTTTCTCAAAGGCACAGCTCTCATTCCCATCAGCAGCACCTTTGATTTTCTCCCAAGTAGGATGGCCACTACCTGAGAGAACTATTAACATAAATAAATACTTACTAAAACTCCACAGCATGCATCTGAGGACTCTGGTCCATGCATCAGCCCTTCCATAGGAAAATTTTATGGTCCAGGTAAGGAAAGAAATCAACAAGTGTCTCAAAGTCTTGCTGATGGTTTTACAAATAAATGGCTCCAGTACAAGGTGTCTAATTCAGATCAACACACTGATAAATAACAGCTGCCTTGAAACCACCTCAGAACAGGCAGTCCCTTAAAGTAAAAAGGGCCCAAGCCACATTTTTTGCTTAGTCAGGCTTCTGTTTGGCACTGTATTTCTGTAAATCTGTGCACTCTTAATACATCAAAATGAAAGTCATATCCTTCCTGCCTCATGAAAATCAATACATAAGAGTATCATACTGTCTATCAGACAATAATTGCTGCTGCCTTCTGGAAGCACAGTGCTGACTATTATGGAAAGCAACAGAACTCCAGCTCAACAAGTCACCTTCAGTGGAATTTGCTAAATAGTGCTTGATTAGTCTCTACTCCAAATCCACGTCCAAGGTGATCACAGTCTGAGATCCAAAGATTAGGAATGCAAATTTTGAAAATGCTGGTCAGGTCACTGCAACAGCAAAGACTTATTAGCTGTAGCCTCCATTCATTTTGGGCTGTTTTGCAGGTTTTTTTCTGGCAGTTTGGATTTTCCTTTCCTTTCCTTTCCTTTCCTTTCCTTTCCTTTCCTTTCCTTTCCTTTCCTTTCCTTTCCTTTCCTTTCCTTTCCTTTCCTTTTATAGGATTTTCAGTGGGGTTTTTAGAGAGGAAATCTTCACAGCACCGTACTCAGGGTAAAAAAAAAAAACAAACCAGCACTCAAGACAGATCTAGTGCAAAAGCATAAGCAATCTACATTGTACAGTGTCATTCCAGCCTCACAGAGTGGATGGAGGTGACAGGGTTTACCTTAACCTGGGTAAACTGAATGTAATATGAGTGAGCAGCAACTGATGGTGCCAAATGCAATGCACTTTCAAAGAGGAAGCCAGAATGGGAAGATGTCACAGAATTGATGACTCTCTTCAGCCTCTCCAAATGTATTTGCTATTATGGTAACTGAGGATTTACTCTGCTCTTGCCATTTACACCCCATTCATGTCACCCAAAAGCTGTTGCAGGGCCATCTTGGCACAGGACAGGAAGGAATGTTTCCAGTGTTGCTATACAGACAAAAGTATGAGGTTTGTTGAGCAATATATGACAACTTCTCTTTAACATGGGACCTTCAGATGCCTCTAGGAAATATTCAAGTATGTGTCAAGATTTGGAACAGCAGGAATCAGGTCTTATTTAAGACTGCTTCATCTAAGTCCAAGCAATCATGAAGAAGCAGCCAAAAGAGTATTCCAGTCAGAAACCCACTGATCTTTGTGGCCAGCTTTTACAAGGGCTTCTCACATCTATTGAAAACAGTCAGAATCAGACAAATGGATCCTTACAGACAGAAGTAGGTCCACTGGCAGAAGGAATGAAGGCTGATGGATTCATGAAGGATGGATGGAGGGAAGACTGTTCATGCAAACAGTCTATTCAGGAAATTTTACTGGAAGCACATTGGTATTTGTGTCCCTGGAGAGATGAATCCATACTGGTGTCTATCTGTCTAGATGTTAACTTTATGCATGGATTATTTGAACAGTGAGTGATCACTGTGTCTCATGAGAAGAACTAGGAATAGAGTGAAGGAAAAGAGTCACTTCCAAGGTGATAGTTCAATGAACAGGAGTCATTTGTAGTACCATGGCATCCCTCTTGCTCAAGCAATGACACACCATGAATCTAATTTATTTAGACTCTGCAAAGGTAGATACCTTGTGATAGCTCTAACCCAAGAGCCTGGCTATTGATCCCAAAGATGCAGGGGGAATGGACAAAGACAGGGCTGAGTGGAGGGCCAAAATGGATGTGTTTCCCCTCTTCCTGACCACCCATGACTTGCTCGCTGCTCCCCACAAAACAAGGTGTTTTCTCCTTCCCTCTGCAGAAGCAGATGATGCGGTGGAGAAAGTGTCAGGAATAACAAGCAATACTGCAGGATAAGTAGCAAACCCCTACAGAATGCATAATCCTTTATGAAAAACTCTTTCAGAAATAGTGTAAAAATATCTATTTATTGGCAAGGGGTTCACACATCATAAGCTTCCTATCAGTCAAAAACAGTCAGCATGGACAAGCTTTAATTTGCTATGAGACTTGAGACAAAAAAAAATTACCTTTCATTCAGGGCATTAACACATCACCTATGCACAGAAAATTTTTTTGCTTATGAAGTATTAATGTTAATATGATTTCACTCCTGAGTAAATAGGATAATAGGTCTATTTCTATACATGTGCTCTCAAGAACCGGTTTGAGGGAGCCAGTTTTAGTCCATCCATTGAAAAATGAAGTAAACCCTAAATGAGGAGGGAAAAAATATCAGGAGCTGGAATTCAGGGTTAATTCTTTCAAGCTCCATAAATCTTCAGTGTCTGTCAAGATGTATGCAAGACATACCTGTATTTGAGCTGCAAAGTTTAAGGTATAAGATCAATAGCTGTAATCAAAATGTGTTTCATTTCTTTTTCCCTGTTTCTCAAATGGTAGCTAGGAAGACCTGGAAAGAATTGAGAATATGTCTGCGAAAAGCAAATAAACTCCAGAGATACAATCTGTTCAAACAGAGACTGGTTAAACGTGTTGCTGTTTGGTAGCAAGCACTGGAACGTTTCCAGTTCTCTGCAACTTGTGGAAAAAAAATAAGAATAATCAAGAAGCTGTTACTAGGATTCTCTATGTACAAATACACAAGGACAACAATACAGAGCCTGATCCACAACTCACTGCACACACAGGGTTATAGTGATTTAGGCCAAGAAAGCAAAGAGCTTCTATTACAACTTTTCTCCTATGTTTAACCCCAACTGCACAAGGACTACCATAATCTTCCGCCAGAAAGGCATAAAATTTTTGTGCCTTTCAGGGATAATTCCATCCCAGGTAGATGGAACGAGAGAGATGCAATTTATCACACAGAAAGTGACAAATGTGCACGTGCAGGTCCATGGGAATAACACAGCAGCTCCCTGTCTGCAGTGCCAACCTTTGGAGTCCAACACACACCTCCAGAGAGCACTGTGGCAGTGCCAGGCTGTGAGCAGCTCAGTATGCTCCACTTGAGCAAAGCTTTCCAAGAGTGCAGCTCAGTACCTAAACAGGTGCCAAGTTTTTGGGCTCTGATGCATGAAAAAGACCTGGTGTCTGTTAAAGTTAAGAACTGGTTAGAGAGCGCCATAAAGAGCTTGATGGAAGCAAAGAGACTGGGCTGTGGCAGCAACGAACAGAGAAAAAAAAATCACATTTCCCCAAAAGGATAAGCATTAGCAGATTAATGGCCACATGATAGTCTAAGTATGGTTCTTATCTATTGGGTCCGGTGATGTTTGCTGGTAAACAATACTTCAAGAACCAGTATCTAGTGAAGGGGAAGAAGAGTTAATTAAATAATAGCTTGAAAATGGACAGGCTACCTCTGCCATGTCTTGCAACTTTCCAAGTTTGTAGAGTGGAATTAGCTGCTTAAAGCACAAGAATGCCTAGAGCAGCTGTGATCTAACATGAAACAAACATGCATGTTGCTTTCAAAATAATGTCTTCCACATTTGCAAAGCCGTGTTTTCAAGGTAAGCCTATTAATTTATCCTTCATCTCGTCTAGCGGAAAATCTGACATTAAGTCACCCGACATGCATGAAGCAGCCTGTACTTTTGTGGGTGGCAAATCTGTTCACTGACAAACTTCGAGAAAAGCTGTCACACAGCAGGCTCTGGAGGTCCCCAAAAGCAGCAGGACAATCTGCTACAGACCTGCCTGGGCCTCAGCTCTAGGTGGGTAACACACATGACCATATTGCGGGGCGTCGTTCCCTCTTGGCAAGCACTGGCCGAGCATCTTTGGCAAATGGCAAGAGAGCAGGGAGGAAAATTGGAGGTCGTGAGGAGCACCATCAAAAGGGATTTGTTGGCAAATGGCTGTTGCAAGACAAATAACTACAGAGAGGCAGGAGCCTCAGGAACACCTGTGTTCACCAACTGCCTTGCCAATCACTACAAACTGTCCATTTCCATGCCTGCAGCTCTGCAGCAGAACACGCAGAGCTTATTCTTTGATTTATTCAGCATTTCTTGCCCCTGTATTATTACTGATATACTGAGCTGCAAGGTATGAAGTTGAATTACATGATTTGATTATGTGAAAGTAGGCCTATTTTATTTTGAAAACCAGTTGGAGTACAAACAGGCTTAGTTTTCCTATCAAAGCTCCCTTTTTTCCCTGTGCAAATCAATTTTGGGTAGAAACTACTTAAAACCTACATCTAGATTACAAGCAGTTGATCAGATCTATAAAACTCAAGGCTAGTATTGACAAAATATGGCAGCAGTAAAATTGCACTAAATTATCAAATCCATGTATTTATGAGTCTACACAAAAACTATTAAAGTTCTCATGGTCTAAGAAAGAATCAAAAGGTGTCACCACCAGAAAAAGAAAGAAATAATCTATATATCCGAAGGTGTCTGCACAATTTTGATTTAGTAGTGCAGGTTAATCCATCTTAAACTACTATCAAACAGTAATGACACCATTCATCATTCTTTCAACTGGAAGCATCAACAAGAGCTCTGGTGCTGTGTGGAGAAAGGAATTTTTGTTCCTCAAAAGATACAGAAATTGGATTCTCCAAACTGAAGCGGAAAATGCAAAAATTACACCAAAGTATATAACAGGGACATTCTAAATAGTTGGTTTAGTTCTTCAGACATTCAGGTTATTTTGATTTTTATTTCTTTTACTATGTAAAAAAAGTTGAAATGACTCTAAACCACAAAACCCCCAAATTATACCAAGTGGAACTGCCAACAATAAATCATTTACTCTTTCATTATTCCAAGCTTATACAGGAGAAAATTTATCTCCTCCCCTCCTCCCCAGAGAGGCTTATTTGTTCATCAGGCATTTATTTAAAAAATACTCTGCTAATTTCCATGCCCATTGCAGAGAAAAATAGATGCTTTTTATAGATTTATTTAATTCACAGATGCTATTTTAATTGGTCTCCCATACAATTGTCTCTCACTGGGAATCTGGATGGCTCTGGGGAATTGGCAGCAACTTTCAGAGCTTTTCCAGGTCAGTGATTCAGATGTAACCAGCCTCACTGGTGGCTGAGAATTAATGTGGAGAAAACTATTTGATGGCCTACATGAAATAAAGTAATGATTTCAGTCCAGTTGTGGTTTGACAGATTCCCAGCAAAACTAATCGGTGCTTTTATGGGCCTTTTTGGAAAGAGACCCAGAAAATTAGTTTCTGCAAATTATCTTTCCCATTAGGGCTGAAGGCAGTCTTCAGAGTCACAAGCATGGAGCCTTTATCATCAGTTCACCTTTTCCATGATCATTTATGAAGATTTCTTTTTTTCTTTCTTCAAAATCTGTCACTTTAATATTCTGGGAACTGTTTGCCATGCTCTGCTTTAGACTAAGAAGGTTAATCTCTTTAAGCTTCATCTTTTGTCCCAGGGCAGGTGGAAGGGAGAGAGGAGAGAGGGAAGGAGGTGCTGGTCCTGCATTATTCTGTACAGAACCTTACAGAGAGAATTTGGAGCAGTGAATTCTCTGCAGTGATGGAGAATCTGCCTTGGGCACGTAACCTTTAGAAGGATAAAACTTGCTTTTGTAACCTTCTCCCTCATGTCCCTGCAAACATAGTGCAAGTGTTAGGCTAGGCTGTCAGAAAATGTGTCAGACCACGAACTGGGATACAGACACATTAGCACAGCAACAAGGATTTCAATCCTCATCAAATGTTCCAGTGAATCCCAACTGGTTTTGCTTATGATTTCTGGTAAAAAATAGGCAGTTATCCGCCTCACTCTCCTGTTTGATTAGCACATGCTTGTTTTCTAAACTCTCATTCATCCTACCAACAAGGCTTCCTCAAGGACTGGCTTTTAAAACAGCAGCACTGTTAAAAGACATAGCTCAGGCCTTTGCTTCATTTTATTTCCTCGCAAAAAGAAGTTACAAAGCAAACTTGCATCTGGAGTGAAATACTGTTCTCACAGACCACATGATCCTGCAGTCTTCAAGGAATGGGTGCACTGATTCAGCTAAAATTAACATATAGAAGTAGGATGCACAGAAGATGCATATGTTCTTCAAATTCTTATATAACCTCTTCCATTATCTCACTAATTCCTTCTAAAAAAACCCCAACCAAACCCAAAAACCAAGGAGATAAGATTCTTCCCATTTATTTTGGCTCTCAGTGGTGCACCAACACAGGGATATTTGGGCTGAGGTTTGTAATGAATTGCCTCTGGTAACAAATTAATGAGATTGTCAGAAATTGCAACAAAACAGTTCTGCAATTTATATGAGCAGGATAGGATCTATTCAAAATATACAAAAAGGTACACAAAATCCATCTCTCCTCAGTGCTATACAGAGGAGAAAAGGCACAAACATCTTTGTTTAGTAAAAAATCATGTAAGTAAGAAGGGTAAAAAGGCAGAATGAGAAATGAAAAATTTCCCAGGAGAAAGAAGAAAAAAATGCAGAAAGAAACCTAATGACCCATTTTGTCCATGGCAATGGAATTGGGAAGCAGCATACAGCTAAAGCTCAGATAGTAAGTACTTGTCTGATTTTAAAAGCAATTTTTTCAGCTTCTTTATCATAACTTATTCAATAGTGCTTTGCGACAGGAAAGAGAAATTGTCTATGCCTAAAGGTTTCTTCTCTGCTTCATGTACTTTGAAGATCTAGAGTAAAGAAGTGCAAAGTCAATTTACAATTTATGACACCCAGGAGAAGTTTAGAAATTCAAACTCACTAGAAAGAGGGAGGAAACCAAACTTCTGTTACTTCACACTTAAGGGCAGAGGATGCTGGGCTTCCTTCTGTGCAACAGTGACAGCTGATTTTCTACCTTTTTTTTCCCTCCTGCTATTCAATGGTCAGTTTGCAGCCAGCTTTATAATCTTCTGGAAGTGTCAATGGTTGGGAACAGCTGTTTGGAATCCACAGCAGTACCCAATCCCACAGAAGAATTTAAATAGGTAAACTGCTGTACAGTAATCCAGAAATTAGTAGGTGCAATACATCATCTTCTACTATGGCTGTCAGTTCTGGAAGGTCTTGGTCCAGTGCCAGCTTGCAGTCAGGCTGCACAGGAGGCTGCACTTCACAGAGCCTCCTGACAGCACAACTCTGGAAACCTGGATGGCAGTCCCCAGGCTTCCAGGATCTGCCTGAGCACAGGAAAAAAGCAGCAGCAGAAGAGCATTTGCTCTGACAAGGGGTCATTCTAATTACCAGGAACAAAGGAGTGTAGAGCTAGATAATTCCCAGTCACAGGAACTGGTGCTGTACTGATATCCAGGATGCAGTAAGACATGAGCTGGTGAAAAATTCCATGGATCAGTTAAAGGTACAGTTATTAAAGTGAACAGAGTACCCAGGCTTATTTTGTTAACCTAGTGAACAACATACATGCCACGTCACTCTGTCATGTGTGATAGCAGAATAACTCTGTGCCAAAATATACACACACACACTTCTCAATCCACACTTATCCTGAAGTGTGGAAGAACTTCTGGTCAAATGCATGTCAGTTCTGCCTTCCTGAAGCTGTCTGCTTACTTCTGGGGAGACTGGATAAAAGGCATGCAGGTGACAGAGGGTACAGAGTTATCCACAGAGTACCTAGGGACCCCTGGAGTAGCATAGGGCAAAATACTCCAAGGCCAAAGGGATCAGGTCAAACTGAGTTCTGAAAGCAGGCTGGAAGCAGCCCAAGGAAGAGATGGAGGACTGTGCTGGATGCACTGCAGTTGGTGGGGGACCAGAAACTCACACCGGTGAAGGAGAGGAATCCATGGGCTGCAAATATAGGGGAAAGAGCAGTTCTTATTCCACAATTGAGGCATCCCTTGAAGCTGAGTTAGGGCCTGAGAATTCAGCTGAGATCCCAAAAGGCTTGGGGGTTTACCAAGAGCACCAGACCTCAGCCAGAATGAGCTTTGAGGAAAAGCAGCCCAGACAGCTGCTGGCACTGCTTGACTGGGTGACCCTAAGAAGCAGCCCAGGTCACCCCGAATTGAGCTGGGAAGAGGCACTGGACCTGGGGATCTGTTCCTGCACCTTACACAGTGAAAGTCTTCACAGCCATCAAATTCCACTTCCATCAAACCAGCAGTGCCACAATTAACCAGCACAGAGAAGCAGGTAGTGGAAAGGATGACTTATTTCTAGTTCTGTAACTTTCCAGTGTGCTGTGTAGCCAAACATAAGCTTTGTAGGATAAATGCTACCCTCAAGGAGAGGCAGAGCTTGCGTGTTCCCACCCATTGAAAGAAAAAGCCCACAGTAATGACAGGATTTGGAGCTATTTGCTGATTTAAATAATTATGCAATTGCCAGACTGCTTTTCTGGAATCTCTGCCAAATACCGGTTTTCTGGCTAGAAAAAGCATTAGGCTGAATTTTGTAGGGAGTGCAGAGCACAGGGAAGGTGGAATAAAATATAAAAGAAATTAAGAGTTAGCAGCACGTGAGGCTAAAGAAATTACATACTCACCTGTTGCTTTTCAGAGCATACAAATGCACAAATTCTGATTGTTCTCTCCTGGAAGCAAAGTGTGTGCTAAGGGGTGCACCAGCCTATCTGTACACTTATAAAATTTGAATATTTAGGTCTGCCTCACATCCATGTGCTCATGCACCTCTTTCAGAGCACTAAGATATACAGAAATGTGTCACCTGCTGCATGACACCTGCTTTACCACATGTGACTTCGGGGATTTACTGCTCTTGTCAAGCAGAAGCATCAAAACAGTAGAGAGCAACATTTAGTCAGCAGCAATTTCATGGGTAATTGAGCTATTCAGGTAATTTGATTTCTATTTTTTAATGCTATAAAGTATTAGCCTATGCCTTAAAGAACCTCTTTGTGCTGTACCTTTCTGCCACCAAATCTGTGCTCTTTCCAAGAACTGGGAAACAAGTTGTTGCTGAAATTTCTTGGCCATCACCATGGACAATATCATGTTCACAGAAGAAACTTCCAAGTGGCAGCTGGAAAAGTTCAATGCCTGACAGTGTTATGTCCCAGCAGCAGTGACCTCTTAACCCACAGTTTGAAACAGCTTCCAGGAACAGAGCTAGTTCTTACATTCTGATTTTAAACTCTGCTACTACTCAAGTCTTTACTCTGAAGCTAACAAAGCCCCTTTTGGTGAAATATTTTCCTGCGTTTCTATTGGTTTCCTGTATTGTTTCGCGAGGTATTGAATCATTCATTGTAAAAATAAGGAGTGCTATGTAAGTAAGATTTTGAGACTCCAGGTATTTCAAATGTTCATTTTTATGCTTACATGCATGACAAGCTCTTGACTCTTTTCTTGGCAAGTGGGTAGAAGTTGACTTTAACTTGAGAAAGAGGCCAATGCCAACCTCTAACTGGCTGCTCTAATTGCTATGCAGACAATCAGTGAGTATTTAACTTGCAAAAAAAAAAAAAAATCCTGGCCAAAACCTCTGTTTCCTCTAATGATTGTGACAGCAGCAAGGTGAACCCTTGATGTGAAAGCTTGTTACGAGTGTTAGGGGAAAAAAAGGATTCAGCTTTACTGTATTTGGTTATGCTCATGGTCAAGCACAATTTGATTTTCTTTGTAAAGGTAGGAAAGGACCCTTTGTAAATGTAGGAAGAAGTTGGACACTTCCAGAAGGGAATTTATCCTCTAGCAGAGTGGAGGGCATCATTCTCCGGGGGTGTTTACCTCTCTGTGTAAATCAGTTTAATCCAGCTCCTGACTTTAGGCTTGCAAAAACAAAGTAAGATGAATATCACAGTATGTTTTCATACTCCTCATATAGACCTTACTTTTTGGAAAATTAACAGCTACAATCACTTTACATCAGATCATGACCTAAGATCATGGTCATGATTGCTAAATATCTCAGTCCTAAAATACATGTTAAAGGAAATTAATTTGGGTGAGCAGATTAAGGGAATTTCAACTAAACACTCAGTGAGGTATTGATTCTTGTAGGTTATAAATTAAAAACCATGTAAATCATCCTTGTAAAATACTTGGGGGGTTTTGGTTGGTTTTATTTGTTTGTTTTAGGTTGGTTGGTTTGGGGTTTTTTGTTGTTGGTTGGTTTGGGTTTTTTTATGGTTCATCCAATCCTCTGTAAGATGCTTAAAATTTCTCCTAATTTAAAGTGCACGCAAGCTCCAGTTGATTATCCTTGTTGCTCTTCATTTAAAGGAAATATTACACAAAGTGTGAATATTTTCAGTGTAACTAAAACAATTTGGGGTAGTGACACTGGCCAGCAAAGAGTTTACAGTTAATTCTTTGGGAAAAAAATTCATTTAACACCACTAAAGGCAGATGAAGCCTGCACACATTCCAGGGACAGATGTTCCCTGTACTACAGAGTACCCTGGGAGGCTGTTGTTAGCTAAGGAGAACAGGCATCATTTTTACTGTTTCAGGAGAAAGCAATGAATACTTTACACGTAGGCACTTTGGAAAAGTGCCTGAGTGACACACAAGAAGACCAGCTCAAGTCCCAGCAGAAAGGGAAAATTAAATGTGAACAGATGGGCTAATTCAGCATTTTCAAGGAGTGAAATTCAAACGTGAAAGAAACCAAGCCAGCTACAGATGACAAGGCCTGCCTCAGTTCAATCTTCAAGCTATAATAGCAGACTCTCTATTTTTTTCCCCCCTTCCATCAAATTAATCTTCTTGAGGAATCTGGCATTTCAGTGGGTTTGAAGCAGTCAAATAACCTGCCCCCTCCTGGGGATTCAGTTCCAAATCAAAATTCAAGGTACCACTCACTAGACTTGTTACTCTCAATCTATTCAAGGAAAACCAAGCCCATCTGCACAGTTTGCTATTTGTGTGTGCCAACATCATCTGTTTGGGAAAGGTCAGGGTAGAAGAAAAGGTTCTCATAGGTCAGCCTGTGAGTGCCCTGCCAGAGGTACACACAGATACTGAAACAGCTCATTTCAACATAGCCAGCTTCCAGCACAAGCTGATGATCCACGACTTCTCTGAGCACTACACTTGGATAAACAATTAAAAATTCCTAAGTGAACACAAAGAAAAGGAGAAAGAACACCCACCAAGCTCAGTCTTCACTTGCCAGAGCTCCCAACTGCACAAACCTCAGCTACTTGTAACCTACCAGTAGCACAGTGAACCATATAAGGTGGGTTGTGGCACTGGATAACAGCAAGAATGTGGAAAAAAATGTGATTTTTTTTTTAAAACGGGAATAATGGTTTGGGGTTTCTTAATATGGGGGTGAAAAAGTTTTGGGGAATCTGAAGCATCTTGCTATTAAGTAAGTAAAAAAAGAAGTATTAAAACTATTAAAACTCACTTGTAATATTTTGAAATTTATAATTTAAATAATTATAACTTAAAATTTCAGTAGCTGTTTTTTTAGATAATTTTGCTTAGTCACCCTCAAATAGATAGCAATTCTCCTGTTAAATTTTTAGTTCTCTTAGACATGTAAAGCACTGTGAATTTTGAAACAGAACAATTCTTTTCACCTAGCTTTCAGCACTATGACTAAACTAAAACCCACAGGTATTTCTACAAAAAGTTTTTCTGAGGAAAGCCAGGTGGGCAATGCAGGAAAGGAAGAATGTGAAGTAGAGGTGGCAACATTTTAAGGCTGTGACAGAACTCAAACTTCTGTTATCTGAATTCCATCAAGCATCTTGAACATTACTATCTTTTCAGAAAGAAAAATTAATTCTTCATGTTGTGCCATTATATTTCATCTGAAGTTTATAATCTATTCATATGGGCTCTGCTGCCATTATGGATTATCAGCACAAACCTAAAAAGGAAAAAGATCCTTGTTCATTTACCCATAAAGCAGTTGTTCATTATTTATACCTCTTTATAAGGATGCACTTGGTTCTGTGCTTCTTCCTTGGTTTGGACTGTTCATGGGACCCACACAGATTGTTCCCCTCACAACTGCTGAAACACTGCTGGAATAATTCAGAGATCAGCAAGGGATCAGAGGGATCTAGACTGAAAATTGTTCAAGAGCCCACTTCTATAGACTCTGCTCTGCAATGGCCACTGTCAGAGACAATTAGGGATCTGATTTATTTTCCTCATTCTAGCTCTGTGTTTATCTAGTGGCTGTTAGAAGAAATTTTTAATCGACCTGAAACAGGAATCTGTGATAAATGTTGGTGGGAGACTGATCTGTGCTCTAGATTCCATCATCCAGCAGCATGTGTAGGCAAGCTGATCATATTTAAGGAAAAGAAAGTGAACTAGTTTGGAAGCTAAAGGGAACAGAGTAGCTGGTAAGCTGCTCTGCTGAATTCTTGCTGTCCTACTTGGTGTGTATAGACTGGATGAGTTTCACTAAAATGTCATTCTTTCACAGTGATTTTCCATGATATAACAAGGAATGGAGCTGAACTCTTTCCAGGAAAGTAAGTATACTGTTGTATCAAAGGATAAAAAAGTAAAGCTGGGCACCCTTGGCAACACTACAGTCATACAACTAAATTATTGAGCATAACAAATACATGAAATAAAAAAAAAAAAGTAAGGCAGAACAGCAAAAAAACAGGAGTCAAAATATCCCTGTTCTAGGAAATGCAACATGTATAAAAGAATCAGAAGTATACTGTAACAGAATGTAATTATCTTTATAGTGAAGTGCACCCAATCTAGCAACTGCATTGCTATTCTTGCCAATAAAATTGAGATTGAATCACTGAAAATGAGACATCAGTTAATGACTGAATCAAAGGATTGTAAATGGGGAAAAGGCCACAGTAATGTCTCACAAATTTGGTCAAATATCTTTAGTCAAAGAGCTCTGTAGGATCACACTTTTGCTCTACCCAGCTCAAGTTCTCAATTCCAGAGTATCAGAATTAGTCCTAGAGAGCTGCCAGTTTAGCTGCAGGTTTGAATGAAACCAAAATCCACCCCCATCCAGAAATGTGCAGCACCTTGAAAATCTGGAAACATGGGAAAAAGTAAAAACCCTAGAAGTAAAAAAAAACAACCAAACAAAGCCAAAACCCAAAACTTTATACATTTGATCATTATTGAAGATATTTTACACTTAGACTGGTTTTCAGGCAAGCGATGCAAAGGGAACCAAAGCACAAGTTTTTGCTGTTTAGATGAGCAGTCTTCAAAGTCTTCTCACTCTGGTTTTCCCATGGCAAACTCCCCTGCATTACTGGAGTCTGTGATGCACCACTTACCCAACAGGGGCAAGCTCCTTCCTCCGCCAGCCTTTACAGCACAGAGGGTTTCACTGGAGCAGGGAGGGAATTTTTCTCCAGAGAAAGCTTCAAATTGGCTTCAGTCAGGTTGTTACAACTTAGCAATAATAATACAGACTTTTGGAGTTCCAGATCTGTGTGAGCCAGGGAGGGGATGAGCCCTGCAAAAGTATTCTCTGGCTTTGCTTCTTTCCTTGCCAAAGTACTGTTTCCTCAGCCCATGATCACTGCACCACAGTTTGAGCATTCTCCCCCACATCTGCCCTCAGCTGTTCAGTTTCCTATAAGGAACATGGCCAAGTAGAATAAAAGAACACAGGACAGTGAAATGACTCACTTTAGTATTAATCTCCAAAGAAAGGAGAAACCAAGTGAGATGGACTGGCTAAAGCAAATTTTGACATAGCTTTCAAAACCAGGAGAACTTATGCTTTCAATAACCTTTCAGTTCTATTGATTCAGGTCTGCTTATCTTGGATCCCTCATTTTTTTCCTAATCACATAAGAAAACTGCTTCTGCTGACAAGAGTTCTGTTTATCTTCAAAACAATATTAGTAAGTGGAAAAGGGGGAAGAGCATGCCCTTCCTTTGTTGGAGCCCTGCAGTAATTGTATTTGCTTTCATTAATTTTGATTGTGTAGCAAGGAGCAGCTGCAAGATAAATTCACTTTGCAGGCAAACCAGTAAATACAGCACTGAGGTCTGTAGTAAGGGCAGGACCAAATCTGTCCATTGGTGAAATGGGCTCAGGTATTCTATTCAGACAGCTGGCCTTAACTTTCACTTAACTCCATTTCTGTAAATAAAAATCACATCACTTAAGACAGGTCTTAAGTCACTTAACACTTGGCAGATTTAATTGAAAGATGGCACGTTTTTGTTGTACCTGCGTGTTTGTTTAGAAGCAGCAGTAAGAGGGAAAAAACCCAAGTAAGAAAATGATGCCTACACAGAAATTACTCTTCCACGAATTGAAAAGGAAGCAGTTGCCTGTTTTTCTGGTAGAGTTCATTAGTGTCCTGTCCCATACATTATGAATTAAAGACCCCCTGAAGATTAAGAAGGGAGACAGAAGATCGAGTCTGTGCATGTGCACAGAGATAACTTACACTGGGGCTGTCACTGACTAAGGCTCAGGCGAGTCTTTAGCACAGCTGATGTGTAAATAGAAAGACAATCAGGCTAAACTCAAAGGCCTCCTCCATTGGTGTAAAAGGTATTTAGCTGGGACAAAGCAAAGCTGAGTTGTAGCTCTGGATCAGGCTGGGAAGTGTCATGAATGTGTTTGTCACCTCCATGGTGCAGTGATTACAGACTTAGTCACAGTTAATTGTTAATCCTGAATGGTTTTGCAGCACTGATCAATAAGCCTACCTGACAATGTCTGGGCTTTGATGAGCAGGTGGGTAGAGTTTTGTAATGAGGAATTATTTGATTTGTCCAAAAATACTTCAGCTTACTGAGCACGGAAGGACAGAAGAAATCCGATTTACCTAACACAAAGGAAAAACTGCTACAGTGATAAGCAAAAGTGAAATTTGCAAAATTAGATATAAATAAATAATAGTTCAAAATGGAGCATTTCATTACAATTCTAAACTCCTTGCTTTGTTAAAGAAAGTCTTTGAAGAAGCTAGTTCAGCTAAAAGAAACTCAAGCATTATTTTGAAAACCAAAAATAAAGCACAGGCAATTCAGACTATTTATGTACTCTTCTTTCCCTATTCCTTCCCTAAAATAGAGACCAGTTCAATAACAATTACATCTGCCAAAAGCAGTGCTGCCACCAGACTAGGCCCTTTAAGAAGTTCTGATCAAAAGTGCCCCTAATCATTAATTTGCTTTGTTCTAGTCACTGCCACCTTTCACCAGGCTCAGAAACTCCTGCTGCCCAGAACGTGCCAGCCACATTCACTCACCTATTTCTGCTTTCATTAGGAACATATCACCACAGATACATTTTCAACCATACTACCAGCAAAGCAGTTAAAGAGAAATCAGACGAGCTATAAAACCCAAGGGAGTTAAAATTGCTAAGCTCACAAATAGTAGATTACATCTCCCCAAAATCACAATCAAACATCTCTGTGCTCCTGATTTCAAACAGTCCTGTTCCAGCTGTGCTCATTACTCACTATTCAGCACTTCCTTTTTTTTTTTAAGATTTTAGGGCCTGAAATTCTTACACTGGTATTTGTAACACCCCTAAGGAATACTAAGAACAGTTTCCTAACACTGGGTCCTAAGTCCTGGTAGGCCAAAACCCGCACAGAAAAAGCATTTGTTCTCACACATCATTCTGTTAACCCATTATTGAAGGTAACATGAAATAATTTTCAAAGCTCCAGAGCTTCCAGTCACTAAGCATCACTCCCTAATACCCTAGATCATGAGCAATAATTTTCCATATTGCTTTGAAAGTAAACCTGCACCACACCTACCCACAGCTGAACTGCCAGAACTACTGCATAAGTTCTTTGGCTCAGGCTCATGATGGACACCCAGGAAAACTCAGGAATCAAGCAAGGTGTCTAATAACCCTGTAAAAAGCACAGTAAGACTTTAACACCTAAAAGTGCATTAATAAGTCAGCACAGTGGAGGAGGAAGGGCTTGCTGGTAGCTGCCTAAGCCATCTAATGAACTGAAAAGGAAGGGAGTGTTTACAATTCAATGAGATTTTCTCCCTACACCCCAAGGCTGCTATATTTAGATGTAGCCTGAAGAAGACACGTGTTGGACAGGGGCCTACAGGTCCTTTTTGCACTTAACTGCTCTCTCTCTTTTAAGCAGCATTTACTGCGCTGCACTCAGATTTTGGGAGAGCAATGCTGTGTTTCCTCCCAGCCCTTCCATCTCCACATCTGTCTCTGACCACCTGGCGATGACCTGAAGTGGGGCATACCCTTGGGAACCAAGAAATGTGAGTCTGAATCTCCTTCAGCTGAGGGGGTTATTGATCCAGGACTCTCAATTCATGATCACCAGGTGCACTGATCTGATATTGCATGCAAGGACCTGTCCTTTACCCCAACAGCCTTTCCCCTCCTCATGGAAATCAACATTTCACCATTCAGGGCAGAGGAACAACTAACCTGGAGACTGACAAACTAGTTAGAATGCAACATGTTTAACATAGCCATGCTGCCTGTGCATTTTTTCAGGCTTCAAAGTCAGGTACAAACCACAGCAGGAAATAATATTTCTACCTAAACTACACTATCATGACCAATGCACTTATTTTTGTATCACCTTAATCCTTTAAAACAATCAAAAAAAACCCCAAACCAAATTGCAGGCCTACAAAATCTTATTTCTGACTCTCAGCTGGACTTCAAATCATCTTATAGAAAATTAGGCTGATGGATACTAGCCATTAGTCCTTCTCAGCACAGAAAGAACTTTTCTTATACTGTCATGAAAAATTAACCATATTCTTAGAAAGAGGGAAGGACTTGAATAACAATCTGCTGTCAATCAGTCATGGGCATTAAGGAACAGCAGCAGCTACTCCTTCTTGTGGTTGAACTCTGTTCATTGGACATTTTTCCCCAGTACATGCACTGACAGATCTTCACTGGGTAATCTATTAGCAGAGATTGATGACTGTATTAGCAGCCCTTCACTTCTATTTTTGGATTGTCTGATCCAGGACACTGTTAATGATGACAAAATAATCAGCTATACAAAAAAACCCAAAACAATTCATTACAAAAAAAGTGGATGTGATAGAATGAGGAACAGAGATGCTATTAAATGTGATGTAACTGGTTGGGGATCAGCTCTTGAAACATCTTCATAAGCAACCATCAAATGTGGAAAAGAGCAGAAGTGCTAACCTAACACCAAACAAGAGCTTGCTCCTCAATGTTTCATCTTGTTCTGAAGATGAATTTTGTTTAGTGCTTTCAGGTGGATGTTATAACCAGCCACAGACTAGAAGATGAATGATTGTGTCAGCAGAATCTTCACAAAATATAGGGATCACTGTCTAATTAGGATCATCCAATTGCAGTTCAGCCTTCTGTGAAAGGATTGCAGAAGGAATCTGGTAACTCATTCACCGGGAGTCCTGTGAGCCTGGGTATTGCACATATATCGTGAAGAATCCATGATTCGCCACAAAACAGGCAATTTTGCCCTTGGAGAAATTTTAGAAGTAACAGGATGTTCATGCTTCTGCCAGGAATGAGAGGCTTGTTTAATCTTGTCTCTGGGCAGAGGATGCAACAAACGACCTTCTGAGGCCCTAATAATCATATTTCTTATGGAAAAAGTGACCATTTCTAACCTGGCCAGTAAGACAGAGAAAGCCCATGCTGTCCCTTCTCAGTTCTCTTTCAGGTAGATCAGGCTGCTGTTTAGATAAATACTCTTGGAAAAACTGACCCTGTATAAGATTGCCCTCCAGAGAGAACTGAGGTTAGGAAGTATTGCTTTCTCCATTTTGTAGACTGCCTGTTAGATGGAAAGAAGAGAAGCCTCAGGGAGGAAGAAGTTTAAGCTCTTATTCACAGCAGAAGCCTTGATACCTTCTTGACCCTACCTGCCTGAAGGTAGGCACTGGCTTAAATGCATTCCTAAATAAGGAACTGACAGAACAAATGACTCATTTAACTCAGGGGAATCTATGGTACAGCCAGAAATGGAAACCACATACACAAGTTGTTGCACTGTGAATCAGGGACAAATTTATCCTTTGCCTTTCTGTAGTACTGCAAGACTTGATGTTTATCTGATTTAACACAAGCCATGCTAAATACTGTACCTAAAATGGAACAGATAAATGGTGGATGGGGAAGAGAAGGCAGAGAAATAGGCTGGGAGAGACAAGAATTAGGGATGACATTTTATGTCTTTTAAAAGTCTGACCTTTTGGAAATATCACTGTGTATGTTTTAAATATTAATAAAGGCAGTAGTTGTTAGGAGACACAGGGCTGTTGTCAGGGGGTGACCTTTTATTGAAGTAAAAGAAAATTGACAGTTTTATTAGCCACAGACTACTGCAAACAGAAGCTACAGGAAAAAAGCAAGCAAGAAAGCTGTCACTGTAATTAGGTACATTCTGTAAATTAATCTGAGGATGTGTCTGTGTCTAAACATTGCTGCAGGTCCCTCTGTATCTTAGCCCAGACTTACCAAACAGCCTGAGAGTTTAAAAGAATAGCATATCCCATTTCAGTTCTTTAAACAGATATTGTTCCTAGAGAAAACAACTCTGACACTGGGTTCCTCATGACTCTATGATCATCACTTGTGTGTGCCACTCTGTGCACCCCCCTCAGCTCTGAGAAAGGTGAGAACCCTTCTCAAGAGTCACCAACAGACTCTAGATCAAGGATCAAACGCATTTACCTCAGACCTATTTTTGCTTTCCAGGACTAATTTATTACAAGATACTTTTTCAAATGCCCTAGACTTACTCAGACTAGGATTTTGATGCTACATGACTAGGAAAGAAACAATCACAGTGCTGCTTCATCCCAAACTGTTTGGGGTTTTTACTAGAAGCAAGCTGAATTAACTGCCTATCTTCATTTTGCTAGCAGTAATCTCAAGGGTTCAGCCGTGTGCTATTCCAAGGCCAGCTGATACAGCACAGCTGTGTAACCTTGACTCCAACTTCTGAGAAAATTGCTAAGCTGTGAGAATGAGCTGTGAAAAACAAACCCAGTAGACCCATCCAAGGTAAGAAAAGTAAAATTGTAGGCAAAGGCAAGATTATTCAGATAGGGGAGTTACAAGATCAAGGACTTGAGATTAAAAAAAAAATTCTCACCAACACGAAAATGCTTAAAGCCCTGCAGGGGAAAAAAAACACACCCAAAAGAGACTTGGAAGTTGATGGTACATCATCAAGGATCTCTGTTCCAAAGAGGAACAGAGGTCATTCCTTCCCCACCTGACTGCTGACTGCCTAGCCACTTCCTTTTATCCAGGCAAGGACAACAGGTTTAGGAAGAGTTAATTCAGATTCTTCAGCTCCTAGTGGGAATGAGGGACCAGAGGAGGAATGAAAAACAAAGGAGAGCCGTGTCTTGTCCTTCAGATATCCTTTAGTGACAAACAAGGCTCTACAGAACATTTTTGCATTTCACTACCATTTGCTTAATGTGATAAGGCCGTTCATATGTTTCAGCTCCATTCAGTGTTTTTGTGTTGTTACTTGTAGTTCACACCACAGAAAAAGCTTGTTCATAAACTATGCCTAGTGTCCTCACAGAGGGCAAAATCTGCCCTCCTTCATGTCTCATTCTGCAGAAGGTATTTCAATTAGAGTTGATGTGCAGCCCATAAAGCCAGCTGAAACCTGTTCTTGCACATGGGGACATCACTAAGGCTAGTGGGAATGAGGAGGACTTAGAAACGGTGAGCAGCATGGGATTCACTCCAGAGGAAAACAAGGAATCTAGTCAGCACGTTTCAGCACAAAAAAGACATGGATCTGCTTCAGTGAGTCCAAAGGAGGCCACCGAGCTGATCAGAGGGATGGAGCACCTCTGCTGTTGGGATTGCTCAGCCTGGGGAAGAGAAGGCTCAGGGGTGACCCAGCTGTGGCCTCTCAGTACCAGGAGGGGCCGGGGAGAAAGATGGGGAGGGACAATTTACAAGGGCCTGCAGTGACAGGACAAGGGGTGATGGCTTTAAACTGGCAGAGGGTAGGTTTAGGTAGGATTCTAAAAAATTCTTCCCTATGAGGGTGATGAGGCACTGGGTGCCCAGAGATGTGGCTGTCCCATCTCTGGAAGTGTTCAAGGCCAGGCTGAATGGAGGCCTGAGCAACCTGGGATAGTGGAAGGTGTCACTGCCTCAGGCAGAGGGGCTGGAGTTAGATGATCTTTAAGGTCCCTTCCAATCCAAACCATTCTATGCTGATTCATCTCTTTTTTACTCCCAAGGACAAGCACACTTAACACAAACCAGCCTTGCTGGTGTAAGAAATGGTTGCTGACTGATCTGTCAGTCCTAGGTTTCCCTACTGCTCAAACACAGGACAACTAGAACTTTAGAAAATAAATTTTTGGTTTTTTTAATGGAGGTATAATTTTTTCCTTTTTTTTTTTCTTTTGGAGTTATGTTCTTTAGCTGACAAAACACAGGCTGCATTTGTTTGTAAAAACAGGCAGGATGGGAAAAGCTAAGCCTGAACCAAATATTTATTCTGAATGACAGAATTAAATCAGTTAATTCACATAAAGGCAGCAATGTGAGCTCGAGAACAAGCTAAAAATATTGTCAGGAAGTCATGGGTAAATCAAACAGGAGAGAAAAGACAGTGAAGTAATTGTAAGGAGATTTACAAGTCTATTGCCTGGAAAAAATATTCCAGGTGCTGCTATTTTTTAAAGTACAGGAAGGTACAAGGAATGACAACAGTAACACAGAAACACTGTGAAAATATCTACATCTCTTACTGTTTAGTTCCATTTAGAGGAGCTGAATTTCTCCTTCCTCTTTTCTCTTAGTATTGACAAAGTTTAGGATGCCTTGACGGCATTTTCATATTGCAATGAAATGGAACACCCGGGAAAGAGAGACCAGTCACTCCATGGAAACTGAGGGCACAACCAGTCCATCCCAAAGAAGGCAGACCTGGCACCCAGCACTGAAATGCAGCTCTTTGGGAGCACACAGCGGGTCAGACACCCCTCTGGGACAAAAGCTTCAACTGAAAGCAGAGTTAATGAAAGTAATGCCATCTGACATCAATGGAAGCCATTCCCTTTGAGTTTACCACCCCTTCCACACCCAAATTATTCAAAACCTGAAGGTTATGTCAGCATTTACACATCTTATATAAGAGAAAAGAAATATGTAATATAAAAAGACTAATTGCCAGCTAGAAGTTTTTATGTCATTTTGTGGTGGTATCACCAAATTTCTGCTGAATGAAATCTGTGTCCTCTCTCAAGGCAGAGCAGTAAATACTCTTAAAAGTTACCAAGTTTGCAAGGCTCCAATGTGAATGACAGAGTTATTTAGGGACGTAAGGGAAAAACAGACTGAAGAGGAAACTGTTACAGTACATTTTGCAGCAACAGGAATGAAAACCTTCACAAAAACAAGTTGTTAGAGCAAGTTCCCTTGATGAATTTATTGGACCTAGAAAAGAAGGATGCCTCATCCTTAGAGGTCTTGAAGACACTGGGTAGGCTGGGGAGCAGCTTCTTGCAGAAGGGATTAAACTTCTTTGCAATGATAGAAATGTATCTGTTCTGAATCAACAAAATGCAGTCTGTCAGTAATAAGAAAGACTCTTTACTCTTAGCTATGGGCAGGGAGTCTTGTGAGCACCTTCCATCCCAATCTACACATCTATGCTAAAGTAAAAATAGCAAAACACAAAAGAATGTTCTTCTATACTGCATTTTCCCTTGGTATCAGAAAATGATTCAGTTTTGTGGCTTCCAGTCAGAGAGATGCAGGCAATGACCAAAGGACAGAAGTGTAATGGGTAAATCAATTTTTCTCCTTTGCTTTTCAGAAATATTTTGCTTCTCCCCAGTCCCTGGCATTTATAGCTGTCTTGAAGTTGAAAAGCAGATTTCTGCCGAACCACAGCCTAAGGAAACTCCTCAGTGTACATGAAAAGAGAGTTACTCTCCAGGGAAATGGCAAGAGATTTCAGCTTTTTGTCCAGAGATCTGAAGAGATGAAACATCAAATAGATATGAAACACTCAGATACAGCAAAGAGTAAGAAACCCTTATACCCAGTCTATGAATAGTACCCTTTTTAATGCACACTTGTCTACAAAATCACTTCCTTCAAATCTATTCATGCCTGTGCAGAGACCCTGCATTAGTCTTACAAACCACTAAACCCTCCCAATTGCTGAGATGACCCGAAGTCAGAAAATTTTACTTCTGTGATGCTCAGCTGCTGGTGTAAATCAGAATTACAGTTTCAATCAAAGGGGAAGTCTAGACCAAAACAGATCCTCCATCAAAACTATACCTGGGATACCTAAGGAGTGTGACAGGAAAATATGCACATGCCTAATGATACACAACAGAAGACCACAATTATCTGCTGAATCAAGATGTTCTTTGGGAAAAAGAATGACTGGTGCATATTCACACATCTATTTGTATTTGCAGCTCAGCACACCAAAAGGCAAAGTAGGGCAAAGGTCTGGGTGGGCTTTTTTCCTCCCCCTGCTTCTGAGGTATTTCTCACAGTAGAAGAAGAAAGCTTATTTTCTTTAAAAACTAGTCTTAAAATAGATTTGCACCATAAAGATAATTTCTTCACGCTGCTGTTTCAGCTAAAACATTATCTGGTTTCAGCAGAAGTGTTAATATTTGAATTGTCAATTTTTTTCCTTCTGAACTGCAAGGAAGTTACATGATACCAAACAACTGTGGCAGGGGACAGAAGAAAGCAGTCCAGATAAACAGGAAGGGAGTAGAAAGCCTGAAGATGTGAGAAAGGGAAGGATAAGTCTTTTTAGTTATTTTTAAAGAAATCACACAGTTAACATTTACAGAGCATGTTGCATCTGGAGGGATGTGCAGGTGTTTTGGCACATTCTGGAGATACCAGAAATATCCAGGCCAACATTTTGGAGTCAACACTGGCGTTTTAATCAACAATCTGTTCTGTCTTTGCACACACATTTCCTGAGGGTGTTTCCTACCTCTGCCAGAGCATGGCGCAAGCAGCTTGTGCTTGCACCAGGGAGATGAGTGGGGAAAATGACTTTTTAAAGCATATGGTAAGCTGGGCTGGCTCCATGACAAATAAATTATATGTTACCCACTAAAGGCAAGGATGAAGGAGAAACAGAAAAGATGCTCAGGTCTATTGGCTCAGAAAGTTATGGCCAGCTGTTAGCAGCCAAAGTTTGTTTATTTGTTTATTTAACATTAAATTTGCTGCAGTTCTGTGTCCAGTGAATAAAAGCCTTAAATCCCCAGTGCTTACAGCATAGCACCTTCCACAATAATGAGAATTCCCAATTCTAGCCAGAGAGCATGTTAACAGTTTCTTCTCCCCTAAAACATTGGCCTCCACTGAGGTCAACAGGCCCTGCAATACCCACCAGAACTACCACACATTTTCTTACTGCAGTAGACTAGATTCCTTTCATTTTCTACAGGTTTTTTTATGCAGCACCACCACGTAGTGGTGCTTATATCACAGTTCACTTTGGTTTAGTGGAAGAGAGAAAGTCCGGCGACTTGGGCTAGAGATTTTCTCTGTGATTGAGGCAACTAGAGTCTGAGGCCCTCATTTTTCTTGATTTTTCTAGTAGATAACAACAGGCATACCTCAGCTAGGTCTGCAATTCTTCAAGGCTCCTCGTATGGAATAGAGAGGAGGCTAAAATGTCTTAAGGTAGTGGTCCCTTTCCTTGATAATTCTGGACACTGAGTGGTATCTTTAAAGTTAAATGAGCAGCTGATGCTTCAGCTCCCGGAGTATAAAAGTACTTTCCTACCCTTGAGAATATTACTTTAGAGACCACAACACATCCACACCCCAAGGTCTTACAGGAATATTGATAATTTTGAAACAAGCCTTATAAAGACCATTCAGTATCATTAAGACCTACATGGAAGTCTGTGCTTGATTGCAGGTATGCTAGTCTGAAAATCTTTCTGAGTAGGACCAGCCTGGAAAAATGTAGCTCCTCCTGACTGAAAGCTGTTAGACAAATGCATCAGTTTTACCCCTGCAGTGATTTAAACCTCTGCAGAGATAGAATTCTCACGTAAAGATTTTTTGTAACCAATCTCTTAAGGCACCTTAGCAACTTCAAATGCAAATATTCCAGCTGTGGGTTTGTTTACGTGTAGATGTCTATAGCTCAACTGGATGGAGTGCAGAGGAGAGTCAGGAAAGCAACCAGAGATGTAGAAAACATGAGCTACAGAACTGGACTTGATGACCCTCAAGAAAAAAAATGGTAGTACTTCCAAAACATTCATAGGGCAGGAGTCCAGACTGGTGGATCAGAGAGGGATGAGATTTGAAATATCACAGAGAAGATTTCTGTCCAAAGTCTAAGAGCATGTTCCTTCTATCAACTCAACCAAAAACACATTCTTCTTCTTCCTCATTCCTCCACTATGAAAGCACATAGATCCTTCATTATTTTAGCTTCTGTACTTTACTGAAATTATTTTTATTGTGGCACAGACATGATTCCAGAGAGATAGTTACAAAATCAAACCTTTGCGTCCAGTAAGAACACTGAGAAATCAAATTTTTCTAGAGAACATGAAGCAATTTCAAACCAAGTTTAGAGGAGTGAGCTATGATGGGATGCCTTTACAAAGATAGTTTGGAGATTCTCATCATTTTTCTTAATTCAAGAAAAGACTAAACCAGACAGAAAAAGTAAAATAATCTCTGAAGTCCTTTTTCAAATATTTAAAGGATATTGATAGTGTTTCCTGCCTAGACACTTCTCTGTGGTATACCCAGACTTTGCCCAATGCTGCAAATTCCAGTAGCCATTTAAATATAAAATTAATCTGTTTGTTAAAATGCCAAAGGAATAGAGAGTAGGAAAAAGCAGACACCTATAAGGCTTTTTACTTGATCTCCAGAGCTCTTTGATAGTTTTTTCCAAAGCAGTATTTCCAGAAACTGATTAAAAACAAGCTGCAAGTTTATGGAGAGTCATTTGTATAAAGATGCATCAAGGGGAAAATCAGAATTAAGCAAGTTCATTTTTTCCTGCTGGATAAAGAGGCTGGAGGGCAGCACTCAGCCATTCTGTGCAATCCCAGAGGCACAAAACTTCAAACCAGCAAACTCCTGTTTATGATGGCCACCTCGTGAATTAAGAACTGTCTAGAGGCTTCATGTATAAACCTGAACTCTGCTGTTATAAGAAACACGATTTCCCTTCAGAATAAATAAAGCCTACATCTGGATTTCTGAATTCTTTGTTCACACTCCCGCGTTATGATTGTCCCTGAGCAGTTTTCTGTTTCCCCAGGAGGTGCCAGAAAATAGCTTAGCTAAGCCATACAACACAGTTTATTGTATAAAAAGATTGGCTGTCTGTCTCTCTGGACAAATAGTTTATATTTGGTTTACTAGAACAGAGGGAATAGGGCACACTTTAGAGAACTCCTGGGGACAGGACTGCATCTATGGAGAGCTGATAAACTGACAAAGCCCAGGCAGAGGGGAATGGCTGCTTGGTGCCCAATTCAATAATAGAGTTGTTAATTTGTTCACATGTGGTGATGGTAGATTCCAGACAGGTGCAGAACAAACTGAAACCTGGGACTGCTCTCCTGCAAACAACACCTACTGAAAGGCATGGGAACATGCATTTGGGTTTGGCTTTTGGGTCAGTGGATAAAGCATGCATCTGCCACTCTGTGATACATGGGTATTTCCTCCCCTCCCCAAGCCCTTTGTCACCCTTTATGAAACAATGGAAATGCTTTTGCCCATTTTTTTTGCCTCTTTGGGCAGTAAACATCATAAATATGTTCTACAATTAGTCACAATCTAATTGCACCCATACATTAGGTTCCAGTTTTAGTTGCACCACCACGGACAGTAACATAATTATTAACACTTCCGACAAAACAGATTTCTGGAGCCTTTATTTCCATGAGTGCTGTAGCTCCCAAAATTCTCTGTGTCTGCTCTCTGACAGAGTACTGCATTTGAAAATCATGAGTGGGAGTTTAAAATAGGTTCAGTATGCAGCTCACACTGTTCCCATCCCTGACACCCATATGTGGTTTGGACAATCTGGAGCTTTCTTTGAAAGGCCTCACTCTATTTTGCAAAATAAAGTTCTGCATTTGCTGCTATTAAGGCTTTGCAAGTTGCAGAGCTTTAAGATGTCACGAACACAATAAACAATGATGTTTATAAACAGTCTGATGGCTAAATAGACACATACAGGATCAAATATTTGCCACACAAGCAATCAAACAAATTGATAAACACGAAGAAAATGATTATAGAACTATAAATGTTCTATTATTCACCAGCAATCTGCATATCTTCCTCCAATTAATGCCTAGAAAGGAGATGCGAGTCAGTTGAAACTTAATTACTGGCACAACACTTTGTTGATTAGAAATGCAGCAACAGTCACTGCTTCTACTCCTTTTATAATAACAAGCCAGGGGATGTCAGTCACTGCTTTCCTGCCAGTAGTAATAGCTCCTGGTGTAAATGCACTCCTCCACCCATGTCACTCAGCTCAGTAATTGCCTTGCCACTCAAATAAAGGAAACAATTTCCGGCTTTGATGGGATTTTGTCGGCGACGTGAAACTGCTCCTGCAATCTCTGCAGCGAGGTGTTGGGTGGGTTCCTTCGGTGGATCAGAACATGAAACTAATCTTTAGGGAAGCAGGTGGAAAGTGAGAGAGGCTTATATGCTGGCAGGTGCTGGGAAAACGGTGCTTTCCACAGGATTAACAAAAGGCAAGTGGATCTGAGGTGGAACTGAGACAAGAAGGCGGCAGAAGCAAAGGGAAGAAAGTTGCATTGCCGTTTTCATACCATCAAAAATATCTCTTAGTTCAGCGCATCTTTCAGAAGCTCTTATAAAACCATACATACTCGTTTCACATGGCACAGGTAGCTGACCAGCAGTCTAATTTCAGCTTGTTTTGTATTTGCTCCTCCCCACAAACTGCACCCTTATCACCCTCATTTCATCATTCCCAGCCTGAAGCTGCAGATGCAGAGAGTTTTCCTCTCTGGATGTGACATGCAGCATTCTTCTCACTTCACCACCTCCTTCCTAGAATGAGGCCACCCAGTATTCAACATTTCATTTTGCTTCTCACCCGAGGTGAGCTCAGAGTGCAGCTCCAGGTTTCCCTGGGACACCTGAGGCCCTTCTCAAGCTCTTCCTGGCTCTGCATGACCCTGGCTTGGCTTAGTAGAAGGACATGTGCAAGGAAAAGCTCTAGGATGGTAAGCAACAACTACCCTTAATCTGCTTGCTATCATAGCCAGCACTTGCAGCAACAGAGACAAGACTTTCTTCTCCCCCTTGCTCCTTGCCTCCCAGGTGGATTTATATTGAGGTTTTCATGGACAGGTATAACAAACATTCAATTTATGTCTCTTTTTTATGATGATTCAAAACTTTATCAGAAGTACAATCTGTGAGTAGCAAGTTGAGGACAGAGCACACGGAAAGATTTGCAGAAAAGTGCATTTCAAGACTCCTTTTGGATGGAAAGCCATATCAAGAATAGGATAAAGAGGCTTAAAATTAAAGGAAAAATGTAACCACCCCACAGTATCAGCCAGAGAACATCTCTAGTGTTATAATTCAAATTTTCCCTTGCATGCATAAGGGACAGACTGAAACAGCCAAGCTGTCCATGAATACACACAATAGCTTTGCTTCTACATTTGCAAAAGAGCCAGAGTGAAGCATTACGTACAGTCCATGCAGATTATTACAACTTACACATTTTTCCACCAGAAAAATAAAGCACAACTTACTGAAGTCCCAGAACTTGAGGACACCAGAAATACCAGGGAGTAGCCGAGGGGCTGACCCACAGACATGCACGTTCCAACAGGGAACTTGTTCTGATATCTGCTAAGAAAAACATCATGAGCAAATCCATCTATTTCAGTTGCTCCTGGTGAAGTTTTGGGTTTATTTCATATCTGCTGCTTTAATATTTGATATTGCTATCGCAAGATCCTGTGACAGGACTGGAATTAACTGTCTTCAGCAAGCTTTCTATTTCTGAGCACTCTCCTGAGAGAGATGAATCATGAGGATCTTAAATGCACCAGGCTCCTCATCCCTTCTTAGCATTGTCTATATCTTAACCACAGCACATAGCTTTAGCAAGTAAAATCATATTAAGTTAATGGAAAAAAAGCCCTTTCATTCTTAGCCCAAATGGTTTTACTTCAATTGCAGGATATTTCATCATAGCAATATTAAGATACTTCCAAAACTGTTCTTGCAGTTCAAGGAGGTAAAAAGGCCTGTTTGCTGCAGGGGGACATCAAATCTAATCTTGTGATTGATTACAGCACTTTTTCATAGAGGAAAGCTTGGATACACAGAAACTGTGGATTTAAGGAAACTAAACCTCACTGGTTCTCCCTCTACCCCCCCAAAAAGCATGGTAACTATTCTTACCTTCAGAAAAGGCACAACAGCTCTTGATGCACATCTTCAGAAGTATCCAAAATGTCCAAAGCTGTCAGGATTTACACCCTTGTGAATTATAAAATAGCACAATAAGGTAATATCTAAGGATTTTTTTTTTCAAACAACACAGAATAAAGTTCTTAACAGTATTATTCTTTGATGTTTTTATGCTTATAATATTTGGGAAAAGAACCTAACCCAAACCCAAAGAAACAAAACCAAATTAAAAAAAAAAAACAACCACAAAACCCTCCTTGCCCAGGTAGCCTGACTTTGTATTGATGACTTCTTGTTCTTCACATATGGTGAAATGTTATTTTTAATGCTGACTACAAGCTAAATAAAGAGAGACATACACACAGGGTATATCCAAAATAACCCAGTGTTGGGCTTTCCTGTAAATGAGATCGCCAGCAGCACCCCAGAGTGGATTTGTACCCTATTTTTGGGACTTCATATTTCTTTGGCATAGCATTCCTGAAAACCAAAAAACAAACATAAAATCTATAAGCTTAAAATATGATCCAGGCAAAACCAAGTCACAAAATACAAGGAACTGTTGAGGCAGAACTTAAAGTGTAATCACAAATTTAGGACAGTTTTCCACACATGCTCCTCTCTTCAGAGTTTTCAATAAATCTCTCACACTCTATTCCCATTCTCTCCAGCTTTCTATTATTTTCCCCATGTTTATTTTTCCTTCCAATCAAAAGCCACTTTCCTGTTTTCTTATTTGAAAAATGAAAAAGAAATAAATTCCGTACAATCACTATGCAGACAGATAAGAAACTACTGCATATTTCAAAGAGAAACTTTCACACTCAGTACATTGAAAAATGGAATCAAATGCACACACCACTTCTGGAAAAAGCAGAAGAGGCTTCCAAGCATATTTTTCAAGCTGTAGGGATTTGTCCTGTACCTATTTGCTCTAATGAGCTCATAAAGCAGAAACAAACCAAAAACCAAACCACAAAATAATAACCACCATAGCTGCAAAGCAGCATCACTGTGATGTTCTGCAAGACCTTCTTTGCACCACTTTTGATTTCACTCTGCACAGGCTTCATTGTGCACGTGCCTTTCGAGTGCACAAAACAGAGCAAGGTCTACTCAAGAAAATGGCACATTTGGAACAAAATTCCAAAGCCCACATCCAAACCCCTCGTACTTCTACTAGAAAAAGCTAGTCTTAGGGTCAGTCCAGGAAGAAAACAAGGGCAGTTACAAAAAAACAGTATGGAAAGAAACTCTACCATTGGCATAGCAAGAAAGAGGCAGCAATAAGTAAAAACAATGTTTACTGCAGGGACTTCAGTCTGCACCTAAGTGTTTAAACCTTGCCCCCTCTTCCAAACTCAGTTAATCTCCTCCCCTTTGTGCTTTTTCCTGTTTCTGAGGTCCCTCTTTGTTAATCACCTGTCTCCAGAGCAGGTTGGCTAATTTAGCTCTGACAGCTCTTAGTCGCTGGGCAACACCTGGCACCAGCTTTTACACAAGTGTCTGTATTTACTCATTTATCCTTTCACTTCTTTGAGAGGAAGAGCATAAAGTCAGCATGCTGCAGACCTGAAGAGAAGGAAGAACCTCACATAACAGAAGAGAGTGCATCTCTCACACTTAATTAATATCAAATTTATGAATATTCATATGAGGAACACCTAGGCCAAGATGGAGAAGGGTGTTTTGGAGAGAAGAAACAAATGCAGCTGCTGATTAGCTTTGTAAAGGCACACATGAAAGCTGTCACAGCTGTGACTGATTGTAAGAAAAGGGGTTTCATGTCTCTCAAAAGCTATTCTTAAAGCAATGTAATACAAGCCTTGGGATGTCTTTGTTTGGCAGAACAAACCCTGAAATGACTAGTGTGTGGCAACATGGTCACTTGCTTGGACACTGTAAAAGTGTCAAGAAGCCAAAGGACATAAATATTGTACAAGCAGATTCAGTGGATTAATAAAACATCACGTAAAGGCAGTTCAGTTCACCTCCTAAAGAGAACAGGAAAAGCTCAGCCCTACAGCAACCTTCTTCACAAAGCAAAGCTGTCATGCTTCATGTTAAAGGTATCCTATTAGCTTATGTGAACATGCAACACCCACGCCAAGGCTGCAGGGGAGCAGGAGACCCTAAGTGAGCAATGAAACAGAGATCCTTCAAGCTTTGTTTGCATTCAACAGCAACAAGAAAGCCCTTGAGTATTAAAGTTAATGGAAACACTGGGTTGATGACCTACTCAGAAAGCCAGCCCCGTGGAGGGGGAGTTTGGCTGAATTGGCCCCTTGACTTTGATAGCTGAGAGGAAAAACCCTAAGTGACAGCTAGAACAAGAGGTTGTTGTTAGAGTCACTGTAGGTTTCCTAAATGTTTGGGGATTTTTTGCTGTGCCTGTAAGTGCCTCCAAGGTTATAATCAAGAGCTCAATCCTTTGTTGCTACACAATCAATTTGCTTTCTTGAGTTTACATTCCCGTTTGAACTTGCCTGCTGTTGTGTGACCCTGGGGTAGCTCTGGCAAGCTGAGGTGTGTAATTTCTCCAGAGGACAATAACAGAAGAAATAAAAGAAGATCCCACAAAGAATCTGCAGAATGTCCCACCAAGAAAACTGAGTGCTCTGAAGACTGGTATTATCAAGATACAGGACACAGGGGGAAAAAAAGCATACTCTGACAGAGACTTTTCAGTGACCTGTAAGTAGGGGAAGAGATGGTTCATGACATGAGGAAATCCCACAGTGTCACATCGTGATGTAAGTAGAAGCCAGGACCAGCAATCTGTCAGCTTAGAAGAAAACATGACTTTGATCCAGCAACCTGAATTTCAGTGAATATTTACATATTCACTATCTCTTCAGGCTGCATTGGCAGTACTCTGTGTGTCAGTTTTAAGAGCTGCCTGATTATTAGCAGCTGTACCTGATTAAGTGCCAATTAATACAGGAGCTCCCACGGTGTTAATATGAAGGGTTTCCTTTCCTCTGCTGCTCATTTTTATCTATGGCTTCAAGAAAAATCCATTGATCACCCCGCGCTAATACAGTCATTTATTATGATTATTAGGCTGTTATAAATCCCAGGGAACTTTTGACAGGTCTTACCATTTTAGATAGTGGATTTATAAGAAATATTTGGCAAGTCATTTGGAGAAATTAAATGTCCTGTCTCTAAACCATACCAGAAGCACCAGCTACTTGTTTTTTATGCTCCAGAGTGCTACACAAAATGCCCCCCAGTCTCTCTGTTTGCCTACATGTCCCTCCTGGTGGACACTAATAACCACAGGGGTGCATGACTGTACTGACTGGGAACCAAATCCAGAGACAGCTGGAAAAGCCACAGGGTGGGAAGGCCTCCAGGTCACACAAGGGGACCAGAAACTGCAGCCCTTGGCAGGGCAGGACACCCTGTTTCCAAAACCAGGCAGCCACGGTGGTCATCTCTGAGATTCACTCCAATAAAGTTTTCAAGAGACACCTTCTGCGCACCCCAGCAGGTCCCTGCTCCTGCCTGCACTTGGAGCAAAACAAAACCAAACCCTTTGGCTGTGATTTTTCAAAAGCTCCTTAAAAGGCTTGTGACTAGGAGGTAGCTTAGGTCAGTCTGCTGCTTTTGAAACCTCTTCTTCTTGTCTGTAGTGTATTTTGTGTAAAACGTTAATATATAAATATTCTGAGAATTAATATTTTCTGCCTCAAAGTGACTGCATAATACAAAGAGAAATATCACCTAGAAATTACCACTGATTTGCAACTTCAAACTATTTATTCTCAGCCAGCTGGCTTGTGATATGAGCTGCTCTGTATTTAAAAGCATAGCTTATCCCTTGCTTGTCTCAGTTTGGGTGACTTTTATGGTGTCTCTTTGCAAAGCTCTTTTACCAGGGCAGTGATTTGCAGCACATATAAGCCACCAGACTCCTGCATTATGACCTTATGTTATAGATAACACAATTTAAGATGCTGGTTACAGAATGGTTCTGTGAAATAGGATGGAAACTTTTGCTGGTCTGTGAGGCTGTTTTGCTTCTCTTGAAGTGTAAATGAGTTTATTTTGTCCTCTCCTAAAGATCAGCCATATCCTCTGCAGCACACACACACACACAATGTATTTTCTGCTAATCCCTTAGTTATTAATCTGCCTTGTGGTAGCAGCCACGGCTCAGAACCCAAGCAGAGAAAAACAAGGGTTGAACTTAATAGAGTCGTGCAAGGTGTTTGTTTTTACAGGTGACACACCCATGGCTGGCTGTTTCCAAATGTGGCATTATTCAGTGAAGTGTAGAAAACAGCCAGACTAAACGATTCAAAAATAATAACCTTTTTGCAACATGCACTGTCTTTACAAGTGAATATATTAGTGCTATTAATAATAGCCTCACATTAATGCAAAGCTGTGCTGTCACCTGCCACAGAACAGTGGCTGTGTGTATGACTCCATTGGTTATTACATTACAAGGATGCCTGGAGCCTTATGCTGACATTAAGTGAAGCAAGCATGGAATTTGATGCATTTAACTAAGTAAAAAAAAAATTTAAATCATACCTGTAATTTAATGTATGCGTGTTCTTCACCGTGGCAATTACCCACAAGTCCACAAAGAACAGGCTGGGCTTGAGGCTATCAGAGAGTTTATTTAGGATTATTCTTACGGATGATAGCACTTCATGGTTTCCAAAACAAGATTGTTCATTACATTGCTTTCTGCCAACTGTATTTCTGCAAGATGTCCCTTTCAAGTATTCCTGGGGAGGCCTCTGAACCATGAAAAATACCAGAAAACTGACACAAGAGTGATTTAAGCATCATAAATAAATACGCAAAAAGTGCGTTTTGTTCTGATGCTGTGTGCAGTCCTTTAATCAAGAAAAACATTTGCTCAGCCAGGAATGAATGAAAGGGAGCTGAAGGGGGAAAAAAATCATTCCGAATTATTAACCTGATTTTCCAGCTTAATTTGTAGCACAAAAAACAAATAATCATCACCTCATATTAATCTGTGGACTCAGTTATTCTCACTTAGGTAGGGTTGCAGAAGTTTATGCTACCAGAAATTTTTGCCTGTAGTATTTATCTGAATCTGTAGCCTTCCCAAAGTCTATTCCAGATCTGTGAATAGACTGTGCGCCCTGGTGTGCTGAGGGCATCCAAATGCTCCAGTTGGGTCATCCTCAGCAATTAGCAAATAGATCCTTTGTCAGCACAGGCCAAGTCCCAGTTTCAGGTCACAGTGTTTCTGACACACGAGACCTCTGAAATGTTGAAGTTTACAAATGTAAGATTCCAACAAAAAGATTTCCATCTTTTTTGTTTATGTCTCAAAACCTTAAGCACCTTACTCTGTCATTCTCAGGCCCCTTACCTCTGTCATTCTCAGGTAAGTTCTGAGTTTGTTCAGGTCAAGACAGCTGCTTTCCAGGGGCCATGCCAGCAGTTTGTCTTAATTTTATTGTTCAGTATGCTGGGGAGATAAGGGAATGGGTCACGAACATCGTCAGAAACACCACATTTGTTCAGCATATTTGTCACCACAATCTCATTGCCATTAGCTTTTCCTATGCAGTTGTGTAGAACTCATAAAACTGCTCTTAAATATTGACCCATTTTATATGCCTAGTTATTGGCTTGGTTCATTTGATTCTGAAATAATCAATAATGTGTTCACCTGGCAAAACATCTCCTCAAACATTTTCTAACCAGCCGGTATAAAATTAATGCTGAAAAGTTTGTTTTCTTCATTACAGCTCTAAATTATGATTTGTTTATGCAGAAAAAACACATAGAAAATTATAGTCTTATCTAGCAAGCGAGATTGTAAAAGATTGTGCTTTTTGAAATTGTAGCTGGAAGTTGTAATGGCTCAGGATCGTTCCACTGAAATACACTTATGCTGGAAAAGAAATTCTTGGAATGAAGAGCTCTGCCCTTTCAAAAACATTTGGATTTCATTTAGGAAGTGAGATCAAAATATTTTGCCCCAGGATAAGTAAACTGGTATTGCAATATTTGGTTTGTGAGACAGAGTCAAAATATTAGTATCGTTATAGCGCTAACATGCAGCTCTGACAAAACCCCTCAGCCTGCAGAGGAATTTCCCACAGGTCACTGCAAGGATTCAGTAACATATGCCAGGATAAAGTGCTTCAGTGTGGCTCTGCAAACAGAAATTAATTTTTATGTGAAAAAGTTTAAATTTCTTCCCTTCAGCTTAAAGTCCTGAAAGATTGTATTTGGACACTCCCATTTGAAGAGTTTCTTTGAGCTTTGGTTCTGGATTTAACTTTGGTTATTGTTTTTATCATAGATTTATTGTCAATATTATTAGTTATTTTATAATCTTCCACAGTAAAATAAATTCTAAATTTTTAGGATTTCTAGTATCTGAATATGTTTATGCTAATTCAGTAAACTAAACTACCTTAAACACAGAGTAAACTAATTTGTCTGTCCCAGATACATATTCACATGGCTGTAACAAGACTCAAGGGATGGAGGGTAATGTTTTGTTGTTAGAGGGGGAAAAAAAAGTCTGCCCATTGTTTTACCTGGCAAGAGTCTTCCAGTTTCTAAATAACACTATATTCTTCAAAAGCTCCATAGCTTAGTGTTTATTTCCATTTCTTGAAAGATACGTGACCAGAAAGACGAACGCGTTGCTCTCCCTGCTGTGCCCCCACTGAGGTGAGGGGGATTGTTCCATCAGTGCTTTGAACTTCCTTTTTGGCAGATAATGGACCTTGCCAATAAAAATAACATATTCAAAGGCACGGTCAAGGCTGTGCTCAGGCTGTGTGAGAAGTTTTTATTGAGCACCTCAGCATTTTGAACACCCAAGGAAAGCAGGGAGAGGGAATAACAGCGGTCACTCCAAACTGCCACACCAAACACCTCAGTAAAGCTGGTGCTGTCACCTGGGATTCCTCATTACTGAACTCTAGAAAAAGCCACAGCACACAAGAGTGGAAAAACTTGCTGTTTTAGCACGTGAGGATATGACCCAGATGGGTGGTGAAGGCTCTGGAGAGGGCAAGGCACCATGAGGCCTCATGAGGGGAGGCGGCGGCCATTTTGTGGCGGCCTCCCAGGACATGGTGGCTCCCGCATCCCTCCCTCTGCTGTCCCTGCTCCATTCCCACTGCCAGCTCCGACAGCCCAGGGGCAATGGCAGGAGGGAAAATACCTCAAACAACCAGCAAAACCCTCCTCCCGGGCTGGGATGAGGGCAGCCATGCTGAAGAGAGGTAGCCACGGGAGCTGGCTGCCGTCACCTCAGGCTGAGGTGAGAATGCCAGGGCTGCAGAAGAGGGTGAGGAGATTTGGTTTTCTGACCCTGAAAGTGCAGTGCAGCCATGCCCTGAAGAAATGGCTTTATAAACACCCTCTCGGATCAGGGCCTTTGAAATTTAGGTGATCACAAGGAAAAAATTGGAACAGGAACAGCTGCTGAGGCCCAGCATCCCAAGAAACATCTCACGTCCCCCCATGGGTGGCTCATCCAGTCCAAGAGCACCCCAGAATACTGTGCTGAGCCTGCCCATAAAGGGAAATCTATGGGATTTAATCCAAAAGAGGAAAAGTTTTGATTTTAGGGAGGTCAGTTGGGTTTCATTTCAATAATTTTCTAGATGTTCTGATCTAGAATGGAAGCTGCCATTATTTATTTTGCTTCATTCCACTCTGACTCATTTTCCAAGGTACAGCCATTGAAATGCAGAATAAAAGTATGGCAAATTGTAATTGATAGCATCAAGCAATAGAGATACATTCTACATATTTCTTCTATGAATTTTGGGGTTTTTTTCTTTTTTTTTCTTGTTAAATTTTATTTTAAACACCAGTTCAACATTTCATTTCCATGTGTCCCAATGCATCTTTCCCTATTACTCAGCTGTAAGCTTTGCCACTCTGGTTTTGCCTCCCCCACCTGCCCAGCATGATCAATGCTCCAAAAGGATTTTTACCTGTCTCACACTAGTACTGCTGGTACCAGCAACAGCCTCATCATTTACCCTGCACTGAAAGATGGGAAAAGTTCAGCCCATGGGTAAGTTTTCTGGCTCCTCACTCTAATAACTACTGCCACTAAAACAATAAAATTTTATATCATTTTTACTGCATCCCTCCTAGAGAATTATAGGCAGAACAGTGCCTTGCAGAGCAGATGTGTGAAGCTGCAGACAGAACTGCATCTGTTTCCTTTTGCCACAAATTGTTTTGTATAGATCCCTGTTGACTAGGAAATTTAACATACTGTCGCTGTACATCACATTTGTAATAAAATCATTGTTAAACAAACACATTATCACCTTCTACTCTCCTCCCCTTTTCTTTTTCTAATAACAAACTGACTTTATTTTCTCTCCATCTTCTTCCTTCTCACTCCTCAAAATAGATTTTTCTTTTGGCCTCAGTTTTCCTTGGACTTGGGCCAGCTCTGGAAGTCTGATGTCGGCTTTTACAGCAGTCCTGAGAGTACAGGGAAGGTGGGGAAATGCCAGTAAGAATCTGCTGCTTCCCACTAAATCAAAACATATTTGTCACTGTATTTCTTGATGGGGCCATTTTTCTTTTTTTTTTTAACCCAAACCCTGCTTTCTATGAACAGGAGAGAATTAAGTCACCATCTAGATCCAGATATGGAATTGGAAGGAAAAGCTGGCTCTGAGCTGCAGAAAGTTGCCTGCAGCATTTAATCTCCAGGCTGGGGTGATGCCCTGCTTTTGCTGCAGCTGTGAGTGCTCTGCAACCTCATCCTTCTCTGGGTCACTGCAGCTACTCCAGCTTTCAGGCTGTGGAATAAACCAGCTCCTGGCTGCTGACAAACACAGAAAGAAGAGGCCTCTGAAAGTGCACTGCCATTTGCGAGCAGAAACAGCCCAATTTTTCTCGTATTCCTACAAGAAGGAGAGTGGTACGTTAACGTAACACAAATCTCCCAAGGTAACACATATCTTTGGGAAATACATGTTTTCTGAAGGATGGGGCCACGCCAGATGTAGTTCCTCTGCTTCTTGGGGTGTGGTTGCACGGTGGGGTCTGTGTCTCAGAAAGCAGGAAAGCCAGACTCTGCCCTCACCATCTCACACAGACATGGAGCAAAACCATACAGGACTGCTCAGGGTCAAGGCTGTACATCATTCCCCAAACCAGCCATTCTCACAGAGAGGCACTGCCATCCCAAATATCTGGCTACAGTGCCAAGTTGGGAACACCCTTGATGCAGACAATATTGAGGGGAAGCTGATGGGTTTATGACTTAAAATCACAACAGTAATAAAAATGACAGAAGGAGTCACAAGCCCTTTAAGGGATTCTGCCTTATTTGCATTTTCTTATGTTGCTTGGAAAACTTAATAAAGTTTATCTTCTGTCATTAAGATAAACCAGTTCTGTGGTGGTGCTGTCAGAGCTTCACTAATTAAAAGTCAGCCTCCAAGTGCTTAAAGCTTGTCTACACTTGAAAATTAATTCAGTTTGAGGTAGCGTGTACATATAATTTGCAGCAGCTATATTACCTAAATTAGGGTATCTGTTTTGTAGGAAGGGCTCCTCTGAACTTGGCTCAAATTGAAACTGAGCATTTCCTTCTTTGCCTTATCCTGAACCAAGAGATCTGTGTATAAGGAAGGGATACCCCTTGCTAAGTATCCCCATGCACAGACAAGACTTGGGATGGCTGATCCATAGCACTTTCCTTTCCAAATGCTTCTCCCTGCCTTGTGCCCCTTCAGCTGAGGTGAGGCTGCATGCAATAGATGATGCATGGCTGCAAACTATGTGCTGAGCTAAATTGATTTAGAATATAGTTATCAAATTTGTACAGACCTGTAGTGCTTATGCAAGGCTGCTATTACAGCACAAAGCCTAAATAAGAGAGCTTAAACCTGGACTAAAACTTTTCTAAAAAAAACCAAAAATATTTTCTTAATATTTTTATGAGCAAGAGACTCTGGAATATAGAAAAAATACTATGAACGTTTAGGATCCCTTTTCTTTATGTGCATTGTATGAATACAGTTATCAACTAATTTAAGAAATTAATAGAAAATGAACACTAGTTAACATAAAATAAATTCGGTTACCATCAAAGGTGCTTTTCCAATTAAATTTCAAGGGTTCACAACATCCAAGACATTTGGAAATTTCAGAGTACCTGAAGAGCACAAAGCAAAATTCTTAGTCATCCTTCCTTTCAAATCCTGCTCTCCCAGGTACGTGTCCAAGGCTGAAAGGAACACAACTGGGGGAAAAGAAATGCTGTTTCAGGTGTTCTTTTCCAGATCTCTTTGTAGAGCTCACAGAGCATAACGTAGCTCCAGGCTGGTCTTTAGGCTTTTGGCAACTCTGGGCAGGAAAACCAGTCAAATTGGGAGTTTTATTCTGGACCTCAAATGAAGAATCATTCATCACCTTTGTGAGGGAAATGATCACAGCGCTTCCCTCATGCATTTTAAACAGAGATTTTGGAGAATATTGAGGGAAAATGGTAGCTGGAGAGCCATGTCAAGCAAAAAGTGTTTGTCATATGAAAAGAAACAATTTGGCAGTGCTTGCAAGGGTGTCTGACCCTTTTGCTTCACCTGTTTGAACAAGTGACAACACCATTTTCCCTCTTCTACATGGAAGGGAATGGAAAGGGACTTTCCTTGCTGTTAAATACAAAACCCTTTAATCATCATCTACTCTAGACAATATTTTAGCCCATTTCCTACTTGGCTGCCATCTATATTTGGTGGGAGCCCTCCAGCATTTTTTGGTAGATGCCTGCAATGGATCATCAATTCAATTGATGATCCAATTGATGAACCATCAGCAATTGACTGATGGTTCCAACGTCACCTTCCTATGACACAAATGGGAACCTCTGCTGTGGGGGGACACTGGTAAAACAAGAGCTGCGCTCCACTCAGTTGTTATTTACTCCCAAATAACACGAAATGGCCTCAAGTTGTTCCAAAGGATGTTTAGATTGGCTATTAGGAAAAAAGTCTTCATTGCAATGGTTGCCAAGTACTGGAACAGGACACTCAGGGAAGAGGCTGTCACCATCTTGGAGGTATTTAACAGACATGTAGATGTGGCACTGACATGTTGGTTTTGTGGTAAATTTGGCAGTGTTGGGTTTATGGTTGGACATAACGGTCTTAGAGGTATTTTCCAACCTAAATGATTCTGTAACTATGGTGTAATATTCCTAAAGAGAGATATTGAATGCTAATAAACAAAGTCCTAGAAATAGCACAATAAGACAACTTCCATATATCCCATTATTTCCTTTTGTTCTGCCCCTCCCTTCATTTTCTTATGTTTTTCTCATATCAGATGTTTATTACCTTGGATGGCCTGGGATGGACAGTGCCTGAGGTCACTGTGGCACTGGCACTGCACGACTGCTGGGCCTCTGATGAGTTGCTGGACCCCTGGGAGAGGATGTCATCCTTCTATGAAGCTAAGAAATCTCAAGTGATGGTCGCCCTTCCTCAAAACAGAGCTACAAAAGTTTCCCATATTGTGAAGTTAATTATGAGGAGCAGGGGGAGGAACACCAAATACTGGTGCCCAGAGGAAAATATTCAGGAGGACTCCTAAATTTGCCAGTACATGTATGTGAACATGTGTACGTGGATACCTGTGCAAATACTCTCTCAGAACAGGACCACACTTTGGTTTCCAACATAACCTGAGGGATAATAAAGGATGCAATTGGCAGTGGTCATCCAGCTGGGATGAGGAATTCCTCCTGCTGGTATCCAACCGCTTGCTTGAAAATGAAACGCTTGGCAGTAGAAATGTGCCACAGCTGGAAAACATGAACGAGTCAAAGCAAATAAACAATCCCAAAATTAGGTTTAAACCAGAGAATAAAAATCAAACGTCATTTGAAAGCGTACTAAAATTGGCTGGTGTCTGAGAGAGCATTTAGTGGCTCAGCACTTCTCTGCTGCACTCCAGAAATTAAAGAGAGAAACAGAGAAACAGTCTTAGATGAAGCAATAAATAATGGACACTTTCAACACATAATTTGCATTTGAATTAACTAGGCTGGCTAAATTAATTCATCCATTATGAAAGGAGAATTTTACTGTCTATATTTCCAGGCTCCCTGGTGTGCTAAGTTAAATGGGCACTGAGGCAGGGGCTACTGGCTTCCTAGAAATTGCTACAAATTACTTTCCTTCCAATTATTATCTAGTTCACACAATTTGGAAGCATAACGCTGATAAAAACAATTGTTCCAGAGTCTTGTCTTTTCTCCACAGTTTGGATTGTGAGGGTAAACAGCTACAGAAGCACTTTGGGATAGTCCAGGCCTCACTTAGGTTTTAGTCTGGAACATTTTTCAGGCCTCCCACCCCAGAAGGATTAAATCACATAACTAAGTTTATTTTGAATTCAATATAAATTTAAAAACTTTGAGGCAGAGAGATGATTTCTTTGCAGCATTGCTTCCCTGAGAAAATTTCAGATAACCTTAAAATAGATAGTTGCTGCAATATATGACAAAAGGTTATGAATTATATAGCTTAGAGCATCAAGAACTAACTGAAGGAAGACATAAGCTTGGAGACGTATGGAATAATCAATATATTACATTGTTCTTAATAATGCATTAACATTGTTTTTGCAACTACAAACACAAACTACATTTTCATGAACTACACCATCAGGATTTTCAAAACCACGCTCAAAAATTCCAAAAGTTTCATTTGATGAAAGTGGAAAGAGAAACTGTCATCTCCCCATAGCAAATAAACAGTGGCAGAGGAGGAAATCAGCTTGTCATTCAAACCTTGTTCAGGGTAGGGTCACATCCCTCTGCCCACTCCATGTCGGGAGAGATACACCACAGTAAGCTCCAAATGCACCTCAGGCTTCCCAGGGGACACTCTGTGGGCTAAGGGAGGGGATCTGAGCAGCAGGGCTTTGACGGGAGCACGGTTCGCCAGCAAAGCCTGTTTAAATTACTGACACTTCTGCCAGCATCTGGAGAAAACTTGTTCTGGTCGGGGAACAGGAACAAGCAAGTGATGGATGGGCACTTGGCAGCACTGCCCTTTGCTAGCAAAGCTTTTAACACCTTCTCTGGAGTCAGAGAGGAGAGAGGAGCTTTACCACGTAGCTCAGTTCATGCAGCCAGGTCGGGACAGGATGGATTTTGGCAGAATAGGATCCTCTCCCAAAACAGCTATGTTGCAAAGCAGAAGATGTGCCTGTAAGCTCACTTTTCCAAGCTTTGTATCCCACATCCTGGTCTACCTTTCCCCAGAGAAACATATCACATTCCAGCATCACTATTTTTTTCCTCAATTTTTTTGTGATGAAGGAAAAATGATTGCAGTCCTTGCTGTGCCAGACTGTTACTCCATCAGCCCATAGAGTTTCCTCACTCCACATGGACCATAACAGTGGTGTGAGGAAGGAAGAAAACAGGAAGGCAATAAATCAGTGCTACTCTCCTTGCAATGGCACTATGATTCCCTGTCTGGGGACAGAGCTCTGGCACCAAGAGCAAAGAGTTAGAAACATTTACACTCTTTCTTTAGATTGCCATGATGAAATAAGCTGAATGAATTGTTGCCTGCTAAATGTACCCAAATATTTCCCCCTCTCCTTCCTATTGATTTCTTCTGTGCAGAAAGCAAACCACATTGCAGCAGAAAGCTGCATTGTTACAGAGAGTCCAAAGGGGCTGTCTTCTTCCCTGACTGCTTACACACTGAGAAGATGGGACCAGGCTTTGTCACAGTCTGTCCTTGCTGCCTTTGTCACTTCAATTCCAATGATTGTGTATACATTTCTTCAGCAATAAACCTAAGAGGCAAGATATGTTGTCCTGTAAGTCACATCCTTCAAGATACAAATCCATTTACAGAATTGCTAAGGTTTCTTCCTTCACTCTTAGCTCCAGGGAAGATTAAAAAATTTACATCTAAACAGAGTGAATTTGAAGACTGTAACAGGATTGGACTTCAAAAATTGATTTTGTTATTAGAGGAACGTTATGGCACAAAGCATCTACCACATTGAGAGTGAGGCTAGACAGACATCCTCTAGAGCAGCCAGTGCCCTGGAACCTTGCAGGATAACTTGTAAAAGCACTCACTAAACCAGGAGCATAGAAATTATCTGGGTGTATACATTTAAGCTACCTGAAATGATTGGCAAACGATCAACTCTTGCAAGGGCCATCTTTAAACCAAGAGCAAACTCTGCCTGCACTTGGGCGGAAAATGAACAGAGCAGATTGCCACTAAAGGCAGTGCTGCCTTCCCAGCCAGAGGCTGAGAGTTATAAAAGGGATGTTTAGACACATCAGAGCCACAAGTCTGCGTTTTCAAATTTTTGTGAGCTGATACAAATCAAGGAGCCTTGAGGGAAGTGTTCAAGTACTGAGCAATTCAATATCAGAGATAAGAACAAATAAAAGTATCGCACAAATCACAATTATGAGGACAGGCTTTCTCCAAGATTCATTCTAATTTTCAAAGATTCAGTATATAGTATATGTTAAATATTATTTATACATTCCTTGAGCCTTCAAATCGAAGGAAGAAATCCGGCATTTCCTAACCTAAAGTGAATAAGGTAGTTTCCTTCCATATCAGAAGCATTTCAGAAAATTAATTCTGTATCTCTGAAAAGGTCATTTATTCAAGGATGAGTGACAGGTGCCATAAACTTACTTGTATGTCTGTTCAGCTCAAGTGAACACAAAGCAAATCAATTCAGTGTGGTCAAGTGTAATTACCTGCTGGAGCAGGATCCATCGCTTGCATTTATTATTAACAATGCCACAGATGCAGCAAATTCAACAGCAATTTTGATTAGTGTGAGGTCATACACTGCTCTTCCTTCCCAAGTGCTTCCTTCTCCTGGAGGTTATAACATGATTATTACAGTAGAATAATTTTATTAGTATTTGTACTGTGATAGCAATTAACTTCCAGTTATGGATGAACAAATTATGAGGTCCAGCGTTAGATTAGCAGGATTAAGTTTTAGCTGGAGGGGAAAAAGACTGTGTTGTTCTAAGATGTGCATGTGTTTCTAGGAGCTGGAAGTGCTCACAGGACTTTGGGGCCTTTGCTCCTCTTTCATTCCACTGCCTCAAAATATTTTTTTAATATATAAAAAATACACAGTTGTGGGTGAACTCTTTCACAAAGCTGATCACCTGTGGTTATAAAAGACTCCAGCACTTACTGCTACTCTCTGTCACTTCAAGGGCCTGAAAGTTGCACCACAACAAGTAATGGATGGATAAATTGATGGATGAATAAATCTTTAAAAACAAGTTTTTGTTTGTCATTCTTTCATGAAACAAGTTAATAGAAAATGACATGTACTTCCCAATAAGCTCTGGGCTATGCTAGGAGTTCATGAACATTTTTCTGGATTGAGTTTTCTCCCCACTTTCGGGTATGATATAGTTTGGGGAATCCTGGATATTTTAACCCAGAATATTTTTCATCTCTTCAAACAATGAATGCTTATAAATGGGGTATGCATTCAATATAAAAGTCAATTCAAGATATCTTTATGTTCCTATATGATGTTTATAAAACTCTGAGGAAAAAGAAAAAGGTTATAGATTACAAAATAATTGATGAAAACCAGCCAAAAACTTCAGCCAAATTAGGCAAATATTTACAATATACATACCATAGCCAATCACAAAGTTAGGAAGGAACTGATTATTGCAGGAGAACTCAGAGCATCACTGTACAGATGAATCGCCTCCTAGCCTTCAGCACAACTGTGTGGTTAAACAGTGATGCTTATGTCAGTTTTATTTTTGTATGTGATGGCAAAAGTGTTCTGGTGCAGTCAAATGAAAATTAAATTATGAGTTAATAAGAAGAAAACCAATTAGAAATAAAGATAACTCACAAAGACAGAAACATTACACAATACAGTTAACAAATTAAGGAGGGTGACCTCGTTGGAATCATAGCTAAACCTCCCCAGCAGGCAAATTTAACTGTGTGCATCAGACTAGAGTTTCCCTGAAGCCCTTCCAGAGCATCAGAAACTACCATGCTTCCCAAGGAGTTCTCTAATCATGTAACTTGTCCGGGTGGTATTCAGCATAAGAGCTGGTTAAAGAACAAAGGATATAATTCTCCCCAATGCAGAACGCCATTTGTCTTATTTTGTAAGGCTCCTGCTGAAGTCCTGGCTCTCGAGGTAGTGCAGTCAAAATCAATTCTCACCTCCATTCATCGTGCCTCGGGGATGAATGGATGCAGCCAGTGTGTCACATCCATAAGAGCTGCTTCCATTATTCTCCAATCCCCCCAAAACAAGCATAATTCAATTGATTTTCTCCATGCTTCCGAGAAGGTTACAAAGGACAAAAAGCTGCACAAAATGAGAGAGAGCAGCACCCTCCTGGTAGAGCTCCAAAAGCAGCAGGAGTGGGGAGAAGCTTGAGTTTACAGAGGATGCTCTTACACAGGGGTCTCTGGAGCATAGGAGCTACAAAGATCTCTCTTCCTAAAATCCTGGGAACAGCAATGTCAAAGGAAGGTGCTTTTAGTTTTGCAGCCTTTGCCCAGTTACGACAATGCTGACTTCCTTTACTTACGTGCTTTTATAATTTGACACAGTGCATAGTTGACTTCTTCAGGAATCACTTTCTTATTTTGCTCAGCATGAGATGCTCCTAAAGTACAAGGAATTCTTGCAAGACCCCAGGATCCTCCTATTTTAACCATCTGACTGGAAATTATGAACATTTTCTGTAATATAATTTTGCCATCAGATCTAACGGGACCACCAGAAAATATCAAGCCATGGGGAAAACACTATGATTATTTTTCTTATTTTTGATTATTTTTATTTTTCTATCGAGAGTACCCAAATGAAATGTTTTATTTCAAAACCTGGATTTGAAAACGTTTTGTTTTAATCTTTATTTAAAATGTAATACTACTGCTCTTTGGGGGGCAAATCCCCAAACCAAACACAACTTGCTGTTCTGAATCATGTTTCTCTTTAGATTTCAGCATTTACCACATATGGGACAAAGCAGCATTTTTGTTCTGATCTACATGACAGGCTGTCATCAGAATATGAATACATCCTCATGGACCTAATTGACTGTATGTGCAAGGACTGCATGTTCCCACAAATTCTGCTTATTCAGTCACAATATAAAAATAAAAAAGGAAGAGTCATTGCCTGCCTTTTTGTAAGCTGGTACAAGGCTTCTGATGCTTTTCAGATAAAGAAAGCATTTCATGACTATAGTGAGCAACAGGAGGCAGAAGTTCACTGACCTTGGAATGCATAGACTGAACAATTTCAGCAGAACAACAGTATGGACCTCATGGACCATTTCTGTGATGGATCCTTTTAGCTCTTCAGTGCCAGGACCTACAAGGCTTAAGGGATTTCACCTGCAACATCTGTAGACAGACATTTTTTCATATACCTTGAACTCGGTTAAAAAACTCAAAAAGTTTTAGCTCACATAGTTTTAGGTCTTATCACACCAGCTGAAGACAACACTGGCCTGCTTTTTAGCTTCTTAGGTTGGACTTGATGACCTCCAAGGTCTTTTCCAACCTAGTTGATTCTGTGGTTCTGATTCTTCCTTTAAAAGCAGCTTTATGCTGCGGCCAAAGTTTTGATCTGATAAACACCTATGGATGTAGTATTTTCAAGTTTTGTAACCTAAGTTAGAAGCCACAATATTCCTCAGTGTGCAATGCTGGGCTTCCTTCAGCCCTTCTGAAAGCAAAATTCATGCTAGAATGAAATGTCTTGGAATTGCTAAGAAAAAAGCCCACCAATAGCTCATCAGGCACATAGGCTGATTTCCCTCTGACACTGAATTCCTGTCTCCCTGTTCTCCCTTTATGAACTCAGCACACTCTCAAATAAAATTAGGCCTGAATATCTCCTAGTCTGATAAGTGAAGAGAGCACAAGTGCTCCAGGCTCAGGATGTCCCTCTCCTGCTGAGGAAAAGACCCAAAGAAGCATATGGAGGGTGCACTGGTGTTGGAAGCCAAAACTCAGCCTCCTCATTTTCCATATTTGTTTCAAAGCTTTTCCTAATATATATTTCTGAAAATATTTTTTTTTCCAACAGAAACTCCGGCTTGGGGGCGTGTGTGAAAAGATGATACAACGTTTCATAGGTGTTAGCAAAATAATCTTACAGATGACGCTGGTAAGAAACCAAACGATTCTTTGATGCTTTGATGAGCTCCTATCTCCATATTTTTCCAGCAGAGGTAGGACTCTCATTATTTCTGTATCACCCATCTGGATTTTAAAAACACGGAGTTAAACATTTTACAATCTTTCAAAGAAAAAAAAAAAAGAAAAGAGGAGCTGCAGAAAGAAAAGAGAGCCTGAGCTCTCCTATGAAAGGGCTCTAGTAACAAGTCAGGGGCAAAGTCAGCTCCAAACCATGGGGAGGGGAGGGGAGGAGAGAGGTGCTACCGCAGGGGCCCTTCCTAAAGGCTTCCCAAAACAACCTCAGCTCTTCAGACAGACAACATGCAGTGAGACAAGGGCTGAGTTCACAACTGCTTACATATTGTATATTGAGTCATAATTAGCTGCAATATATATACTTCACTTTAAACCTAAAGCTATGAATAGATGAGCAAGTGCCAGGGACTGCCATCTGCTCCCTAAGCCATAATTAACTGCCTGATTACGAAATACATATATATTTATCTAATTAGTTTTAATAGCCCTGCTTTAGCTGGCTCTGCTCCAAAAATCAGGTGACCAAGCACGTCCTACTGCTCAAAGGAAGAGAGGCTGGAGACATGAAGAGCTCTCACAGGGGGCTCCTCCAGAGGCCAGCATAGCTTTGAACAGAGATCACTGATTATTTGAGCCCATATAATTCTACTGGCAACATGGTCCAGAAAGACTTTCTGCGGAGAATGGGATAATTTGCTAATTAATTCAGGAAGAAAAAAAATACTTCTCTTAATACATATTTTTTCCCAGTTCTCTCTGCAGTGTAACCAGTGTTGCATCCACTGTTAATTTCTGGGTGAGCAGCATTAAGGCTTTGCCACAGGTCAGATTTTATCATAAATGCCACATTTTGATTGCAACTCCGACACTTCCTGCAGCATAAATATATTTAGGGCCTGATTTTAAAAGCATTTCAGATGCCAAAGGGTACATTTGCCATCGATTTCCAGGGAAGACAGGAATCCAAATGCATCAAAATCCAGTTATTCAGGCCAGCCCCAGTGAATCACTCTCTGTTTCCAAGGGCTGCAGACCAGCTCCATTTTGACTTCAGATTAGGAAGCCCTGTAATTATAGTAAGCATGGGACTTCTCACCACAATCCACCCATGGAAAGCCTCCACAGAAGGAATAAAAAAGGTGGCCTGCAGCTTTTCCATCCCTCTTTACACACTTTGTGATTTTGCAGGACCTATCTGCCAGGTTCTCTCCTGCACACCAACAGCTCGCATCATTTACATCTCCTCTGGGTATCTATTTTAAAGCCTGTGCTTCCTTCCTGGAAGCAGAGGGATAGATCCATGAGTTAGGATATTACTGTAAAGCCCCCACAAGATGCACTGCTAGGGCTCAGGGCTCCCCTGGGCATATATTGAACCAGACCTTTGGTAACTGGAGTTTATTCCCACAGGGGAACACCCATCCATCGGGCCAAGCTGCTGCAGCAGCTCGCAGACTTTCCACAGCCTTCCCTTTCCACAGCTGGAATTCCTGCTCAGCTCTGCTCCTCCCCCGCATTACAGCTGCCTTTGCACCACCACGCTGATGCCATCAGACCCATCAAGTGCTCCTGTGACATTTGTACAAGAGAAAAGTCCATCATCCCGGACAACCCGGATGGATTTCACCAAATCCATCATCAGAGCCTGGCAAATGAAGTGTGACAGACTCATTCTCACTTAATACCCGCGGTGGTGCCAGGTGACAGCAGCGACGCTGACGTGGCTGTCCCGCAGCAGAGCAGGAGCATTAATTTAGTGACACATACTCAGCTTTCTCCACTGCCCCCATGGGGTAACGAGCTGTGGATGCCACTTCTTCCAGCCTGCAGGGTTAAAAAATACATCCTCACAAGTCCCTTTATTTCAGCAGATGGGCTGAGATCCCCTGGCCCCAGAGAGCTGTGTCTTTGCATGTTGGTGAGAAGGCAGAAAAACCCTGCCTGCAGCTCCCTGGTGTTTCTGGGGAGCTGCAGGCCCCTTGCAGGTCTGGGAGAAATGTTATTACTCCAGCACTGTGATTACGAGCTGCGATATTGCAAGTGATGAGTGGGAGGAGGAGGAGGAGATCACAGCTCTTTTTTGGAGGAGATGAAGGGATGTAATTTTTCAAATGGGACCAATAAACTGAGACATCTCCCCTTAGAGCCTGTTTCTTGAACACTGCTCACAGCCTCTCTCAGCCTCACAACAAGACAACAACTGATTGAATAGGAGAATACCAATTTCTGTTGTTCAAGTAAATAACCTGAAACAGGCTTAATTCTTATCTCTCTCACAGAACCCACCAGCAGTCAGCTAAGCAAGATAGTTTTATCCTACAAGATTAAGACATTTCACAAGTTTAAAATAAATTATTTACAAAAAATCCACACCATCACCCTGCAGAGCCCCTTTCCTTCAGCTGCAAGCATCCTGTTCCCCATTCTTATAATTATTCATGAAATTAGAATCCCTTTCTTTAGGAACATTACCCAAAGCAACTTTACTGCTCTATGAGAGCTTTGCTTCTGCCAGCCCCTATACCTGACTCCTGATGGCCTCTGCAGAAAAGCATTTCTGTATATCCTGCTGTGGCCAAGGGAACAGCTTCTTTGTGGCTTCCTGGGAATGTCTCACACACTGGGATTCACCAATGCACTGTCAAATCTGGGCCTACCACTCCTCTGTCCAGTTAACAGCATTGGGCTCCTTAATTACAAGCAAACCCAGGCAGACATTTTATGCCATTTGTTGGAGAAATTCTGTATGCTCTGTGACAACAGTTATTAAGACTTTCTTAAAAATGTATACATATATATATAAATACATACACATACATCAATTATAAAATCACCTTCCATTTTCAGAAACCATTTTCTGGGCCCATAATATCAGAGGTTATCATTTATAGGATCAAGGATACAGAGGTCTCACCCTGAACTTGTGACAGGTCCAGTCTTGGCAATCATCTTGAATAAAATGGAAGCAAATTCCTCAGGATGGCACAGGACGGACCCCCTGTTAATTTACATTTTATCAGAGATTTCAGTTATGCTGGCCACTGAAGCATGCAGGATTCACATGCTTCTTGCTGCTGCTGCCTCTACAAATGGGCAGAGCCAAAGCTGTGTGTCCCCATGACCCCAAAGGCCAAAGCTGTGTGTTGCAATGATCCCAAAGGCCAAAGCTCTGTGTTCCCATGATCTCAAAACCCAAAGCTGTGTGTCCCCATGATCCCAAAGGCCAAAGCTGTGTGTTCCCATGATCCCAAAACCCAAAGCTGTGTGTCCCCATGATCCCAAAACCCAAAGCTGTGTGTACCCATGATCCCAAAACCCAAAGCTGTATGTTGCAATGAACCCAAAACCCAAAGCTCTGTGTACCCATGATCCCAAAGGCCAAAGCTCTGTGTTCCCATGATCCCAAAGGCCAAAGCTGTGTGTCCCCATGATCCCAAAACCCAAAGCTGTATGTTGCAATGAACCCAAAACCCAAAGCTCTGTGTACCCATGATCCCAAAGGCCAAAGCTGTGTGTCCCCATGATCCCAAAGGCCAAAGCTGTGTGTTGCAATGATCCCAAAGGCCAAAGCTCTGTGTTCCCATGATCTCAAAACCCAAAGCTGTGTGTCCCCATGATCCCAAAGGCCAAAGCTGTGTGTTCCCATGATCCCAAAACCCAAAGCTGTGTGTCCCCATGATCCCAAAGGCCAAACCTTTGTGTTCCCATGATCCCAAAGGCCAAAGCTGTGTGTCCCCATGATTCCAAAACCCAAAGCTGTGTGTCCCCATGATCCTAAAACCCAAAGCCGTGTGTCCCCATGATCCCAAAGGCCAAAGCTGTGTGTCCCCACACCCAAAGTGAAGCATTCCTATCTGCCTCTCTTGAAACAGATCTAAGCATGCATTTGCTTAGGGAGAAACCTAACCCTCTTCTACATGTACCTCAAATACCCAAATAAAAGACCTCCTCTCCGATGAGTTTTTTACTGAAAATGATCTCTAAGTTTCATTTTCACTTCTCTAAATTGAAAAGACCAGAGAGAGTAGAAGCACATTTACATAACTAGAGTAACAGCGAGCTAACAATACATTAATTACAACAATCTCTGAGCTTTGCCATGCTTGGAAAGAGGTCACTGTGATGGTGAGAGCAGACACCATTTCCCTTCTCACTTGCTGAAACACCTCTGCATGAGCAAGTGCCATCCAACACCCTCACCACAGGCCAGCCTTGGGGTGATTTTCAGTCAGCATTTTGTCACCTTCTTAATCCAGAACATGGCTTCTTGACAGTGGGCAATGAGAACCTAAGTGCTCTCAGAGAGCTCTTCTAGCAAGAGTCTTTCCTTAGTCAAAAATCTGATGACCGTGTGATGCCTTTACCTGTCAACATCCCTGACACCAGCCACTTTTCTCATTGATTGAGCACTTCTCTGGCAAGGCTGAACCAGGGGCAAGCAGCTCTGATCTGTGCACACTGGGCACTGCAGTAAGGCTCAGTAAAAAGCAGGAGATTTTAAATAAGTTTGATGCAATATTTTGTTCCCCGAACCTATTAATGAGCCCCAGTGAAAGCTTGAGACATTCTCTGGAGCAAAACTGATGAGCCAAGGCAGGTTCAGCTGCTTGAAGGGCATCACACAATGTGCTACAGACAGCAGACTCTGGAAGCTGTGGTTATTCCTAGAATTCTGAGGTAAAGGCTAAAACTAGGAATGACTGATGAAAATTAATTGCCATAAACAGCTCTCACTTGCTCAAGGGAAAGATGGGGTGAGTACAGCAGCCTTGGTGCTGCTAAAGCTCAGCACCAGACAAATTCCTTTTACACCCTTTGAAAGTGGCTTGTGGGTCAGCAGGAGGAAGGGAAAAGCATATTTGATGGCTGGGGCAGAGGGACTGGTGGGAAACCACATGCCCTTGTGCTGAGCAATTCCATCAGTGCTATCACGGCAATAAAACTGGGAGCACAGCAGTAAGAATTAGCTGAGGGTTGTGTCTGCAGCAAGTGAAAAGCAAGAAGATTGGGTCCAATGCAAAGGGAAACCCTATTTTGTAGAATTGCAGGTCTTAGCTTTCCTCCCCACTTCAATTGGCCTCCCTCTGTGCTGCTCTGAGCACATGCCTCCATGCTTGGCTATTATTAATCCTCTAAAGCTGTTAGGAACCCATTCACGTGGGAAATGGTGAAAGCACATCATCATTCTCACCTAGATCTAGAAACTTGAGGTAAAATCAAACCAAACCCCAAATACATGTCCAAATAAGAGCATTAGGGGAAAAAATAATCCAGCCAAATCTACAGAGCAAAGTTCTCACTGTAACCAAATCCACACATATCAAATTAAGAGCTATTTTACTGAAAGTTTAAATTTTGTATTTTCATCATCCCATAGAAGAAGAGGTGAAAAGTAGACTGTGGAGCCTCAGCACTGAGTGACAGCCTGGGAGAAGTCACCTTCCCTCACAAGCCCAGTTACCTTCTTTCTCCAAGGAGAGGGAAAGGTTTGACATCTCTTGAAGGACAGATCATGCTGCAGATACAACCTTTCTATTTTCAGTAAAAAGCAGCCCAAGACAGACACATACACCTTTGGTCCCCTGAGGTTTTGCTGCATAATAATGGAAATGAGGGATTTTTACTCAAAAAAAGATTTGTTTAAGGTTTCATCTGTAGACAGCCAAAGGATTTTACTTATTCAGTCAAAAAGCATCATTCACCCAGGCTAGTTTGTACACTGAGTTTCTATCAAATTACACGTTCTCCTTTCAGCAATAAAGTTATTTCAGCTCTCAAACAACCTCTATTTGATATTTATGCTTGGACCACTGCAACTTGCTTATTCTAAATCCTAGTTTAATGAAAACTGCCAGTAAGTCCCAAGATACAGCTGACAAAGTGATGAGCAACACTTCCCTCTGCAACAGCAACAAAGAATTTTGCCGAGTTGGGAACTTCAAGGGAGGGCTTTTAATGTGAGTATTTGAACAGGATTGAAGGCCGCGGTCTTTCTCACACACCTTCAGGTCAGGAGGCACAGGATTTGTACCCTTCCTGCTCAAAGAGGGTGTCTGTGTGTCACATGGGCAGGTTGTATATTTTAAAAGCCAGGGTCCCTTTTGTTCCTTGATAATGTAATTTGTTTCTTTAGACGGGTTATTATTAAAACAAGTCCTCCATAGAATTTGTGCAGGGCTGGAGACAATTTCAGGAAAAAGCACAGCATTCATGTTGGGTGTAGAAAGGGCTGTAAAGCAGCCTTCTGCACTATGTTATCTTCTCATCAAATCTATAAACCAAGGGGCTGTATTTAGGAAAAGAATTGTTTGAGAAAGGGTCACACCTCAGGAAACTCAGCTGCATTACTCAGAAAGTTCCGTGTTGGTTTCAGAGTAATCCTGCTGTTTTGCACAAAAAAGGTCACATTAGGAAAAACATACAAAAATCTCCTAACAATACCAAGCATCTAGTCTTTTACTGCTTCAAAGGGGAGAGATTTCTTGTTGCTGCTGATCACTTGTCCTCTCTGTCCCAAAACTCAGCTGGTAGAAATGCTGTGGGCATGGCTTTAAGGGCAGCCATGGGTATTGACACACTGCAAGTCCCAATCCCCTCTGAAAGATTGCACTCAACAGAAATAACCTCTGGGAAATAATTGTGGAATTTATTTCATTGGAGTCACTTTAATCTTAACATCAAAACAACGTGGTGGAGTAAAAGAGCTACAATAAATCGAAAACATGGTGAGTTTTACCTTTGCAAAAATCTCTTCATTTTCATCTTTCTTTGCCTTCCTCCAGGGCAAAAGAGAAGGTCAACATCCATGAATTTCTTCAAGGAGAGAAACTCTTTTCTCAGCCCTCTCTTAATGCAATCACGTTGCCAAAGCTACAGGTTAAATGAGTTCAGTGACCTGTCTAATCACAAGGTATAACTTAGAGATGATGCGACTGCTCCACACTGCATCCATAAATGCAGAACCTGATTCCTCTCTGCCACCAAGACAGAAAATGCTGTTTTGTTGTCTCTTCCTGCCCATGAAATAGCTACATTCTCTGAGCCCCACGGGGGCAGCAGACAGTACTCCTGCAAACCCTGTGCAAAGGTGGAGGCACTGTACCTTGGGGTCTGGGGAGGTATAACCCCTAAATGCCCCTCACCAGCCTGCACCAGCTCTGTCACTGTAGCCCAAAATTCCTGGCTTAGTAGCCCTAAAACTTGTCCAAGGTAACCACACAAGCCACTTTCTCACTGTGTAAAAAAGGCTTCCTATGATGAATGTAGGAAGTGAAAACACAGGACAGGTGAGACTTGAACATGATGCAGCCTCCAGTCCAGAAAGCCCTGGCTGGCCAAGAACTTGGAGAAAGCACACTGCAGCACACACACCTTGCTTCTCCCACCACTTCTGCACAGCATCAGGCATGGAAGAAAGGTGGAAAAAAAAGAACTGAGGTGGGGAAAAGCAGATATTTTGGGAAGCACGGCTTGCATTTCACCTATGGTCATTGAGCAGCACATGCTGTTCAGTGGGAGCAGCTTTGCCAAGAGACAGCTGAGCCAGCTCCTAAACACTGCCTTTAATTCCTGAAGTGGCCCTCATGAGCCAGGACAGCTGTACAGTTAATTCTTATACATAAACCATTCCCATGCCCATGCACGTGTTGCTGCCCTGCAGTTGGAGCTGAGTAGCTGCCTGTGATTTATTCCTGTCCCTCAGAGGGCACAGCCAGTGCAGGCAGAGAGAGCACCCAGCACCTCCAACGTGGGCAAGGGACACCCAGCCCAGCCTGCAAACAGCTCCCAAACACCCCAAGGCTGGACTGCTTGAAACTGCAGTCGTGGAGGATGATAATATAAACTGCTTCCAAAAGGAATGTCCCCTCCCAGCACTGAAATCCAGCATACAGCATCTCTGGGCTTCACCCAGGCATGGTGTGTATTTTTGCCCGTGTGCTCACAGCTGGGATTGAATCCTTGTCCATGAAAGGCATTTTTGGATTCTTTCTGGCCTTTGAGAAAGGATCATCTCACAGTGCTTCTGCAGCCAGGCATGTTTTTCTGCTCTTCTCTGGCTCACAGCAAGGCAGATCAAGGGACTCAAAACCTCAGACAGAGGTTTTGTAGTCTGTGGCTGGCAGAACTGGAGCCAAAGGCCACCTTTCACTTGTCAAATTAGATCTCCCTGTGATTATGGCTCCTGAAGAAAGAATGGAGGTGTGGTGACACGCACAGACCTTGTATGTTGGTTTTCTCATAGAAATGGCAAAGACAAGACAGATTTCTTAATTCGCATTCTTTTAAATCATCCTGAAGACCAGAGTAAAGCTCTACACCTCTTTGAAAGGACAAACACACCACCTCCATAATTTCTCTCTCCAAGGTGCAACCCTCTGCTGCTGTACACCTTGCTTGGGAATTGCCCTGCTGGGGGGGATGTCCCGTGGTGTTTTCTGTTATCAGCAAACACCACCACCCACAAACAATACCCCTTTAAACAGACCTGAGGTCAGCAAAACAAAGTCTACAAAACAAATGCAACACCAGAATTAGGACTGGCCCAGATGGGTTTAACCTACTCAAAAGCAATTGTCTGTAATTTTACCACTCCTCAGTAATTACACCCCAGTAAGGACATGCCACCACCTCCATCCTCTGCCCTGGCTTTCCCCCATTCACCTCCTCAGATGCAGCAGGATTAGGAAATACCACACAGCTCCTGCTCTCCTCATGTCCAGTCACTCTGGTACTGGGCCATCCCATGTTTTCATTGTCTGTGTTAATCCTCAGCCTGATTCCCTTCCTCACCCATGCAGGATGAAAGTAAATACCTCTTAAAATCAGTTTACTACAAAGACAGAGGGTGTTCTCTCATCCTTATCTTGATCTTTGGAGATGCATCTGTCTGCCTTCTCCAAAGAGCTCTCCAAAGAGCAAAGTCATCTCCAAAGAGCTCAGCCTCAGGCAGATTTTGGGCATGGAAAATGCCAGGTCAGACATGGAGAGCTACAAAGAGCAGTGAAGTCCAGGGCAGAGACAGGTAACTCCCACATAACTCAGGCAGTATCAAGCTTACCCATTTCTTACATGAAATAATAAATATTGGAAGGAAGTGTGTTTGTTTGACCAAAAGTCATTTTGCAGTTGATTTAAGAGCACCAAATTGAATTTGAAAGTGCTGTTATGAGAAAGGTTAAAAAAATAAATAAATTTGAGTAGATATAGCCTTAGGGGCTATTTTAATTTTCTCTGGGCCAGCTTGCTCACTCCTCAGAGTCAATGTAGATCAAAAGAATAATTTATAAGCTTTAATGAGAGTATTGATTAGTAAGGTTCCTTCTATTCATGTGAGCAGTGAGGAGGGGGTGACAGGGGAAGGAGGCCTGCAGGCTGTGGCCAGAGCCCTGTTGGAGGCTGTAAACCTTCCTGGGACACAGAGAGCCCTTGCTGGGATGGGGAAGGTGCTCAATGTATAATTTTTAACTGCTAGCAGTACATTTGCAAGTGGGTGAAGTTACTCAAAACATCATTCAAAAACCAATCTGTATTGATTGGTTTGGGAAGACACACAAGTCACGCAGTGTATTTCACTTCCTTGCCTGCCTGAGAACGGTTTGTTAGAATCAGTTTTTGGGGAAAATATTTGTATTCTTGGGTGGGGAAAAAGATTGCTCTGAATGCTACTGCTCCCAGCAAGGATAGACATCAGTGTTTCCAAACAACTCCCCGTCTAATTTGTACTTACGCGGAAGAGCCGTCCCACAACACAAATCATCGAGCGATTAACATGCAGCACTCCAGCACAACTCTCCGTGGCGTGTTGCTGAACTATCTTCAATGCCATTAATGAGAGCTAATTAAATCAATCAAGCCAGCGCCGCACTCCACCACGACTGCAGCTACTGGGGCGGTATCAGATCTGAGCGCTTTCTCCGGCACTGCGAGCATCAAGATGCACATTTATCACGCTGTCCTTCCAGCGTGCATCTGCTCTCACTGCTGCCTGTTCCATTTATCATGTGTTGTCACCCTCCCTACCCCCAACACATCTAGGTGTCAATTAATTCTCCCCCGTGTGGCACGGAATAATCTCTGTCTTAATAGCCATCCACGAGCTGTCCTTACCCGGGAGCAGCAATGCTCAGCCACGTCACCCAAATTACGTGGCTGTGACCTGTCTTCTTCTTTATTGCAGGTTATTAAACTCCCAAAGCACCTCCACACGCTCGGGTACTTTTCAGGGGAAGCACTGAAGGTCTCTTCCCTCTCTTCCCCCTGGCTTGACAGGATATTTGCAATGCGATTCACCAAAAAGAAACTTTTCTGAGAAGGGTTGCCAGGAAAAGCCCTGGAGTGCATAATTGCTGTGGACCTCCAAAATGCTTTTTATAGTTGATGAACATTCAAATAATAGATTTATCTCCACATTTCCAGTACTAGGCAATGGCATTTCTGCTACAGCAGCAGCCCATGTGCCTCCTGCTCTGTTACCACGAGCAGGCAGGGGAAGGAAAGTCTTTTTCTAAACAGGAGCATCGTCTCTCATTATATTGTAACATTTGGTCTCTATTTATGTTTCTGCTCTGTCTGGCTAACTCTCCTTCTTATTTACAGATCAGCTATATTAATGTGCTTTAATTTCAACACTGGTTGTTTATTTTAGAGATGAATCAGTTGGCAAAGGGAAGAAACCCTGCCTGAAGAGAAAGCAGCACCAGCTCCAACACCATACACACACTTGTCCTTATTCAATATTAGACTTAAAATCAGCGGGTTTTTGATTTCACAGACACACCTTGTGGCATTTTTAATGTTTTAGTTACAAAAATACAGACTCGCAGGTCAGAGAAGGAGCAGATAACTAATGCAGTGCTCATGGCTGGCCAGCCTTTGGCCATTGAAGTGCATCCCCTGCTCTGTCACCGGGGAGAAGAGAGGTGGAGCAAAGTCCCTGCATGTTTCTCAGACAGAAGGAAATGGAGGGAACAGATGCATGGGAGCAGAGCCCCTGGGAAGAGCCACACTGAGAATCTGTGGAATCCCCCTCCAAACCAAAACCAGTTACAAAAAGAACACCTCAGCAGAGGTAACAGTAGTGAGTACCAAGCCAGAAATTTCCACAAAGGGTGTGAATGCCCAGATGAATTTACAGGTAGCTTTGTCCCAGCTCTGCATCCACACAAGGAGTAAAGGGCACATAGATAATGCTTATGGTTTGATTTCTCCAAATCTGGGAGCAAAAGCAAAGTAATGCTCCACATAAACTGCCTTACACTGGCACGAGGCTGAACAGGGGATCAGTTCTCATCCCTCTGTGCAAAAGGCTTTCAGAGCCTCATCTGAACACAGCCAGGAATAATAATTTGGGTCATTATTATTAATTATTATAACTGTATGCAAGTTCCCAGCAGAGACTAATGCCTGGGGATCCCTTTTCACCCATCATCCATCTGCAGAAAGACCCAAGAGATGAAATCAAGGCTCTTTATGGCAGAAGAGATGACAGCAAATCATTAGGCATCACAACAGGGAAAAGCAAGTAGTGTTTTCAGTCTCTGTGAGCTCTCTGGGTAAAAGAATGACAAGGTTTTTTCTTTCCTTGCTCCACACCCAATTCCTTCCACCACTGAGCACACAAGTTAAAGGTGCTGGAGAAAAGACAAGCAGAACATTTCCCTGCTTTAGCATTGCTACTCACAGAGCAGCAGCCAAGCCTGCCCAAGGAAAACACTCAGGAGAGCTGATCATGAAGCAGAAAATCTCCAAAGAATGGTGGAAATCCCAATACATGTGCAATATTTGCTTATTCTGGTTTTTGCATGTTGGCACTCTCCTTCCTTCCCACATCTGAAAAAATGAACTTTTTGCCACTCTCACATTTTCTCTTATGAAAGTCATATGGGGAACAAAGCCTCACTTCTTGTGGTGGTGATCACAGAGACCTGACATCCAAAAGCCAAGTTCCACACAGTGTTACATCTCACAGAGGAACTTCAGTCCTGATCCTACCACATCAGTTTCCTCATCTAACACATCTCCATGTTCTGCTAGAGCAATTTTAAGGCCATGGCAGACTTGTTCATCAGATAAAAACATTTGGCTGCACGGGTCTCCCCAACTTCAGAGAGGATCAATGGAGCTCTTTCCTTAGAGGAAGGAGTTTGATGAAATTCTTGGTTTAATCCCCCTAATATCATTTAGTCAAGTAAATTTATGTGACTAAAAGGATTCTGTCAGTTGAAGGCATTTCATCAGATGCATGCACATAATTCTAGTGACAAAGTGATTTTTTGTCAACAAAATACTGCCTGGCACACGTACAGAAGTTTGTTTAGCAATGAGCGAGTACACAGTAAAGGCAGGAATCAGATCATGAAGATTATGCTGTTCTAAAGAGACAAGAAGGAGAGAGAAATTATCTGTTTGGTGCCAGACTGTGGGAAGTAGTTTACATGAAAGGAAAAGGAGTTTACAAGGCAGCATCAGCTTCCTATGGGCCTTTACCACTGGCATAAATCAAATCACCAACACAAAGCCATGGTCACATTGCATGGAGGGGTTTCTGCTTTTGATCCTGCAGTCAGTAGATCTGTTTAATGTGTTAATTGCAAACTCCTCTGGTCTTTATCCAACATTTCTTCTGTTTGTTGGTGCATCTGGCATCAGAAGAACGCAAATAAGGTGATGGAATTCTTTTGCCTTTTGCCTAGCATCATGCCTTCATCTAATCAGCTTTGATACAGCACCAGCAGGTGAACCTCAGCCCCAAGTCTGAAAACCTGTGGATATTGCAAGTAAAATCCCCCTGGGCTGAGTGTCTGGGGCCCAGCAGCCATTGCATCATCGAATGGTTTGGATTGGAAGGGACCTTCAGAGGCCCTTCCAATAAACAGGGATACCTTCCACTAGATCAGGTTGTTCAGAGCCCTGTGCAGCCTGGCTTTGAAGGTTTCCAGGGATAGGGCATCTAACAGGAAACAGGCTGAGGGTCTACAGCCAGGACAGGTCAGATAGGGCAGGGAGTTGGGTGCTGTATCAAGTACTCCAGAAGTACAGGGAAAAGAAAAAGCAGGGAGGGAGGACACAGGTGCTGAGTCCTAAGGAGGTGGAGATGCAAGGGGCAACATGGAAGGAGCAAGGAAGGAAGTTTCCTACAGTATGTAAAGTCCTTCACTGGGTTCAGTAATTTTGAAGCCTTTGAGCTGTACTCTGGAGTTTGCAAGGGGAGCTGAAGCCTTCTGATAGGAGGAGCTTAACCAAAATGCCCTGGTTTTCACATGTGGCAAGCAGGGTTTACATATCTGGGCAAGCATCATCCAGGAGAGAAATTAAATTAGTTGCATCCTTCTCCCTCCACAGCAGCACTTCAGCTGAAGCAGTAATGAAGAAAAATCTCACAAAGTGGCCACTGGCAACCAGAATCATTTGTCTGCTATCGATCCACGGTGTGATTTAATGGGTTGGAAAAGCAGGCACAGGTCCCTCTCTAGGTTAGGGAAATATCACCTCATCCTTACGGGTTCTGCTGGCCCTATCCTGCTTCCATGCCACCCTTTTGCACCCCCAGCTCAAGCTCTGCACGTGCATTTCACCTCCAGGTGCCCTGAGAGGGTGGCTGTGCCCTGAGAGAGGAAAGTCCTCAGGACTTGTTGGAAGGGAAGATTGCTCTGTTCTGTGCTCATGTTGCTGAACCCAAGAGCCTGCAGGGTTTAATCTCAGTCTGCCACAAAATGGGAAGAGATTCAGAACGCATCAGGCAATTTTTGCAGACTCTCACATCCAAACATTTGCTTTGGAAAAGGAGTTGCTCTTGCTCTGCTTGCTGACATTCGCATCTCTACGCCAATAATTGAAAACTGCAGCCTCACCGCAAAACACCTTGAAATTTATGACTATTGTCATCAACAGGAACTACAAAATTAAAACCCAAGACCCCCCCCTCCCATCAGTTTTTCCATCCGCAAGCCCAGCTCTGCCTAAATCATGCAAAAGCCATAAAAAGGAGCTGTGTGCACCAACCCATAAATCCCAGCTGTCCCATCTCCCCAGCTTAATGCCAAGTGACAAAGATGCCCCAGAGTTTATGTGGCTGCCACTGCCCCCCTCCTCCCCCCCTTTGTTGATTGTCTACATAAATAACACCACAATGATCTCATTTGAGTCCCCTAACAAGCAAAAGCAGGAGCCCCAGCCAGCCTAGCTGGAGTGACTCACAGTGACTTTTGATTGAAGCTGACTATTAGCGGATACAATTAAGATGCCGCTTCAGTTTAAAGATGAATTGGCCATGCAGAGACAAATTGTGAATGCTTATTGCTGCCATGCTGAGGCAGGTAATCAGGGAATGAAGCTGTAATTGTGGCACCTCTTGTTTTGCTCCTGCTGGAGCACAGAACGCGAGATTCAATTTAACAAACAATTTGCCACACGGCTCATCCCCGCTGGGTGGGAAAGCAAGGCCTGCTGGCAAGGCTTCCTTTGAGTTCTTGCTCCTTTTTAAACCTGTTAGAAGCAAAACTGGCCCTTGCTTTAACCTTTGCACTGAGGCAGAAAGGAAGAGGAGAAGCCCAGGAGTATTGCTGATGGTGTAGTTGAGAGTGGATCTTGGGCTTCACCCGGAGATGATGAAAAAAGGAGCCCCACATGCTGGAAAGCATCACCACTCCTTTGATACTTTTTGGGTCTTTCTGAGCTTCACTGGAGAAACCAGAGGGCAGCTGGGCAAGCATGTTGGAGCAGCAAATGCAAATGTGGGCAAGTAGGGAGGGATTTATGCACACCCAGAGTTGCTCTGCTGCTGCAGGAGATTCAAGTTACAGCCCCTGGATGATCTTTAAGCCAATTATCCTCTTTTTTTTCCCCCCAAGGGAGGGAAGGACCAATTGAAGCAGCAGCTCCTCAGCAGCTGGCTTTCATCCTGCTGCAAGGGAAGGAGTGCAGAGATGCTCTGCAGGGCTCAAGGGGCTGGCATTTAAAGGACTCCAAAAAGGCATTAGAACCAGAGATCTCCCGGACCAGACTCACAGAGCAGAGCCTCCTCAGCTTTGCTGACCTCTCTTTGGGATCCATCCTCACATGCAACCATTGTCTCCAAGTTTCTGGTTCAAACTTCATTTCTCCAACCAGGCCAATTCCATGGAGGAGTTACAGCCAGCCCTTACAAACCCTTCCTGCTTCACTGTTGTTAGTGAGTCATAACCAAGAAAGCAACTTAATTAAACCCCCAAATCTCAGGGACTTTACTGTGTTTCTTTAAGGCTAAACACGTATTTACATGTTTGGAAATCTCAGAGCCAACCAGGAGCAGCTGCTCTTGTTACTTTAGGATGTAGACTTTGGCATCACCTTTTGCATCAAAGGGAGGACAAATAAAGTTGTTCTCTAATTGCTAGTCTGGCCTAGAAAATGAGGGCATCAGCTGTCACAGAGAGGCCCCTCTGTTTATCAGTTTGTAAGTGGCTCAGCTTTTCTCCTCACAAACATACACGAATCATAGAAATCAGAGAGCACATGGGAATGTTCAGTGCTTTGTAACTGCAGAGGCTCTGATGGAAACCTTATAGAAAAAAAAATTAAAAAGAGCATGTTCTGTTTTTTTTCTCTAAGTACTGCTGGTCATGGTCTGCAGAGAAGACATTTTCTTGCCTTCAAGCATTATATGGGACCCAGAATCAGCTGGATCCTGTTCTTCACCCCTTATCAGCCTTGGAAAAGCCCCAAGGCAGTCAACAGCACAATTTGATGGTACTTCAGGCAGGTGCAAATCAAAGGAGTGAAAAACCCATCTAATTAAAGTTCAGTGTTTGGACAGAAGCAAGAGCTGTGTGCTCTGACAAAGCAGGAAGCACAAATGTTTTGCAACTTGTATAGGAGTAGTGCTGGGTGCTTGGGGGAGGGTGATTTTCTTTTAAGGGAATGATCTGCACTTTGGGAATGCTCCTCTCCAGCATCTCCCAGGCAGCAGCCAGCCTGGCCTTAGTGCAGAGCTTTCCCTTGCCCAAATGTCTTCCAAGACACCAAGCACTGGCCCAGATGTGGAATCTATTACAGGGCAAGCACTCTGAGGCAAGATGATGCCTCTTTATCAACTCTTATTAAATACCCACCATTGCACTACGAGGTTTCATTTGTTGCTCTGTTGTTACAAAAAAACCAAGACTAAACTTACTCTTAAGCAGCTATCTCGCCTCTCCTAGCTCATAATTAACACATCTGACTCTTTGAGAAAAGTTATCCCCAGGTTTCCATATAAAGGAGCAGGGAATGAACAGCAAGGCAGTGTTTGGACCCATCCCAGTGCATATATTGGGTGTGAAGCTTTTGGGCTGTTCACATGAGTGTTTCAGGTGTGCTGATTTTGGTGCGAAGGCTGCACCTTGAGGTGGCCCCACAGCTCAAGCCCCGAGCACAAAGGGCACTGTAGGAAAGGTTTCTGGAGTTATTTAGCAGCTGGACAAGGAAAGGAACAGCAGGTGCTTGGTTTGTAACCCCCTGCCTGCCCCTTGGCAGCAGGACCTGCCCCCTGGGCAAAGCTTGGGAGCTTGAGTTTAGGTCAGAAGGAAGGGGACAGAGATGGCAATTCATCATAAACCCCTCAGGCTGCCCCAGGCACTTAATTCAGGTGCAGACTACATGAAAAAGAGGCCTCTGTGTCCCAAAAGGAACCCATCTTTGATACCCCGAGCTGGCTGGAGACAGACACTGCAAATATCCTTCCTTTCTGACACAGGTGGGTCATGTTGAGAGCTCTGCTGTACAGCTGGGCAGGGAAATCAGGCAGAGCAAGGTCGAATGGCTCACCTTGCAAATGCTTGCATGAAAACTTAATCTCTCTCCTGTGAGCAGCCTCACCAGCTTCAATACAGCTGTAGATATTTAATCAAGAAGAGAAAAGATCTTTAACCTAGAGCCTGCCTCTGAGGGGACTTGGGGGTGGGAGGCAGAGAGCACAGTCCCCCCACCTGAGCCACCTCCTCCTGCAGCCTCCTCCCAGCACCAAGCTGAACATCACCACCACGATGTTTTTAGTTACACAAAGTCCTGGTAGAGCTGAGTCTTTCTGCTTTTATCACACAGAAGGCTGCAATCACATTTCCTGGCAAACCACTCCTATTATCCCAAGCCCCAGACACAGCAGTTAATGTTCTCCAATTCAATAAACCATCAATTCTACCACCACAAAGGGGAAATCACTAAAAAAAACCAACTTCAAAAGAACTTCACACAATAAAAAGAAAAAAAAACCCAAAACCCCTTATCCCTTCAGACTTTCTTCCTGCACCATAGGTGAGTTTCCAGGCTCTGCAGAAATGCCAGACTTCTCCCACTCAGGGAAAAACCCACAGGCACCCCAACCTGAGGCCACTGCAGATTGGGCAGCCCTAAATCCATCCCCACCTCCAGCTCCCCCCAGCCTGGGCCAGCTGCTGAGTGATTTAGGAACCCTTCCTCTTCTTCCTCCTCCTCCTCCTCAGTGAGTGGGAGCAGAGACTCGTGCAGCCTCGAGAGGTGCTGCCCCAAACCAGCCATTGCTTCTGAAAGCAGCAGGTGACCTCTCTAAGGACACCCACCTGTGCTGCCCCTGCAAGACACGGAGGGAGCCCCAGGGCTGAGCATCCAAAAGGCTGTTGAGAACCACTGAAAATGGAATTTGTGCCACCCTTAGAGCTGAGGAAAAGCAATTCCTAAGTCAAACTGCTCAAGTTCTTCATTATATCACGGAAACACAAGCCCTGCTGAATCACAACGCACTGGTTTTATCTTCTTGGGGCAGGAGACAAAGTTATACAGAAAATGTTGTCTACAGACATCTCTGTTTGGAAACAAATGCATATGTTACTGCATGAAATTGTCTCTGCTAAAGGAGATGGAAATTAGATCATTTAAAAGCAGAGAGCTGTCCCATATTGTTTCAGCAGAATCATCTCTTTTACACAGCCAGGCAAGGGGCTCATTTTTGGGGAAAACAAACACATCTTTTATGGTTATGGCCATTGAAAGCTGTTTCTTGCTCTCTAAAGTGTCACACATGAAGGATCAATGGCGCTCTCAGATGATGATTTAATTAAAAACTCCTCCTTTCTTCAAGTTGAGATCTGCAAAACCTCTCTGAATGGCTGATGGATGATTTGCTATTACCCTGCCTGCTTTCTTTTTAATATCTTTTTTTTCAGTATTTTAATTGCTGCCATTTGAGGATTATTGATTACCTGTAATTGCTCCTTTTCTCAGGCATCTCCCTAGTTATCTCCAGCTAAGTGATCTCTGCAAGAGAAAAGCAGAGTGCTTCAGAACCTAATGGTTTTCCTTGGCTGTTAATGAACACTGCTGGTTTGATACCTGGACACTGCAGTGGCCTGAACTTTGAAAGTGGATCAGCCTGAACATTCCTTTTCCTTAAGAAAACACACTAAAAGCATAAAAAAACCCCTTTTTATACATCAGTCACATCAAACAAAAACTAGACCAATGAAGTCTTTAGAGCACAGGAGACTCCTGAGTGCAAGGCAAAACCCTCTCTGCCTGCCAGAGCAGGCACCCACTTCCCACTGATGCCATTCCCACAGCTCACAGGCATCAAAGGATCCAAGGGACAGCCACCAGATCCAGAGGAACTGGACCAAAGGGGATTTTATTTTTTAAGATTTTTTTCTAAGCTCCTAATTCTGTCTGCACTGAACAGCCCCTTAGACAAAGAGGTTTGCTCATCTCACAAACTGCTGAGAGCTTGAACTTGGTTCTGCGTTCTGCAGGAGCTGGAGACAGACAGCTGTGCCCTTGTTCCCCTTGTCTTATTTACACTCCAAATTCCATGGAAATATTAAAAAGCATACAGCAGAATCGCCCAGTGCAAAGCTATTTTTCCTCCTTAGGTCTTTTTCTTTGCATTTCAGGTACATTCAAAATCTCACATGTTTCAAAACACAGGGTCAAAAATGCTGTGACACAGGGAGCATCAAGTGCAACAAGCATGAAGCTGCCCTTTGCTGCAGGTTTAAGGTAATGCTTTCAGTTTAGTTTGAGAATGATGATCTGAGGCTACAGCAAAGGATCCTGTTAGAGTTGATCTGATAATTCTCATGTACCTTGGTATAAAGATAGTGTGATTAAACAAAAACACCACCCTGCATCAATAATTTCAGAGCAATCATTTTTAGAAACTGATCATCAGCTAAGTGGGAGTTCATTACCAGATTTTGTCTAGAAATAAGTCTTAGATAGTGAATGCCTGCCCGCAAGATTTAAATAACAAAAACTATGAAACATGGTGGTAGCAATTTGAGAAATTTAATTTTTTTCCCAATGCACCCTGACACTGACCTGCAGCCCAGTGGGCAAAACAACACCCCACTCAGCTCTGCCCTGGCCCCACCACTGCAGCCACTGTGCCACGGGAAATCCCTCTCATCCACAGACTGCAGGAGCATCCCTCTGCCCTGGGAAAACTGGAGACAGGAAACTGGAGCAGTCAGAGGCTGCCGAAGCTTTGGCCCCTTGTCGTGGTTTGACACTGGCCCAATGCCAGGCACCCATGAAAGCTGTTTGCTCACCCTCCCCTGCCACAGCTGGGCACAGGAGAGGAAAACAAAATTAACAAAGGGTTCATGAGTTAAGGACTGGGAGAAATACTTCAAGGGCAAAACAGGTTCAACTTAAGTTGCAAAGTGGCTTTATTACTACCAGAATCAGAGGAGGATAATGAGAAGTAAAATAAGCCCTTAAAAACACATTTTACCCCCCAGCCCCTCCCTCCTTCCCACTGACAGCTCAGGGAGACAGGGCTTGGGGGTTTGGGTCAGTTCATCACCTGAGGTTTTCTTCTGCTGCTCAGGGAGAAGAGTCCTTCCCCTGCTATGCCATGGGGTCCCTCCCATGGGAGACAGCTCTCTGGGAACTTCTCCAGCACGGCTCCCCTCTCATGAGCAGACAGTCCTGCCAAAACTGCTACAACCTGAGTCCCTCCCACGAGCACACAGTCCTACCAAAACTGCTGTCACCTGGGTCACTCATCCACGGGCTGTGGTCCTCCAAGGACAGGCTGCTCCAGCCTGGGANATGGGCTGTGGGTGGATCTCTGCATCCCCCATGGGCTGTGGGTGGATCTCTGCATCCCCCGTGGATCCCCATGGGCTGTGGGTGGATCTCTGCATCCCCCATGGATCCCCATGGGCTGTGGGTGGATCTCTGCATCCCCCATGGGCTGTGGGTGGATCTCTGCATCCCCCGTGGATCCCCATGGGCTGTGGGTGGATCTCTGCATCCCCCATGGATCCCCATGGGCTGTGGGTGGATCTCTGCATCCCCCATGGGCTGTGGGTGGATCTCTGCATCCCCCGTGGATCCCCATGGGCTGTGGGTGGATCTCTGCATCCCCCATGGATCCCCATGGGCTGTGGGTGGATCTCTGCATCCCCCATGGGCTGTGGGTGGATCTCTGCATCCCCCGTGGATCCCCATGGGCTGTGGGTGGATCTCTGCATCCCCCATGGATCCCCATGGGCTGTGGGTGGATCTCTGCATCCCCCATGGGCTGTGGGTGGATCTCTGCATCCCCCGTGGATCCCCATGGGCTGTGGGTGGATCTCTGCATCCCCCATGGATCCCCATGGGCTGTGGGTGGATCTCTGCATCCCCCATGGAACTCCATGGGCTGTGGGTGGATCTCTGCATTCCCATGGATCCCCACAGGCTGTGGGTGGATCTCCCATGGGCTGTGGGTGGATCTCTGCATCCCCATGAATCCCCAGGGGCTGCAGGGGCACAGCTGCTTCCCCACGGTCTCACCATGGCCTGCAGAGGAATCTCAGCACCTGGAGCACGTCCTGCCCCTCCTTCTGCTCTGACCTTGGTGTTATTGTTTCCCTCACACGTTCTCACCTCCTCTCCTCCTCTTCTCTGGCTAGAAAAAAAATGTGTCCCACTTTGATTTTCTTCTGAAATGTGTTATCACAGAGGCGTTACCACCCTCTCTCACTGGCCCAGCCTTGGCCAGCAGCACATCCATCTTCAGAGCCACCAGGGATTGGCTCTGCTGGACATGGTGGAAGCTTCCAGCAGCTCCTCACAGGAGCCACCACAGGCCCTCCTGCTACCAAAACCAAGCTGTGCAAACCCAACACAGCCCTGCAGCCTGCAGTGGACTCACAGATCCAGCAAACGTTCCTGTGGCAAAGCACTCGCAAAGGAGACCGCTGGAAATGCAAATGGAAGAGCAGCAGGCAGCAGGGAGACACATGAAGGGAATCTTGGATATCTGATCAGGTTGGAAAAGACAGCTTGGGTAGGCAGCTAATTGGGAGCCATGGGAAAAGCCTCCCCAGCAGCAGGCAGCAAGTAGCTCAGGGAGAAAGGAGCTACAGGTTTTCTGCAAGAAAAAGCTGACTGTTAAATTGAGTGTAGCACTGGTGGTAAATGCATTTCATCACCAAATTATGTATCTATAAAAAATGTACAACAGAGTAAAAGAAAGTGTGTGTCACGCTTCTGGGCCTTTTTTCACTTTTCTGGGGAAAATTTTCTTCCAGTACACCAGCAGATACAGCAGAGGTGGGAATGTTTTCACCTAAATAATTGCCAGTGGCAGAAGCAATTCATTTTCTTATTTTTTTTTTTTAACCAAAACCAAATTAAATACTGAGACTTATTTAGTAAAAACGATGGCCAGGACAATGGTTTTGTTTTGTAACAACATGATTTTTTTTTTTTTTTAATAGACATGAAAAGAATTTCTTACAGTTCTACATCCTGAAAAAGAGTTGGGGTGACCTTCATTATTAAATTTCTGCTCTGCAGTGAGAAGCAGACACTCTTAAGGCATGTGCTGGCAGCTTCTGCTGCCTTTACTCTTGAGTGCTTTAGTCCCACAAAGCAAGACTGACATCAAAACCAGGGAAAAAAGATCATGAAAGGAATGAAGAGGTTCTTTTGGGTACAGAAGTCAACTTTAAAAGCTGGACCATCCAGTCAGTGTGAGTGATGCATTTAACAACTGCAGGGACTTCAGGAATTAAGCGGGGACAGATCCCACTTATTTTCACAATAAAGTAACACTTGGAAAGTTAGAGCAAAATGTAGCACAGAAATAGAGGGACAAAGAGCAGGGTTGGAAGGAAGCAAGAGAGAATTTTGCAGTGGACTCCTTGAAGGCTTACTGTAAATATTATCCCTGTTCAACTGGGGGAAGTTTCTTGCGGTGCTTTGGCAAATAATTTTTTTTTCTTGTTGTAATCAAAATATATTTCAAAGGAATTTTTGCCATGTGATTCCAACTCAAAAGTTTGGCTTGAACCCTGCTTCTTTGGAAGGCAATCATTATTTTTTTTTGCCTTCAGTCAGGCCAGTGCTGGGCTGATGGGGAAGTGGATGGACAATGAGTAGGGGCATTGAGCACACCTGTGTATTGACAGCAGAGAAGATAAAAGTCACCCCTGTGACTGCCATTAGGGACTTAGGGAAACTTGAGGTGGTCCCACAAGCAGGGACAGGGTGGGCCTTCTTCACATTATCTCATGTTCCCAAATTAAGAGGCAGACACAGAGTGGTTGTCCGTGTCTTCTCCCAAGTAACACGTGATAGGACGAGAGGAAACAGCTTCAAGTTGCACCAGGGGATCTTTAGATTGGATATTAGGAAAAATTCCTTCACTGAAATGACTGCTAAGCATTGGAATGGGCTGCCCAGAGAAGGGGTGGAGTCACCAGCCCTGAAGCATTTAAAAGCCGTGCAGATGTGGTGCCTGGGGACATGAGTTAGTGATGAGCCTGGCAGTGCTGGGCAATGGTTGAACTCGGAAGATTTTAGGTTTCCAACCTAAATAATACTTGTGTAGGTAAGAAGAGTGATGCAGAGCACCCACACTGGAAAGCTGCCTCTACCAGACAGGCATCTACATTTGGTGCACAAATTCAGATGATGTGGACGTGAAACCCGTCCCTGGTGTGACACAGTTAAGGCAAGGGCACACATTTGACCACTTGACAAAGCCATGTGGAAGCACATTCACTGCCCACCGAGGTAATACATCAAGCCTTGGCTTGCTTCACCAATATCCTGGAAAAAAAAAACCACGCTGTGGGATGGGAGAGCAGCCACTAGGTGGGATAACAGCCTAGCAGGCAACGTGCCTGGGAGATGCCTGCACCCAGCCTTGGGCCAACACTGCTCCCACAAATAAAGCCCTGCACTCTGTGTCAAACCTGCCTTGGCCAGGGAACAGGTTTGGGGGACCACAACATGTCTTGAAATGTTCATACACGTCCTCTATAATTGCTCTGTTCACATTCAAGTGTTTTTATAGCTGTACTACTGCACAGTTCCATAACTGAGCTTGCCACATTTTCGAACATCCCAGCAGGGCTGTTTCAGAGCTTGAGCAGAAACTGCAATACCATGGTAAAAGAAATGGACAAAACACTTGAAATCAAAGAATCTGGCTTAATTTGCATCAGAAGGAATTTGACCTGTAGGTTTTTCTCCTATGCTTTATGGAGTAAGGAAAAAAATTATGATAGTCCTGCTTTAATATTTACAGCACGTGTTTTCATGCATCTTTAATGGCATTGTTTATAAAAAATGCATTAACTGTTCTGTTTTGCTTCAGGCAGGGGGGATCCTTTACAGGATGGGCAGCTTAATTTGGATCTTACCAATGACAATGCTCCACGAATTAATGTATCTGGGAGATGAACTGCAGAGCAAAGATGTAAAAGCAGGAGCGTGGCCTTTGCACATGAATATTCTTAAGGAGAAAGGAAGAGGGGTTTTTTCTCCTTACAGTTTAAAGCAGATCACAAAGCTCCCCATAAGAGCAGGAGCGAAGCCAACTGCTAAGCAGGGCTTGTACTGTCAGAGGGTAAGGTCAGATTAAATATTGGAAAGGAATTCTTCCCTGTAAGGGTGCTGAGGCTATGGCACAGGTTGCCCAGAGAAGCTGTGGATGCCCCTGGATCTCTGGAAGTGTTCCAGGTCAGGCTGGATGGGGCTTGGAGCAACCTGGTCTATTAAAATGCATGGCAGGGGGTTGGAACTGGATGGTCCTTAAGGTCCATTCCAAACCATTCTATGATTCTATGACATAGATAAAATAAGGCTTAATAAATAACACCACCTCATACAAACACACACACACAGACACACACCAAGTTTTGGTATGTTCTGGGTTTTCCTTTCTCAGATTTTTATATGTGGAACTGTTGAATTTGCCTCATTTCTCTTTGCACAAGAAGGCTTTGTACAAGAGGGTAGGGACTGGGTTGTCTCAAACCCACTTGCAGGCCAAATGATCGATTACTCTCACATCTACACTCCCTCCCAGGAGCCTCTGTGACACTGCAAACCTTGCTTCCATTGACAGGTTGCCATAAAAAAAATCCATACAGGCAAATAGAGTCCATATAAGAAAAGGCTTTACACCAAGGCTTCCACTTGACTTTGCCAGGTGACAGAAAGTGATTTCTGCAGGTTAAGAATTTAGTGATAAGTTGGGCATATAGGTTTGTAATACATGGTTATGCATCCATAGTACTTTGATAACAGTGAAGGTGCTCATTTGGCAGCAGGAGGCTGAAAATGCCTCTTACATGAGTTAAGGATCAAGAATCTGCAATCCTAAGGAAAATGCAGGAGTGAAATATTAATAAATCCCAGGCAAATCCCAAACAAGCAGCACAATACCAAGGCAAGCACATTTCTTTCCACCATAATCCTGCTCTGCAAAAAAGCAGTCTGAGGATATAGGGGTTGTTTAAGATGTCAGGAGGGTGGGAATAGATCACCCTGACAACTAAATTAAGGATGAAAAATATTTTTGGGCATCATAGCATTGACTTCCCTTCCAATGAGAGCCTCACCTGCCTCTGAATCTCTAATAGCAAAGATTATGGATCAGCACGGAAAGAATATTCCAGATGATCCACTGCACCTTTCAGTGTGCAGAAGAATGAATTTGATTTCGTAGCATTTTCTAAAGGATTTAGAATTACAAAACTAAATCAGAATTATTTTTGTGTACGAGGCAATAAAAATGAGAGATGCCCTACTGAGCCTGGATTGCCAAAGTCCTCGCTAGAAACCAACCATGTATTAACAATTTTCAAATACAGAAGAGCCACAACAAGATAAGTGTAGCAGGAAGGAATCATCATAACATTTCAGAAGCTGCTGCTGGCACCGGCTGCTGCAATTTCTCACTTGGAACAATCAAGCATTACAAAGGAACTTCTACTTTGGAAAGAACCAGCTCTGTCTCTTACACTGTGACAAGTCAGGCTCAGCTAAAAATAGCAACCAGCAAGGAGAGGAAAATAAATGCATCCCATGCCACCCTTTAAAAAGCTCTTCCCTCCCCACTGATTTCAGAAAATGTCCACAGAGCCTGCACACAGCTGGACACCACCAAGGGCCTCTGTGTCTCCAGACTCACGTGGGCTTGTCATTAAAAGAAATGCTGCAGTTGTTGGACACAACTCAGCCTTCTCTGTGCCCCCTCCTCAGCTCCACTCCTGCTCCTCCTTTCCCCCTTGCACCTCATTTTCTTACAAGCTGAATTTGGGCCGCGCAGGGTAAGAGCCCAGGGTTTAGGAGATGTAAGAGCAAAAGCAGACCCTCTGACAGGCTGAGAGGTGACGTGCTGTCCTCACAGGGAATCAGCCTCTGCCATGATTGTGCAGAGTGCATTTTTTACTCTTCCTCAGCACCGAGGGAGATGTCAGTCACACGGCTAAAGGGCACAGGAGAGCCACGGCAATGAGAGCCCTCCACGGTGGCAAGGTTTCGTGCTGTTTCTTTAATTTTTTTGTCTGGCAAGTGAAATACATTTCACCAGAAGGTGGGAAAGGACTTGGAACAAAATTGATCTTGGCTGAGCAAACATTTGACAACGTTCTGTGGGAAACAACCATCTGTCTTGGGAGATATCAACTCCAGGAGATATTGATGGCACTAAAAATATCTGCCTTAGCCCACAGTCCCGAGGCACTCAGTTTTCAAGCATGGAAAGCTTCAACCCTCCAACAGTAAACCTTTCTATTTATTTTTACTTTTGGAGTGTTGATTTACCAGGTGGGGAGTGAAAGGCTCTGGGTTTGTTCAAGATGCAGCCACACAAGGTTTTGGTGCCTGGGATGAGTGGAAGCTAGAGAGGAGCTGCAGAGAGATAATTAATATGGATTAAATGGAAAAAGGGCTTTGTGCTCTGCTTCACAAGTACAGACCGTACACAGAGATGGATGTCTCTATCTCAGAAGAGCTTCCTGGAGCAGTTTGGCAGGCTGGTTTCTTCTGAGAAACATGAGAGGAGAGAAAAAAAAAAAAAAAGCACTCTTTGAAAGGAACTTTAAAGACGTACCATGAATTCAGAACAGCTCTTCCCTCCTCACTGACAAACAGGCTAAAGGATTTATTGAAGCTGACAAAAAGTCCCCATCCCATGAATCATTAAGATTTAGACCATTTCACCTTCCAGGTGTCACTAAAAATCAAGGTAATCCAAAGTTTTTGCAAGGGAGAAGTGAAGATGGGGCAGGTTCACTTCACCAATGGATGTTGTGCACAGAAGCTGGCACATCCATTTTTGTGTCTGTGATTTACCAGTCTCCTGCTGCCCGGGCAGGTGCTTTTCCATGGGCCTGTGAAGTAAGCAATAGTTATTTTTACCACAAACTGGAGATCTGACTCCCTTTTGGAGAAGGCAGTCTCTTGGCTATCAGGGGTCTCTGTGGGAAATATCAGAGATGAGAGAATTCCAGGTAAAAGCCTTGAGTTGTTCTTCCATGCCCTCTGCAGTGTCTCTCACTCATTTCATTTGTGATTTGTGCAACCTCCCCACCACAGCCACACCAACATCCACATCTCCTCACAAAGAGCTCCAGCTGCAGCAAGAACAAAATCTTCATTCCACAGGAACGACCTACATTTTACTGTTTGAATCCCTACCCCACATATACCCTGGGATAAATTTTAGGGTTGGTTGTTTTGGTGTTTTCCTCATCTTCTGGTGGTTTTCTCCTTCTTGGGAGGTTTTATGAGCTGTGTCTGAGTTGGGTTCATGGCTGTTGGCCAGGAGAGCCAATAACAAGTGCCATGCACTCGTGCCAAGAGCAAGGACAAATGATCCTTCCTGCTGACACCCCCCCTGCCTCCAGTGACTGCCCACCATGAACCCCAGAGCCAGATCTGCCTTCTCCATCTTTAGAGTCTGCCAAAAAGGGTCTCTGCTCTGTGACCAGTCCCATGGGAATCCATGCAGGATGCCTTGCAGAAGGATGACTGTTCAGCACACTCACAGGAGCAAAAGAAAGAATACTAAACTCAGTCACATCCTGCAGTAATGGAAAATGCAATGGCTGCTTGATCCAGACACACTCAGGTGCAGTAAGAAAAAGGGGGTGCCCCAGTACGGGGACAGGTTTTACAGAAAAGGAGAATTCCCACTTCTGGAGTAGTTTAGGAAAAAAGAAAAAAAACACAATAAAACCCTTCAGGAAACAGTAGCTCCATGGAATAGTGAATGCTACACGTTGGGAAAAAAGGAGTCAGGGTTTGTTTCCTGGGCAACTGGGGAACCATAAAGATTCTGGATCACAGTTAGGAAAGAAGTGGAAACACCTGAAAGAGGAAGGCAAGCTGGAGAAGGGATTTCTCCCCGCAGATACAGCAAGAGAAGGAAACAGAAGGCTGATAGGATGCACGCTTTTTAATGATTTTTTTTTAAAGTTGGGTTTATTTGCATGACAGCTCTGAAATAGGACAAAGTACAGAGAAGGGCAATGCTGCATAATGTGAATGAGGAAAGGGAACTGTTTGGCTTTTTCATTTAAATGCATGAAAATCTCTGTGAGGTCTGTGTGTGCTGAGAGGAAGGGTATGAATTTAAAAAAATTATGCTGAAATAAACGATGACTCCAGTGGGAGAACAAACTCAAGCTGAAGGCTCATAAGCACAGCTGAAATTAGGAACTGTGCTGATAGTCCCAAGGTTGATGCTGAGTGGGGCACTGACTCAACAAACCCATCAGCAAGACAGAATTTAACACCAGGAAACCCTCTGCAGCTCTTTGGAAATGCAATGTGAGGCTGTGGCCACAGGGTCCTGGCTGCAGGGATGGGATTGATGCAAAATGCACCCACCCACCCACAGGGATCTCCTGACCCCTCTGAGGTGGGTGTCCCTGGGTGCTGAGAGGCCAAACTGCCTCCAAGAGCCACATCCTGCTGATCCTCTCCGCCTCCCCCATCCCACTCTTTCTCCCTGGTGCCAGCACTGCCCTGCAAGGGGAGGTGCAAACTGGCAAAGGGACTTGTTGGGGAAAGAGCAGAGGAATGGAAAAGCAATAGATTCGGGCCCAGACATACCCACATAGGGGACAGGCACCCCAGAGTGAGGGGACTTGGAGGTTTGGTGGTGGGAGAGAAGAGCACACGCTCGGCTTCCTGCCTAGTGGTGACACAGAGCCCTCAATCTGTCCCCCAGCACCAGGGCTGGCTGCCACCCGAGCTCTGGCTGCCTTCCTCCATCCTTCACTGTGCTGGGGCCATCTGTGTGCTAAGGGTGACATGTAGGGAGAAAACACCTGAGAGACACTGGACTGCTGCTCCAGAGCAGAAGATATCGGTGGTGCCTTACCAACAGGAGATCTTGCTGGCTCTGTATCATCTTCCCCAGATGTCCATGCACAAACAGGTTTCCTTTCAGCATCTGAGGGAAGATCATCAAACCTCAGAAAGCACAGGCCGGTCTGAAAACAAAAGAAATGAAAATCATGGAATCATAGAATGGCCTGTCTTAGAAGGGATCTTAAAGATCATCTCATTCCAGCCCTCTGCCATGGACAAGGACACCTTCCACTAGACCAGGTTGCTCAGAGCTCCATCCAGCCTTGAACTCTTCCACAGGTGGGGCATTCACAACTTCTCTGGGCAACCTGTTTCAGTGCCTCACCACCCTCACAGTGAATTTCTTCCTAATATCTAATCCTTAGATCACTCCTTATTCCCAAATCTCCAAAAACCAAATCCAGAATGAAGCCAATTGATGTAAAGAACCACATATGGTCACTAATAATACTTGGGTTTTGGTTGTCCTGGTCAAACCAAAGCATTTTTGCCACATCATCAAATACATCCTCTCTGTGCATTCTTTATCCAGTAATGATTTGTTTAGACATGGCTGTGGTGCACCCTGAAACATGCAGCTCACTAATTAACTCATGGCCACCTGGGATGGATATTAGCACAACAACAAAACCTGGAGCAAATCCATGAGACTGATCATGGGATGTACATGCATGAATCACTGAAAACAGGAAGAGCCTCCATGGTTTTAACCCACATTAAGGGGAAAAGATGCATTTCAAGGGGAGTGCAGGGGTGCTGTCCAGGGCTGCCACGTGTGAGAAATCAGGCTCTGGTTGAGCTGCAGGCTCGAGGTCTCTGGCCTCCAAGTTGATTCAGTGGCAGCAGAAGGCTCTGCCTTTCGGTATCACAGCAAAGAGCTGGAACTCTTTTACCCCATGGAAGAATGGCTGCCCAGTGCTGTCCCTCAGAGTTATCCTGCCAACAGACCATGGACTGGAGGTTTTGTGATGAAGAGCTACAGATCTGCCTGGCACCACTGAACCAAAGCAAAGACAAGCTCAGTTTGGGTGAAAGACTTCGCACACTCTGTGCACATGCTAAGTTGATACAAAGCTTTCTGATATTGTACCTAACTGGGTTTGAGGCTACTGGGGGTTTAGTGCTTTCCATGAGAAATTGCAATGGCTGGGCACTGCTTGTGCAGCTTCACACTGTGCATTTGCTGCTGGTGGGTGAATTTATTCCTGCTGGAAATGCAGAGGTGGGCTGCAAAGGATGAACTGTTTCCTGTCAGGATTTAAGCTCCTTCGTGCCTGCTCAGGGGCTTTGCCTAAAATCAGTGACAATCTGCCCACTTCCAGCCCTAATTGTCATAAACATGTGAAAACAGAGCACAGCACAGTTAGCAGCTCTGCCTTCATTATGCCAGCGTGTGCTTCTTGGAGCATAATCATGATCAGCAGACACGCCATTCTTCTCTCACCATTTTCATTCTGCAGGTTTAGCTCCTTCTTCCACTAGTAAGGATTTAAAAAAAAAAGAAAAGAAAGAAACAACATAAACCACCACCTTTTAAAGGCTGAGTCTGTCCATGCAGCAGTTGGTGACAAACCGTCCCTGGCCTGCAGAATCAGACTCTGCTGGAGCCAACACCAGCAGAAATAAAAAGCACATGGTTTGGAAGGAAACTTGGTGCCCATCCCAGGCAGCTCAGAGTTTGCACTTCATCAAGGGCCAATTTTCACTAGGATTACTTAACCAGCCATTTCCTTCCTCGCTGGCTTTTAACCATTTGTTGTTTATAGCACAGCCCGGGAAGCTCTGCCATTGACACTAAAGCATTGAGGAGAAGCAGCAGGAATCACTCCACAGGAGTAAGTTAAAGCTCAGCATGTGCCCTTCAGCTGGAAATCATAAAGCATCCCTGGGAACATTGCACTGAGCCCTGAGCTGGAAGACAGAAAACAAGAGGGCACCTTTCCTGCTCCCCATGGAGGGGGCTGCCAGCTGCCAACCTGTTCATTCCAGGTGATGCAAATGCAGACGTTTTTGCTAATCTTATGCTAAGTTTGATTTCAAATTTTGCTTTTGCCTGCACAGCCTTTTATTCACTCCTCTCTCTCCTCCCTGTCTTTGAGGATTGCCTGCCCTTGGGAGTCTCTTCCTCCCTTCTCTAACCAAAAACATTCACATTCTTCCTCAGAATGGTGCTGATACAGTCTCCTGTCTCATCACCCCCAGCTCACCAGTTATTGCATGCTTTTTGAGAAATAAAAAAAAAATAAAAAAAATTCAAGATGTTAATAAAACCTATGATCCAGAGAGAATATTTGCTTTGGATATTGTACAGAGAATTTAAGAAGCTGGGATCTCCCAGTTTTAGGAACTAAAGCACTGTTTTACTTAGTACACTGCCTTTTTTGTAGAGCTGATCTGAAAATGCTGGTCTGAAGTCTGGACTATTTATTCCAGGACTAGCGAGTACCAGCAGCTGTGCATGAGGTTTTGAAAAGGACAAAGGATGTCTCTAATTTGTGTCCAGTTTATTTTGTAAAGCAGGATTTAGGAATGAGTCCAGATTAAGTTTTTGCACTCTGCCATTTGACAGGACAGCAAAGCCAGTGGCTGAGTGACACCTCTGGGGACTGGAGCAGTGATTCCTGTGCCAGAGAACAGTGATGTTGCTGGTGGAGGTGAGAACAGCCAGGCTTCCAGGGCTTCCCATTGCCAATGCCTGGAGGCCTGGCCACCTCTCATGGAGAGCAAAGGCAAAAACCCAACAGTGGCTTAACATCAACAACCAAAACTCCTCTGTCCTCTGGCAAGCTGAGTCGATTTTCAGGACAATCTGACTGTTTGTGCCTCCATGTTTGGTGCTGTTAAATTCCAACTCAAAATGAGCTCCCTGTTTTGGAGCAGCAGCACTGGTAATGGATAGCACAGCCCCTGTAAGGAGATCCTCTCATCTCACTTGTGAGTTAACAGTGAGCCATCCCCACAGTGAGCAATGCAGATGAAGTCCAGCTCCTGAGGCAGCAGAGCTGGATTTCCAGGCTCCCCCAAAGCTGAAGTCCTTCCTGCACAAGGACCAGCAGCCCCAGAATAGCCTTGTGTTTGCCACCTCTCAGCCAGAAAAATCTCCCTTTGGACAAGCTGTGAAGAAGTGTGACTCCAAGCCCAAAGCTGTGACACTGCAGTTTCCAGAAGTGACCCTTGTGCTCATCCCCTCCATGGCCAGGGGTGCTCCTGTGTCCCCAGGGCAGTCCCTGACTCGTGGCTGGACTCCAGCCAGCTGCCACTCCACTTCCTCACATCCAGCAATGAGCACACCTGCCCTTTGCTCCCAGGGAAGTCCAGCCCTGCTTCTCTCCCACGCCAAAAAACTCCCAGTATGATCAGCAGCTCCCCCAGCTCACTCTGAGGAAGGTGAGCACCACTCCCCCACCCTTCACAAACATTTCTGCCTGCCACTCCAAGTGCTCCGTGTTTCTTCCACCTTGCCTCTTCTCACTGGAATTCAGAAGAATGCATCTTGCTTTAAAACCTCAAACCAATCTCATAGATGAATAGAGAAACCCGACCAAAACTGGCCATGCCACTGCACTTGCCTTTTCCCCAGAGGGGAGGATGCAAAAAAAGCAAACAAAGCCCAGCAGATGCTGGTCATGGTGTTCAGTGTGCTGCTGGAAGGGCTTCAGGTCCTGTTGTGGGGAGAGCTCAGAAAGCTGCAGTGCAGAAGCCAAACACTTCAAGATGAGCTTTTTGTGCTGCTCTGTTTTGAAATAGTTCCAGATAATTCGTCACAGAACTAATTCAGGCAAGAACACATTTCCCTAAGCAAGACAATGATGGAACATTACACTTTGTGATTCACACGACCTGAAAAGGCAATTCCTCACTGGAAACAGAGTACTAAAATAGTTTCATTTTTTTTTCATCAAAATGTGGAGAACATGAAGAACATTACAGCAAAATGCCTTCAGGTGGAGATACAGGCTGTCCATCATGTACAGATCTTTGGAAATTAAAATGGTCTTCATATTTTCAAAAAAATTTGAGTTAACTACCTATCTACGTACCTCAGCTTGTTTCTAAATTGCAGTGACACACATGGTTAAATTCTCAGCTGCATTAAAATACCCTGAGTGAATGAAAAGGAAAAAAAACCCCAGCTCACAGTTTGTACATGTTGCATTATATCATCATTTGACTTTAGGATGTTGGAATTTGTTTTATCAGAATTTGACACTATCTACTTGACTCAAACACACAAAAAATGTAATAAAACCACCAGAAATGTCATGCCTGTGAGCTTCAAAGCAGCACAAAGCTTGACTATTTTAACACCTTTTTTAATCTTAAAGGAACTGCTTACCCATTGATTCAGCCTGTTCACCCCGGATCATTCTGTCACTGTTGCTCAGAGTTTTAATGCATTTCTCTCCATGAAGTAACTGAAAAAAAAAATAGATATAACACAAAATTTCATGGCCTCTGGAAATTCTCTCCCAAGGAAAGCAGGGACAGAAATTGCTTTATACCTCTGGACTCAAGGTTTTGATTCAACCACGATGTTATTTAGCTACAATAATTTTAAAAACTTGCTCATTATGTACCTTCTCTTACTGATGCCTTTAGATTTGGAATGTTCCAGCTTTCCTCTGGGAGCAGGGAAACTTGCCCTTTCTTCCTTTTTCTTTCATTGAAGGAAATGTGCCCTCTCTCCAGGTTGCATATTGCATAAGATACTTTGGAAATTGCATAAGAGGTTTTGGAAATCAGCAAGCAGACACGCAGGAGCACTCAGATTCCTTCTTCATGTTGAATTTAGGATTACAGGGATCCAGCTACAGTTTCATAAAAATAAAAAATTAAAGGGAGTAAAGATAAGCAGTCAAAATTAGCATGCAAAGTAGAAGCTGTAATTTTCTTTTTCTGAGCAAATATTAATTTTACAGAAAAGAAGTAGAAGCAGTATTCTTAATGAAACAGGTTTTCCTTTTAACCAAAGACTGTTAAAACAAAAAGCTCTTTGAAAAAAAAAATCCTAACCAAATAGATCTGACAAAATATCCAAGTCTTTCTTCTTTCCTTGCTTCTCCCCCTTCCTCCACCCCCTTTTCTCCCCTTAAAGGGAATTATTTTATTTTCCTGTTCTTTTGTTGTCACATCTGGGAGGCCATTTGCATTGTTTCCTTCAATGTATTTCAGGTAACCCAGCAGCAGATAAGTTGCAAAGCAAATTAAGATCCAGAAAGGCAACATGAAGGGCTAAAACAAGTTACTGCAAATCCGGGAAAATCTGGGACAGCAGCTGGAGCCAGAGCTGGGGGCAGCAATGTGGGTGCAGGGTCAGGTCTTTGCTGGTCCCCTACCTCACCTGGGGGCAGGTTCATCATCCCCCTGTGTCAGCAGCAGCTCTGCCCACCCACCCTGTCAGCCAGGCAGGGCCTCCAGGCTCTGTCTGCAGCAAGAAGCAGCACACATCTCTGTGCCCACTGAGCAGGAGCAGCTCCTCAACGTGAGAGCTGTCCAAATCAGCACTCGTGTATCTGCTCTCTCCTCCTGACACCAAGCACAGTTTGGGGATGCACAGGGAGGACAGGAGAGCTGCAGGTGGGTGGAAGTGTCAGCATCAGCTTCTCGGGCAGCAATGCCCAAAGGTGGCTGACAGCCTGAGCTGCTCAGCAGGCTGGAGAGGATGAACAAACCAGGGCAAAACGTAGCAAAAAAGATTTTTTTTTCCCCCTCCTGTCCATGCTGCCTTGCTAAGGACCAGGAGAGTGGGAACACGTTAAAGAGACTGTGTTGTCCCAAGTGTCACATGGCATCATTAAATTGCAGCTGTGCCAGCAGATAATTGAGATAAAGACCATGAGGCACAGCAGAGTTATCAGCCACCACCCCAAGGGTGACAGGTTGTTACCACAATTTCCTAAGAGGTTGCATCTGTGAACTCCAAGCACCCTCTTTACTTTTTGCCCTCTCACTCTGCCAACCTCCAGAAACTGGAGTTTAAGTCTCTTTTAAGTTGATGTGCTATAAAGGAACCAAAAGAAAGCCCCAAGGGGAAGACATTGGCTTTAGCTATTTGATCCAGGTTTTTAGACTGCTGTTCTATGCCCAATTCTGAGAGAAATAAATCCCTTTATCCTCCAATTCCCTACCTAATCAAAACTAGGCCACTTTACCCAAATAGCCAAGCCACACTGCTTAACACCCACACTGATTTCAGCCCCCTGGGAGTCAGATCTGAGAGATTTTCCTTTGAAGGACTAGTCAGAAAGGAGAGTAATTTGGCTGTTGCTGCTGTTAGGAAGCTCTGTCTGAGTCACAAAATGTCATTTTTCCCCCGTGAGGAGGGACGGGGCAGTGAGAGGTGCAGGCAGCAGCCCTGCTCTGCCCTGAGCTGTGCCACAGCATCTCCCAGCACAGTACAGGACCACAAAAGGCTGCTGGAGCTCCAGCTCAGCTTCCAGCGGGGCTGTGAACTCCCCCTGAGGGTCTGGACCCCTGTCCTGTGGAGAAGCAGAAGCTGCAGCCAGCCCTGGGGAGCCAGGGGACCTGGCCCTGAGCCCAACCCTCAGCCTAAGCCACCCTGGCCTCAGGGATGGAGGTACTGGGCAGAGGACAAGCAGAGCTTTCCATGGCTCACATGAAGAGAAAAGTCTTACAAAGGTTTCAGGGTTCTACCACCTCTGCAGGGTAGATATTGAAAAAGGCAGGGAGGGTTATCAGCAGCAAACATGTCACTAAAGAGGCCTCTCTTGAGGAAAGCAGTGTTTACAAAATGCTGCAGGAAGTTCCACAACATCTGTTCAGCCTCCCTGTTTTCCTAGAGATTTGCAGCAGGACCATGAACACGTGGGAATCTCTCACTTCTTACAATTTTCCTTTATCACCTGTGGGACGGGCAGGAAGGTCCAAACACTGCATCCCTTCCAGGGATCACTGTGACACAGAGAGAACAATTATTAAATGAATGGATAAAGCAAAAGCTCCAGCTTGGTTTTGTTTAACAGGTGGCACCTCCAGAGCAGATCACAGCTGGGGAAGCTGATTCTGGAATACAAATAAAGGGCACTTTCCCTAGACTTCCTACCAGTAATAAACCATGGACAAAACAATCCCTTTGACTCAAATCCCTCTGACCCAAAATCATGCAGATGAAACCCAGCCATCATTACCCAGCTGGGTCCCTTGTGGCAGCAGAGAGGAAAAGGGTGGATTTCAGAATAGTTTCAACTAAAAGTTGTTCACACAGAAACTGATTCAGAGAATTCACAGTGCAAATGAAGTATTGTGTCTCTGGGTTTTATTTCTTTGCTTTCTAACATCTTTTTTAAAAAATATATTTCTAACATTTCCTCGCATGCTGCTCTGTCTTGCCCTTGACTGAAAGGAAAACACATTGCAGAAGCTCAACCTAATCCAAATTCCAAACCTGTTCTTAACCTCATCCTCAAAAACTCTTAACATCAAGTGTAATTCAGTCTATTCTACCAGCACAGGTCCTGCTACAGACAGTAAGCACTTCCAAGAGAGGCCTTAACCCAGAGCACTGGTGTGCAGGAATTCCAGATTGAAGTCAGGCTGACCCCTTGCACTGAGCCCTTCCCTTTTAGCCAATACCTGGGGAATGAAATGTATCACTGCCAGCCCAGGGAAGAAGACTCTCCACTAAGCAGAGCTCACCTGCTCCTGCCTTCCCCTGAGTCTCCCTTTAATCTTCCCCTGATCTTTGCTTCACTACTTCAGTGAACTGAGGTGTGCTCCTGCTGGGAAGCCAACTCCTGCCAAACACTTTCTTTCTCTTGGGTGCATTTAGTCTGAGTTTTTATTGATAATTAAAATCAATTTGATTTGATTATTAAAAGGCCATACAGTCCTGAGTCCTGTTCTCTTAGCTGCAATTTCAATTAAATTAATTATCTTCTCTTTTGCCCTCAGTTAACCCCAAAGGAATGAGATGACTCTAAAAATATAAAACTTTATCTAATTTAAACACTGACTATTGATCAAATTCTAAGCAAAAGTGCATCAGGCCTGTTTTGACAGTCATTTTTATAAGCTGGGTTTTCTCTGTTTCAGCTGGCTATCCATAATTCTAGATCTCTGTCCAGAGCTCTGGGTCTCTTGGTAGCTGCTACCAAGCCCTGAAGCTTTTGGATCTGGCAAGGCTTTGCTCCAAAAGACTGCTGCAAATCCATTCCCACAGCTGCTAACCTGCCCACAGCCTTGAGAACAGCTCAGAAGCCTGCCAGGAAAAAGAGATAAGCACATTTTGGGGTAACCTGCACACAGAATTGGTGGAGCAACCTCAGCTGATCTCCAAGGGAGCACGATAGCACCTGAGGATGGCTGCAGGAAGTGATGTGTAATTCCCTGCCCTCCTGCATCTTCTTGATTTCTCCAGCAGCCCTCTCCACTCTATCAATTCCAAGCTGGCCATGTAATTGGAAGGCTGGAAAATTGCTCAAGGTTCTCCACTTCCCTCCCTGTGCTTGCAGAAGGCATCCAGGAGCCTTCAGGTCTGGAGCAGCCTCTCCCATAAAGGAAACACAGATCCACTCTCCCCTTTGGTTGTTTTTGGCAGTCTCTGTCAAACACAAGGCTAAAAAGAATCTTTTTTCAGCACCTGCAACTGTATTCTTCTATTTCTCAAGGGGTTTTTTCCCCCCTAAATGCACACACAGACATAGAAAAGCAAAACCAACAGACGAAACAAGAGCATTACTGAAGGTGATTACCCAGGAATCCTGGTTAATGAGCTTGTACCATACCTTACATTCTTGACTTAGCATCTCATTGATACACCAGATCCCTTTTGCTTTAAAATACCAAAAATTTCCAAAATTCACGTGAAGATCTCCCGTGCCCAAGCAGCAGAGTCACCACTGTTGTTGCTGTGGCAAACAAGCTCTTCCATCAGCCAGGAAAGGAAAGCACTGTACAAACACTGAGTAATTCCTCAGAGGATGAACAATGCTAGAGCAAGGTGAAGACCTGAAGTAGCTTTACCCAGTGTAATGCAGCCAAACCCCCTTTCTACAGTCAATGCAGATCTGTGACTGCAGCACATTCAAATTTATTGCTTTTTCCATGAGCTACTCTCGTAGGTTAAAATGCAAATTGCACTTTCACTCACACAGGAGTGCAGGTCAAGAGAGGGGATTCTGCTGTGCTCAGGTGAGACCCCACCTGCAGTGCTGTGTCCAGATCTGGGGTCCAGCACAGGAAGGACATGGAGCTCTTGGAGAGAGGCCAAAGAAAGCCACCAAAAAGATCAGAGAGATGGAGCAGCTCTCCTTGAGTAAAGGCTGAGAGATTTGGGATTGTTCAGCCTGGAGAAAAGAAGGCTTAAGGGTGACCTAACTGTGGCCTCCCAGAACCTGAAGGGAGCCTGCAAGAAAGATGGAGAGGGACTATTTACAATGACAGGAAAAGAAGGAATGGATCCAAACTGACAGAGAGTAGGTTTATATTAGATATTAGCAAAGAGTTCTTCCCTATGAGAGTGGTGAGGCACTGGCACAGGGTGCCCAGAGAAGCTGGATGCCCCTGGATCCCTGGAAGTGTTCAAGGCCAGGCTGGATGGTGCTCTGAGCAAGCTGGGATAGTGGGGAGTGTCCCTGCCCAGGGCAGGGGGATTGGAACCAGATGAGCTTTAATGTCCCTCCCAACCCAAGCCATTCTGTGATTGTATGAAATACAAACCCACTGGAGGGAGTTGGGTGATGTTATCCTGGCTGCCTCAACCTGCACTGGAACCATTCTCTTCACTTCACCCACCCCAGCACAGCTGCATCTCACACAGCCCCACTGGAGGTTACCACACCCACACATGCACCTTACAGTTTTTAAAAGGTCTGTGACCAAATTTTTTTTTTACCCCACTGCATAAAGCCATTCCAGAATTTTCAAGACATTCAACTTGCCAGCCAACCTCTTTAGATGCCCTTTCTGAAATACTTACTGGAATAGGAGACTCCTAACAGCGTGGCATGTATGAGAATGTTGGGCAGAATGTTTTCTGCTCATTGTTTGGGAGGGTTTTCCTTCCTCACAGCTTTTCTGATCTAACTGTGTGTCATGCAAATGCTCTGCCTGTGGGTTCACAGGGCAGAACCAAACCAGCGTGCTGCATTTCACAGCCAAAATAACTACATGGTGACTGGGGAAATCCTGCTTCTGACAGGCCTGTGCTGCTTCAGTATCACTGTCCATGATTTAGGGAGGAAAAAGAACAGATCCAAGTAAGCACTAGTGATGTGTCACACATGATCTATGACACACACACACGTGCAGTGACAGAGGAATTAGAAGGACAACAAATAACAACAATGCCCAGCCAAGTAAGAGCAGAGAAAGGCAGCTGATGGTGGAGACACCTTTTAAGTTGCTACACTGAATTTGTGGTTAAAGGGAGCCACTGAGGATTTCCAGCCAGGTGGCTGAGAAGAGACCCTGCTGCTTCTCCTTATCAAAGAGGGGCTCAGCTGTCCACTGCTGTGCTGTGCTTAACTCCTACCCCATGGCCTAGAGGCACCAAAACCAAGGGAGAACTTCAGAGCAGCCAGGCAGGCAAAGGAGATCAGCTGAGGAGAGTGGTGGATGGTAGATAAAAGAGGAGAAATCCCAAGAAGAGAGGAGAGGCTTTTCATAGCTCCATCAGAAGGTCAGAGGGCTGTCTGAGGACACTGAAGCAAATGGTGTTACCAGATTAGGGTTTTTTAAAATTAGTATTCATGAACAAAACAAAGCAGATTTTTTCCCATCATTAAATTAAAAGCATGATTACTTCAAAATTTTTCTATTGCTGAGAAAACATTTGCAGTTAATTTCATTAGCCCATTCCTGGCTGTCAGAGGTTCCTTCTGATGGCTGTTTAAAGGCTGCATCCAACCACTACAACGCATAGTTTATTCCATGAGATCTTCCATATAAACCTCCCAGTCTGCTGTGGGCTACTGGACATGCAAAAAAACCCCTCACCCTTCATTAACTGACAGGCACATCCTCACTAAAGTTACACGAAAAGTTAATTTTTGTCTTCCTAGTGGCTGTCATTTCTCACTGCAGAATAAATGATGCCTCAGCCTCTTAAAAACCCAGATGTGTTTCTGATACTGTCCCCATAAACTTCAACCATTAACATCAGAAAGAATTTAATAATCTAAAGTTTCACAGTCTTGTTACCTCATTACAGTTGTTCCTGAGCACCACAGAGCCACTAAGGCGTTTCTCATCACTACATAATTTTCAGGCTACTTCTCCCAATTTCACAGACGACAAAGCAGAAAGCTGCACAGCTCACAGGTGTAAATCACTGTACACCCCATGTCCTACCAAAAGTCTGCAGCTGAATCACAAATCAAACACCAGCCCTGCCAAGCCTCACTTTCTCCCAGCCTAATGTGTGGTGGGAAAACACAGAACCACAAAATCACAGTCACAAAATCACAGAATCACAAAATCACAGAATCACAGAGTCACAGAATCACAGAATCACAGTCACAGAATCACAAAATCACAGAATCACAAAATCACAGAATCACAGAGTCACAGAATCACAAAATCATAGAATCACAAAATCACAGAATCACAGAGTTACAGAATCACAAAATCACAGAGTCACAGAATCACAAAATCACAGAATCACAAAATCACAGAATCACAGAGTCACAGAATCACAGATTCATTATGGTTGGGAGGGACCTCTGGAGATCATGCAGTCCAACCTCCTGCCAAGTCTGGGTCACCTGGAGCAGGTGACACAGGAACACATCCAGGTGGGTTTGTGATGTCTCCATGACCTTCCTGGGCAGTTGTTCCAGTGCTCTGCCACTCTCAACATAAAGAAGTTCTCCCTCATGTTGAGTTAAACTTTTTTTGGCTTAGTTCATGGCCATAAATTAATCATAACAGGCAGGTATGTCCATCTGTCTGATCAGAGACATTTATCCACTTTCCCTTTCCTGAGCACACCAAACAGCCTCAAATCAAAGGTCCTCTCATGACCCATTTCTGGGGTCAGAAGTGCAAAGTTCAGACCTTTCATAATTCAGAGAGAGCACACACATGTACACATGTCCAGAGAGGATTTGCCATAATGCACAGACTCCCAGAACCAGACTGCAACCTCAGTATTTTCTAGACACAGCTTCCAATTCTGCTCATCCTACTGCTTCCAGCTTCCAATTCTGCTCATCCTACTCCTCCTGAGGTTTGTTCAGGGAAACAGAAGCTGTTTTGTGGAAGAGAGAACACAGCTGAAAACCTCCAGGATGCCCTGAGTGGTCTTTCCACAGCTGGCAAGAGATGGGCAGAGCATCAGAGTTGTGGCAACTCTTAGTACATGGCTTAGAGGAGTCACTTGTGTGGCACGAGAAGGGGCTGAGCCTGCACTCCCAAAGTGGCCTTGGCTTCACCTCCTTGCCCCAGCTATTCCAGGGAGCACCATTCCCTGGAGACCTCTGCCCTGCACAGCACAAGGCCTCACCTGACCTTACCAAAGGCCAAATGCCAACCAAATTCACTCTGGCCAAATGAAAATGTCTTTGTTTTCTCTTTGTCCAAGCACACTTTGAGCTTTCCACCCTGTTTTCCATGTGCTCCCCTGTCCAGCTCTTTAAACTCTGCAGCTACAAGAACAAAACTTCCCAAGCATTTCCTTGCATGTCTTTCCACTGGTCTTAAATGCTAATGTGTTGTGTAACTCTGCCGTGTGCCCAGGGACCCTTTACATTATTTAAAGGCTGTCAGTCAGGTGTGAACCTTTCCATTGATTTACCATTCACTTCTCATCCTCTCCTGGATGCATTAGGCAGCTGCAGCCTGCCACTGGTATTGAAGAATAACAATTCCATTTGTTTGAGCCTGACTTGGAGCTGCTCGCTTTCGCAGCCCATATAATTCTCCTTACTGAGGTTTGTGTGACATTAATGACAAAATAAATAATTCAGCTTGGTTTTCACCCAAATGTAGCCTTGTCAGAGACTAATATACAATCTTTGTTAGCTTATTTAACAAAACAAGGCCCTGAACGATGCTTTTAAAGGCTGAAACTCTCATCTAAATGGAATTTGGTGGCAAAACTCCCCCGAGACCCAGCGGTAACCAAGAGGCACAATCTTCCCACTCTTGTTCCTGCCAGCCCACCTTCTCATTTAGCCCTGGTATTTATGCTCTGCACCCACCCAGCAGGTCTGTGTGCCTTCTTACCCTGCAACATCTTAGGCTGGCCTTTTATGGAGCTGCACTTAACTTGAAGGGGCCACAAGCTGAAGCTGAATAGCAGCAGGGATGCCTGCACAGGGTGATCAGGAGAGAAGAGAACACTTAGTTCCCTAAGGAGAGCTGACAGTGAGGCTTCAGGAGTGAAACCACTCCTGTTCTGCCTCTCAGGGTGCTGGGTTTAGTGACACACCAAGCCCCTCCAAGCATTTCAGGAAGGCTGCTTGGCTACAGCTCTATAACAGGATCACTATTATAAAAAAAAAAGATTCACTAGTTTTTTGGACATTCATGACAGTTTCCAGTACCTTCACTGAAGCAAGGCTATGCTTCTCAATGCCCACTCCCTCAGTCCCTCTACAGCATGCTTTTTCTCCATTTCTCATGCACTCATTCCTACTTGTCCTGTGTTCATCAGTGCTGTCCCTGAGCTGCTGTGCTAAAACTGGTGTCAAGAGCTGTAGAATTTATGCACAAAGGAACACTCCCACCAAGAAAAACCTTGTCTCTTCCCCTTAAAGCAGTGCTGCTTTCCCTTAGAAGTGTATTGGCTCCAAAATGATCTCAGGGGTGGCCAGGGATTAAGACCCTTATTTCCTCATGACTTTATGTTCACCAGCTTTTCTTCTTTTTCCAGGAAAACCACTTAGTTTTTCTGTAAGCAACACATTCAGAGACAGCATATACATCATGCCAAATTATTCTCCCCTGGAGCAAGGTCAATTTGATATTCAGATTGGCTTTTCATTTGTCTTGGGGATGCAAAGTGATTGGGTTTTCTTTCAGCTTCAATTTGCCTAGACTCTTGGTATCTGATTTTTGATTTTGCAGACTAGACTGCTGTCCAGGGTGTTTTTTTCCTCCTGTCCATGGAGTCTGTTTTTCCTGTTATGCAACTGCAGCTGCTGTTTGCAAAGACCACGGTGTGCACTGGGTAGTTGATGAAATAAAACCTAATGAATTCTCATGGAGAGAGGAATCATTAAAGTTTGTGGTTTCAAAATAATGAATTGCCTGCTTCCTTCAAAACGGGATAGTGATGAAGAGATGATACATTTCAAAGTGTATTCTAAGGAAAATGGCTAATGGTTTCCTTGGAGCTGGAAATGATGCTTCAGGAAAGGGATGCATCTTGCCCCAACAGCAACTGTGATTGTGAAGGAGTGAGAGACAAGCAATGCATCCTTTTGGGTTTTCTTCCCCAGCTGTAACACACTGACCACAAAGTCTCTGACAAGTCAGGTCCCTTGGCAGCCCACACCTCCCCTGGGCATCCTTTCACAGCCCCACTCCACCATGCTTTAGCCCCTTCCTTGTCCTCCCAGCATGAATCCCAACCTTAAAAACAGCCACAACTCAACCACTACCATACAGTAACTGCTGTGTCATCTTGCCAAGAGATTTGCCCAACAACCACAGGCTCCTCAAGAGAAATAGCCTGCTTTAAAGCCCTGATTGGCTAAACAATGGTTTTGGTTCAGAGGCTATTGATCTGTTAAGCCAAAAGCTGAAGTTTAACATGAAGAGTCTTAGTTCTGATTGACATTAGGGTTACCTGCTCAGTATTGATTTTATTCACATCAATAAAATGTGAATTTTATTCAGGGATGAGCAGACAGAGGGGCCCAGAGAATTTCCTTAAAGCGAAGGAAGCTGATATGGTGGGGACATCAGCACTGCTCTCATAATGTGTCTGACATGGAAACACAAACCAAAGCTGCCTTTTTGTATAAATGATCCAAGAAAAACTCTGCACCCAGCAGAGAACACCTGATGGCACAGTGGAGCTCTTGCAAAGGGTTCTGTTCTACCCTGCCTGTACACACAGTTTGCAGCCTGATTTGCTCAGCACCAGCTTTAGTTCAGCTGTTCATTTAGCCTGAACCGCACGCAATGCTTACGGCAGCACACGTGGGATTGACACAAATACAAAAGAAATTACTCAGATCTGGAGTTACGACAATGACACCAGGAAATGAACTCTCAGGAGCTTTAAAAAAGGAGAAAGAGAAAAAAAAAAAAAGAAAAAAAGAAATCACTGTTGCCTTTTATTTGAGTTCCTGATATTTTCAGCTTCTAAAAACATTACCTCAGCTTAACTCTCTGCACTAAACTTTTTTATGGTAGGAATAAAGTCCTTTTTTTTTTTTTTACAAATACAAAAGCATTCTCCCCAGCATAGCAGCCCTGCTATCACATTAAAGGCGCCTCCCGGGGTAGAGCTACTCCAGATTAGAGAGAATTTTCACTGGACCCAGAGGCTGGATTGCACTTTCCATTCCTGTGTGCCACGGCAGACAGGAGCAGCTGGCTGGGATCCTTCAGGAGCAGTGCTGTGCTGGTAGGTGGATTGCCTGCACTCAGCAATGCAGCAATTCCCAGTGATGCCATCAGCTGCAGCCCAGCAAGCACTGAGCAGTGCCTGCTCTCGTTCAGCACACACTCTGGGTGCTGGGGACTTCCCCTGGCACCTCGTTCCCCCCAGGAAAGGGCCACGACAGAGGGAGGAGAGGTGGAGCTCACAGCAATGACTATTTTGCTGCTCTAAAACAATCACTGGGGGGTTTTGAAGGCTGAAATCTGCCGTGGCCTAAGCCTGACGATGAGAAGTGTTTTGTTGCTTTGCTCCCAGCTCTTCCACCCAGTTGGGACATCAGCACCCCACATTTTCCTCTTCATGCCTCACCCTCCCTTGCCCATCAGCTTTGGGGCTGGGGAGGATGGTGATGACTCTTCTCAAGCACTTGTGCCAGCTTGATCACAAAGACCAGGGTGACTCAGTGACTCAGGTTTGGCTCCTTGGAGAAGATCCCTGCATCCCTGGCACCAGCTGAGCAATGAAATGCTCACAATGACATGGTCACATCCTACAGTGCTGCTGTGGCAAGCAGGGCACAGCCCCCACACTCTCCAGCAGAGCCAGGAGTCATTCCTGCTGCCAAACCCACGCTCAGCCTCCTCACACACCTCGGGGACACTGGGGGTGGCTTTGTCAGCACAGCACAACAGTAGCAGGAATAAACACTGATAACTGTCAAGGACAGCAGAGAGCAACCAGCACAGCCAGCCCTGCTCCAAATGCTGCCAGAATATTTATAACCTGACTGTCCTACCCAGGGAGCTGCAGACTAATTTAGGCTCCCTCTTCCTGCTCACTTTCCTCTCCTCAAACACATGATGGTTTTCTATCATTAACCTCCAGACTGTCATACTTCAGCATCCTGAACTTTTATTTCTCCTTTACAGGCACAAGCTGTAGGCCTCCTGCATGGAGCAGCTGACCTGGTCACCCTTCCTGACAACACTCACAGCTCCACAGGATCAGGCCCATGACAAGAAATAAATCATTCCAAGGTGTCTGTGCACACACTGAACAAGTGGTTTCTCACAAGAGGCTGCTCAGCCCCAGCTGTATCCTCACCTCTTGGTTTCAGAGTGATTTCCAGGATTATTCCTGCTCTGCCAGTCATTTTCACCAGACCACAAGTTAGTCCTGCTCTGCAGAAGTGATTGTGTTGCTCTTTTCATCCTCCCCAAGCTCAGCCAGTGCAAGTTCTGTGCCCTGGCACAGATATTAAGTGCAAGAGGATTTTAGGAAATTAGCTGGCAGTAGTGAGGCTATGGGAAAGGATTCTTCAGCAAAATGAGCACCAGATTTGGAGCAACATTAAAGTCCTGACAGGAGCAGGCACACTAAAGAGAGGTAAGTGGAATGCTGCAGGATGGCATAATGTAAATTAAAAAAAAAAAAAAGGCAGAGTTTACTGACTGAGATCACTGACTCTCACTGGTACTGGAACGGGAAAAATTATCAAAATGTTTTCATTTTGTATTTCAAATTCTAACTAACTCAAGCCTAAGTAAAAGTATTAAAAAAATAGGTATTGAAAAGCCCTCAACACTACTAACAAAAATCAAGGACTTTTAGTTTTGCTGGCTAACAAATAATTCAATTACTCACCCAGCCCTAACGTGAGGGCAGAGAACGGGAGCGTTCCCTGTCATTGGCACAGGGGAGATTTAGGTGGGTAATTCCATTAGCACTCGGGAAGTCCCTTCACATAAATCTTCGTGGCATTAATGAGGAAATGAGGCATCAATAATATAAGAAATTTCGTTCCCTAGCTCCATGTAAGGATCTCAAGCAAGGGCATCTCAGGTTTCCCACCTCTGCCAGGCACAGCTTGTGTATCCCCAAATATTCACACAGGCTCATGGCCTGGGCTGCACTGCAGTGGTTTATGTGTCTCAAAGTGAGATGAACAAAAAGGGAAATGTGAACTCTGGCAAGCAAGAAGAAACACAAGTGCCATTTCCTCAGCATTCACAAATTTGGATGCTCTTAGAAGCCGTGCATGGAATAACACAGTAAAAAGGAAGAGAAGGAGTTAAGCATTCAGGAGCGAGGAGATCTGCTCCGTGCAGGGAAGGCACAGAGCTCCTGACTCTGTAACACCCTCACCAAGCAATTGTGTGCAGTCCTGGCTCAGTAACACCCTCACCAAGCAATTGTGTGCAGTCCTGGCTCTGTAACACCCTCACCAAGCAATTGTGTGCAGTCCTGGCTCAGTAACACCCTCACCAAGCAATTGTGTGCAGTCCTGGCTATGTAACACCCTCACCAAGGAGTTCTGTGCAGTCCTGGCTCTATAACACCCTCACCAAGCAATTGTGTGCAGTCCTGACTCTGTAACATCCTCACCAGGCAATTGTGTGCAGTCCCCGCTCTGTAACATCCTCACCAGGCAATTGTGTGCAGTCCCCGCTCTGTAACATCCTCACCAGGCAATTGTGTGCAGTCCCCGCTCTGTAACATCCTCACCAGGCAATTGTGTGCAGTCCCCGCTCTGTAACATCCTCACCAGGCAATTGTGTGCAGTCCCCGCTCTGTAACATCCTCACCAGGCAATTGTGTGCAGTCCCCGCTCTGTAACATCCTCACCAGGCAATTGTGTGCAGTCCCCGCTCTGTAACATCCTCACCAGGCAATTGTGTGCAGTCCCCGCTCTGTAACATCCTCACCAGGCAATTGTGTGCAGTCCCCGCTCTGTAACATCCTCACCAGGCAATTGTGTGCAGTCCCCGCTCTGTAACATCCTCACCAGGCAATTGTGTGCAGTCCCCGCTCTGTAACATCCTCACCAGGCAATTGTGTGCAGTCCCCGCTCTGTAACATCCTCACCAGGCAATTGTGTGCAGTCCCCGCTCTGTAACATCCTCACCAGGCAATTGTGTGCAGTCCCCGCTCTGTAACATCCTCACCAGGCAATTGTGTGCAGTCCCCGCTCTGTAACATCCTCACCAGGCAATTGTGTGCAGTCCCCGCTCTGTAACATCCTCACCAGGCAATTGTGTGCAGTCCCCGCTCTGTAACATCCTCACCAGGCAATTGTGTGCAGTCCCCGCTCTGTAACATCCTCACCAGGCAATTGTGTGCAGTCCCCGCTCTGTAACATCCTCACCAGGCAATTGTGTGCAGTCCCCGCTCTGTAACATCCTCACCAGGCAATTGTGTGCAGTCCCCGCTCTGTAACATCCTCACCAGGCAATTGTGTGCAGTCCCCGCTCTGTAACATCCTCACCAGGCAATTGTGTGCAGTCCCCGCTCTGTAACATCCTCACCAGGCAATTGTGTGCAGTCCCCGCTCTGTAACATCCTCACCAGGCAATTGTGTGCAGTCCCCGCTCTGTAACATCCTCACCAGGCAATTGTGTGCAGTCCCCGCTCTGTAACATCCTCACCAGGCAATTGTGTGCAGTCCCCGCTCTGTAACATCCTCACCAGGCAATTGTGTGCAGTCCCCGCTCTGTAACATCCTCACCAGGCAATTGTGTGCAGTCCCCGCTCTGTAACATCCTCACCAGGCAATTGTGTGCAGTCCCCGCTCTGTAACATCCTCACCAAGCAATTCTGTGCAGTCCTGGCTCTGTAACATCCTCACCAGGCAGTTTTGTGTAGGCTCTGGCCATTGTTTCACGTCCTTATCAGCACCACACACCGCCGCCAGCTCTTCCCAGAGAGGGCTCCCCCTGGGATGCTCGGGATGCTCACACACACACACAGCCCCAGCAGGATGAAAGGGCTCCCAGCCCCTGCCCATCTTCCTGCACGCTCTCTCTCTCTGCAGGCCTGCACAATGAGGACCAAAGGAAAGGGGTTTGCTTTTAATTTACAAAACTAGCACGGTTGCTGGGATGGGAAAAAAAAAGGGAGAAAAAGGAAAAAGGAAAAAAGCTGGCTGGTGTTCCAGTGGTGAGTGTCCCCAGGAAAGCTCAGTCTCTTGGCCTGCCAGACCTACAGAGAGATAGGACCTACCAGATAAAATACTTCATATGTTTCCCAGCATCTGCTGCTACATAATCACACCAAGCTTGTTTACAATTGAAATCACAAATTATTCCAAATATTAGTCTCATTTGAAAAAGACGACCTCTCTGCAGTGCCTCAAAGGGTGACAAGAATAGCAACCACCTGAGTGGCAAACACCTACTTCCCTGAAATTTCTGTGTGCAAGGGCACAAGGACCACCTCCCTTGGGAAGGCAGGAGCTCAGCAGACTGCAGCTGCAGGAAAGGACAGCAGACAGCCAGGGCTAATGGGAGGGGACCAGAGAACCCTGCACATATTCTATCCTTCAATACCTGGAAGGATTTTTTTTTTCTTCCTAATTGTGAAGGGAAAGGATTGTTGTGGTGTCTAGATGAGGTTTTGGTTCTACAATACACTCTCTCTTTTTTTTTTTCTAAGGTACTGGGGGAAAAAAACAGACCAAAAAAGCAAGTTTGGTTCTTGATGTCTCTTCTTTCCGACCTACCAGTGCTCCTTACTTATGGCTTTCACAATTTCAAATGAATTTCTGATTGTGCTCCAAGCCTCCAGGAGCACATTAAGGGAAGATACACCTGGACAAGTGGATCTCAGATCCAGCACTGTTCTGCTGGGCTGCTCCTTTTAAACTTTGATCCTCTTCTCACTGTGAGGTGCAGAAGCAGCTGACACAGGGAAATCTCCCTCCCCTCCCAACCAAATCCTCAGCTCTTTCCTGCTGGTTGGATATGAGTCCACATCCCAACCTGGCAGCAACAACTTCCCCATGCTGTGCTACCATCACTGCACCAAGCCAAGCAACTGGAAGAAAAGCTGGCATGATGCACTCCTTTTCCACTCAGCTGAGTTTGGAGGCTGGGAGACACATTACAAGTGTTTATTTTTGCCTTCCCAATGCTACTACAGCTTGAGAAGAAAAGCTTTGCAGTAAGCTCAGCCTTTGCAAGAGTCCCAGAAGATGTGACTGAAGCTTTCGTGGTCCATCCTTCCATCCCTTTACACACACAGATCTGGTTTGAGCAGTGCTGTGCCTCTCACCAAACATCCAGAGCTCTGAGATGGAGCAGCTCAGCCACCCCAGAACCTCCTCTCCCAACATATTTATCCCTTGTGGCTTTATAAACCATTATTGCAACTATGTTGGCAGCTCGAGAATTTAATTGCATGTCTCATGATACTGGGTGGTGGTTTTAATGAAACCTGCAGCTCCTGGGGAATGAAGGAGTCCCAGGGTTCATATCAAACCAATTAAGTCTTCTAATTGCATATGCAACCCGAGAACACCCAGCAAGAAAATCCTCAAGGATGGAAATCTGAAGGTAAATAAAAAGACCTTCTTCCTTTCCCTGTGCAATTTTCGTGGGAGAAAATGCTCTCAGGGTTTTCAAACTAATGGTATGACAGGCCTGAGTCACACGTACAAAGCTTCAGTTTAGAAATACTAATATTAATATAGAACAGGCTGGCCAGGAGAGAAGATAACAATGGCGTTAAGCATTAATAATGGCTTATTTTAATACTAATAATAAGATTAAAGCACTTGGAAGCAGGTAAAACACATACCTTGACAGCAGCCATTGGAAGCAGGGTGACATGAGGCAGTTTAACAGCCAGGCAGAATTACCAGTTGCTTCCCCTTGACATTGATATATCACCAGGGTGTGAATTCAGTAGGATTCAGGGATTACAGGGCAGCTCTGCAGTATCTGGAATAGAAGAAAAACACACCTGAAGTTTAAATGAAAACTAGAGCACTGTGACTTATGCCAAGTTTAGCTCTAGAAATGAATATCCTAACCTTTCTTAAATCTTGGAGCCTGGTAGTCAGTAAGGAATAAAACCTGCAGTATTTATGATTTTATGGGAAAGGGTTTGTCTGTTTTCACAAATCAGGCTGGCTTGCACAGGAAGGGAATAAGGATGGCCAGTCTCATATTCTAACTGTAAATGATGATTCCTTCCCCCCATTGTTTTCTGGTTATTAAATTCAAGTTGAAAAGGCATTTTTCCTTATGTTTACACACCCACACAGTTAACTGGAAGTAAAAATGTGTCTGTCTAAGGCCAGCAGTGCTATATCCCTGTTTGGGAGAAACAGGTTATTGTGCAAAATTCATGTAATTGCTTTCCATAGCCCAAAGCAAATCAGGAATAATTTCTTAGAGCAGAGGAGCAGATTTCGTCTGAAGTGTCCCTTGAAATTTCTCATTCAAAGGCTGATGGCTCTAATGACTGCCTTCAAACTGCTATCAGTAAAAGTCTATGCAAAAACATTGTGCAATTTGACAAACAGCTGTACACTCCCAGCCTTCAGCCCTAAATCTAATCTGGGCTCTAATTTGTCTTTGTGTAGATTTGCAGTGTACAGAGGCTTGATCTTAATAAAGCCATTAGCACAAGGAGATCGGCTCAGCGCCTGCAGAAGGAGATCCTGGGTGCAGCCAGCTGGCACTGGGCCAGCCCCATCCCTCACTGCTGTCGTTCAGGCATGAATTTTGGATTTTCCCCTTCCCAGGAGATCTCTGGCTGGCCCCAGCACAGCCCCAGACCTCAGTCCCAGCTCGGCCCGTGCCTGGATGGGGGCGCTGAGCCAGAACGGGGAGCTGCTCCCAAGGCCTGGCAGAGCCTCCCTCTCCCCACAAAATCAGCATTTCTTCTGCTGCATTCCCTCCTGCCCCAAAGCCACCAGCAGGGCAGGAGTCAGGGCAGGAGTCAGTGAAGTTCCTGCTCTCCCATTCCCCCTTCTGTCATGATCTGCTAACACAAGCGGGAGTCGAGATGATTCATTAACTGAATCTCAGAGTGCAAAAGAAACACAAATGGGGAAATTTTAGTTTCAATCAAAACCAAAAGCACTTTTATTGGGTGCCAACAACACGATTTCGTGATAGAAGAGAGGGAGAGATATAAGGAAACAAAGAATAGAGAGAGAGAAGGGAGGGGTTATAGCTACCAACGGCGAGATGAAGTCCTAGTGGTCCAGTGCCAATAGATTTCATCTTCTTTCCGTGGGGAGATCTTGTAGGGGTCTTTTCAGAAAGTCCCTTTATCATCTTTTCAAAAGCGAGGGGCAGCTGGCCAAGAGGTGGGGGGAATAAGGCCCCTTGTTTTGGGGTAAAGGTACAGAGCAGGTGTACAGGATGGATCATTCCTGCGCAGTCCTTTCTGCCTCAGCAGCACGAGCAACGCAGCCTACCATGGCCTGCACCAGTTTCCTCAGGAGTGTGTACCAGTCACACCCCTGCACTTGGCAGACACCCACCTCAATCTGGCCAGACTTCTTTCTGCAAAAGTCCTTTTTCCCCTTTGGGGTTTTTTGGGGGGTTTACAGTCTCTGTCGTCGTCGATGATCGTGAGGCAGATGAGGGACTTTCGTGCCATCTCTTACAGGGCGCTGAGCCAGAACGGGGAGCTGCTCCCAAGGCCTGGCAGAGCCTCCCTCTCCCCACAAAATCAGCATTTCTTCTGCTGCATTCCCTCCTGCCCCAGAACCACCAGGACAGCAGAGCAGGAGTCCGTGAATTCCCTGCTCTCCCATTCCCCCTTCCCTCGCTGCATTCCACGCGAGGAGCTGCCTCTGATTAAATTGAATCAAATGTCTGTGTTTACGAGACGTTTTGACCGACAAATCGTTCTCCCTGTCAGGCTGAGATGCGACAATGATGATAACTCAAATTTCCCCAGTCAAATGGCTTCGGAAAGCTTTCCTGCCATCACAGTCCGTGAATGTCAACGGGTTTAGCTAAGTGCAGGCAAAGACTGATGGCAGCACTTTCTGCATCTCCTTTTCCCACCAGAGAGCTCTCAGTAATGCTGGCTGGCAGGTCTGCCCCAAGAAAGGAGGAAGGAAGACACTGGACATTATTCTCATGATTTGCACTATATTGAATTTATCTCTGCTTTGCCCATTAAAAGCAGGTTGCAGAAGATACTCCTATGAGTTTAAACACTGAATTAATTTCCTTCTGAAATGAGAGATCTCCCTGGAATACTGAGGTGTCTAAACAACTGAAATATACTTCCAGCCCAAGTAATGACACTACTATTAAAAGAAAATTCAAAACAACATCATTAAAAAACACAAAACCCTGTAAGAGAATTACAACTGATTGAAGTAAATGAGTGAGTGCAAATCCTGACTTTGAGTCTTGTTTATCTGCCAGCTGTTTCTGGTACAGGAGCCCCAAAATTCCTCTGGCACCCTTGTGGGAAAGCCCAGGAGCTTGCCACTGCTGCCACATTCATCCTGCACCATCCAGAGCACATTTTGAAGCCTTGCTTTGCAAACAAAAAATACCAAACTGGCCATTTTTGCTGTTTGAACCCTTTCATCTGTCTTTAAAACCGAGAGAGTGTGGCAGTTCTGCTCAGCATAAAGCAACAAAACAGGTGAGGGGAGCTCTGACACTTTGTTGGACCACCATCCATCACTCCATACATCTTTGCCTTCCTGTTTTTCTCAGTGTGGCTATACTGCTAATTCCGTGGCTCCTTCCCTGCTTGTTTTCTTTCCAGGGAAATATCACGAGGAAATGAGGAAAGCAGAAAGGGAGAATGAAAAAAGGCACAGCACAGAAGACTCCTCTGCGTGGAAGGAGGAGGAAGGGGGAGAAGGAGGAAGAAAAGCTGGGAAATAGCACAAGGCTGAATAATGCACTGGGAAAAAAAAATACAGCAGCTGGATTTGCTGGGTGAGAAAAGAATATAAGAGCAGACTGAAAACTAGCCCCAAAAGACCAGGCCCTGGAGGAATTTAATGGAAATGTGAACAAACTAAATATTGGGTAGAAAACAGTGTAAGTAAAGCAACAGGATAAACAGGCAGAGCTACAGTGAAAGAACACAGATAATTCACCTAATTAAAAAAGACAACATTTTTGCTGGAGGAAAGTAGCAAAGACTATTGACAAAAGGAGTCACTGAAGCCACTGGAAGCTTTTGCATTGTCTCAAACAGAGACTCTGTACCAGACCCCCAGCCCTTCTTGAGCAAATAATCTGTGGGATGAACCAGGTGTGCAAACAGCCATGGGCTGCTCTTATGTTGTCTTTAACAATGCAAAAATAATCCACAAAGTAGAACCTAAGATGCCTCATTCATTTAGAAAAATCTTCTCTGCTGTAATATTTCACAAACAACAAATGCACTTATGATGATACAGTACGAAAACTTCCCAAGTGCTTCCAGAGCCAGAGAGATTGATGGACTTTGCCATGGTCTGTGGGAACTTAGCCTTCATTAAGGTCAAGCTAAATTACCTTACAAATAATTTAGCCTCTACCCACAGCTCCTTGGTTCTGAACTGATAGATTATGCAACCATTAATCAGCTCCAGGTCTGACTTTTGCTTTTGACTTTCAGAAGGTAAACTTACTCCATGCTGCCCCTCTTACTGAGTTTCTCAGATACAAAAATGCTCATTAAAAAAAAAGTAAAAAAGAAAAAAAATCTCATTCCCTACTAAGCACTGATGATTCCTCATGCTTCATGAAAGATTGAACACAGCTTTTAATAAATTTGTTTGTAATGCACCAATTTCATTTTGCCTCCTCCCAAGGAAGCAGATTTCAATTTGATGGGCTGGAAGACACGAGAGATTATTTATGGCTCTGTGTCTGGGTCTGTAGTCAGCTGCAGAGCCATCAGTTTGGAAGACAGCACGGTAACTGGTCTTCAGTTAATTTCCTGGAAAGTCTGAAAACTTTGTTCAGGGTGATTGCTGACAAAGATATAATAACAATAAAATGACCCGAGATGGCCAAGTCCAATTTAATAGTTTCTATAAAGATCATTTTTATCAGAGCTCTGTAGGACTTCATTCACCACTCCCTGCATATAACCAGTGAAAATTCATTTTCATACCCTGAGCAGATTTGTTTGGCCTGGACTCCTGTAGCTGTGTTTAGCTCTCAGATGCATGTCTTTAATAAGAAATACCTTCATATCCAAGGGCTGAATTTCACCCAGAGAGGTTGTTCAGTGGGGTTTCATTTTGAGATGTGTTCAAAGGCCATGGCATTATCACTCAGCTCTGCTCCAGCTCCCCAGAGATGGTGGGTATACACTTGAAATAAAGTTCTGACTTTCCATTACTGTCATAAAGCGAGTTGTAGAACCACCCTTTCTTCATTTGTCTTAATTAAAAATATATCTTCTGGCTCATGGAAAAAAAACCAACCCAACAAAAAAACCTCCTATCCATAGGTGATTAATGAACCTGCAGATACAGTCAATAACCTTCCAGGGGCCTTTCTACCCAAAGTCTTGCTTCATTTTCTGCCCCTTGTATTAACAAATTTTGTGATTTCTACATTAAGCCTAAAGTATCTGGCACAGATACAGAAAGAGAATTTAGGTATTTGCTGAAGGACCAGCTTTCTGCAGGACATATGGAAAAACATTTTATGGGTATTTCCTGTAATGGATTAAAGAGTTTTGAATGAAAAAAATCTTAGAAAATGTGTCTTGTTCTGTTTGACTTCAAAAAATCAAAATGCAAGTGAGACAATATTAATTCCAGCTGTTTCCTCTTCCTATTCATGGGTAATTATTCATCATAATAAGTGAAACATTATCATTTGGTTCTTGCCCTACCCCAATTAGTCTTTTCTTTATTAGACCCAGCTTCAGCCTCATGAGACCCTTATTGTTTTCTAAAAATACATCTCATCCAATTCACAGTGGGGGAAACTTCAAGCTTTTAAAACTGAAACCAGAAGACAAAGGACAACACCAAAAACAGGAGTGAGAAGGAAAAAGCTCGCTATTCTGTTTTTTTTTCTGTTTGTTTGGGTTTGTTGTGGGGTCTTTTTGTTTGTTTTTAAATGCCATCCCTGAGGAGAGCTAGAGGACAGTGCTTGTTTTATGTCTGGGGACTCTTGTACAGCACTGACTGCTTTCACCCAATCTTATATCACTTGAGTGCCCCAGCAGCCCTAGAGCTGTGGGTGTGCATTACAGATCTGGATCTCTCTGCCTGCACATATCTCCAAGTGTCTCCTACCTGTGTGCAAAGTAGAAGGAGATTTTCAAGACCTTAGCAGGCAGTATGAGGGACTGGTTTCCAGAGGATGTCTACTCTGCTTGGAGAAATTCCATAACCAATAGATTTTTTAAATTTTATTTATTTTATTTTTTTTTAGCACTCAGAAGCACTTTCTGGGGTGTCTCTGGCCAGACTGTCAAAGCTGTTTAGCACCCAAAAGAGTCAGCTGGCCTAGAAACTCCAAGGCTAATTTTAGTGGCTAAATGAGAGCCGACCTCAATCACGCCAGCGAGCTCTTTGGGAAAGCCTGGCCACAAAGCTTTCATCTCCACTGACTGCTCCTCCAGCGAGCAGTAAATGTCTTCTGACATTGTCCTCCTACTTGTGTGCCCTAACATATGCACTCTGCTTATTTATAGAACGTGTGAGCTTCACACACATCAGGCTGAGTCCCTCGGGACTGAAGTCGCGCTCGGTTTTGCAGTGCGGCCGATGGGAGCAAAGGCTTGCTCTGCCCTCCTGCTGCACAGGAAAGGGCAACAGCTCACACTTAGCCTGGATTCAGGAATATTTCTGGAATCAGAATAGGAGGGAAGAAGCTGATGTGCTGGTGAGCTCCAGGCCCACCACACTGGAAGGGGAGCGAGGGAAGATCCTGCCGTGTTTGCAGCAGAAACCTCCTCCAGCTACCTGTGTGATTTGGGAAGATCTGCAATGCATTCCTGCCCTGCTCGAGGGCTGGGGGATGCCAGGGCAGAACAGCAGAGCCTGTCTCTAAAATACAGGATATTTAGTGTTGGAAACATAGCCTCAAGTCCGATGTCAAATAAAGTTCCACCTGTACTCAAATAGTAAAAGCACAGCAACCACCAAACAGAAACCACACCCGCATCACGAAACAATTTTGCTCAACAAAGTTGACTTAGTGAAACTAACCAATAATTAAGCAGAAATTTGAGTTTACTATTTATCCATCGACCTATATTTACTACATTTATTATAAACCTAAGTTTACTATTAGAGATTAGTGAAAATAAAACGTTTCTTCTTTTAGAGCTACTTGTAATTTCTTTTTGTATTCTACTTGCAGTAACATTAATTAGTATAGGCAATGCACCAGCCTCCATTTAAGGAGGTGCAAACAATTGAGCTGAGGGGTTCAACTACAGAGAAAAGAAGCCATCATCATGCAAGTATCCCACTTCATCAGGTGGAGGCAGGCAAGAAAATTCCCTTTATCCAAGGCCACAGTGCATTCTGGTGGGCACCGAGCTCTCAGGCAGCTCAATCATCACACAAATAAGCCCTAATTGGCATTCCCCGATGTTTTGAAATTGTTTTGCCTGCTGCTGGCACTCCAAAAGTTATGCCTCTGGAGGTACCAGGGGAAAAAAATCATCAAAGATCATTTGCAATTAGACGCAACAACCCCATGCCCGACTGGTAAAAATAGCATCAGCCCAAATGGCAAGTGCCTTTTGGTTTGTCAGGGATTGAACGTGCAGCACGGAGCGAGCGGTTATTGCAGGCTCTGATCAGCAAAGCAGACAATCATTTGCCTTGTTATCGTGCTGCCTGCCCATGTGAACAGCATCAAACAACCATTAAAGGACACCCCGCTTGCCCCCGAAGGGAGCAGGGCTGGGGAGGATCTGAAAGCCTCCTCGTTAACAAGCTAACCTTTGAGTCTGGTGAGAAGGCAAGGAAGCGTTTACCAGCCACTCTATCCATAATTATGGAAAGGAAAATCGTAGCTCGTTGTCTATCCCGGTGTGAGGAGATAAACAAGGCAGGCCTGGGGCGAGCAGCCCTTCTATGGCAGCTGCCAAAAAGGCAATTATCCATGGAGCTGCTCAATACACGGATGATGTATGTTTGGAAACGACCCCAAAGCCCTTCTGCTGGTAACAGGAACACACCAGTGGCACACAGCCCCCCAGGGACCCTGAAATACCCTGGTAAACAGCAACCTGAAAGGCCCCACGCATGGGTGGGCAGTGGTGTTGTATGCCAGAGCTGAAGTCTCAAACACATGATTTTTGTTCCCTGGAGCTGTGATGTTTCCCCAAGGCCCTTGGAAAATGTAGGGATGGGGACCTAGTTTTGAGCAGAAGGCAGTAACTCAATTTCCTGTTTTTCATATTTCTCCCTCCTGTGTCACCCAAGAGGACTTAAAAAACTAATTATGCTTCAGCATGCAGCCACCCACCTTTGTTACAAGCCTAAACCCTGTTCCCATTTATAGCCCAACTCCAGTTTGTCTCCAGCCTCATTGCAAGGAAGGAGGGAGGGCCCACCTGAGCCTGCACCAGACTCCCTGGGGGTTGCTACCCAGTCTTTGCATCAAACCACCAGTTATCTTTTCAATTAATTGTGGGTATCATCGTGGTTGACAGGACAACCTTGCTACCCAAGGGATAATTTAATATGACTAGACCGTAATCAAAGTGTTAATAGCTTTCAAAATTTAATCTGTGCAGAAGTAGGATTTATAAAGGGGAAAGGATAACCAGGGCCCAGATGAATAATGTTAGTTGTAACATTACAGCTAGTTGTAATGGAATAATTAGTTGTGATATCCAGAAATAAAAATTACACTGCTTTGAGCTCCAGGACGTGTGCCAAAAAGGGGCTGTTAGTCACAGTGTGGAGGAGCAGTTACACAGTCCATTATCTCATGAACTGCAGGGCCCAGAAATGAATCCTGCATGTCACAGGAAAATTGAGACTCTGCATTTTCAGCAATACACAGCTTTTCATTTTAGCCCTCAAGCCAGATCCTTTCTCACTGTTGGAATGATGTGCCTTCCCCTTCGGAGAAAAGTATCCTCAGGAACTCTCCTGGCTGAGCTTCACTTTTCCTTTGGGCCTGGTCCCAACTTTGCTCTCCTGTGGCAGGTGAAGCTCACCCCTGCCATCCCCACCCGCTCCCCTTCCTCCATCCTCACCAGTCTTGTGG
>VZTZ01041448.1:439580-489434 GCA_013400955.1 Drymodes brunneopygia
AAAAAAAAAAAAAGCTCAGACTCCATTAAATCCCAGCCTTTTTCTGTTTTCCCCTTGCAGGGTGAGGATGCTGGGTTATGCTTTGGCTGCCTCCATCAACAGGTGCTGTGTCCTCGTGGGGTTGGGCAGCCCCTGCTGCTCCCTGGCTCAGTGCTCAGGGCCAAATGCTTCAATCATAGAATGACAGAATTTGTTTGGTTGGACGGGAGCTTAAAGCTCATCTTGTTCCAACCCCCCTGCCAGGGGTGGGACACCTTCCACCAGACCAGGTTGCTCAGAGCCCCCGCCAATCTAATCCAAACCCAAAGGGCAGGAGGCAGCAAAGAAGCTGCAGTTCAGCATCACAGTGAGAAAGCAAGAAGCTGTACAAAAGCAAAAAGTGATGTGACCAAAATTATTATTTGTTTTTTTTTTAATTATGACAGCAGCCAGTTTTTACCATCTCATTGTTACTCCTTCACTTGCATGACAGACACAGAAGCAATTGCTTAACTTTGTAGGCATTTTAAAAAAAAAATTACTTTGAATGACTTGTATATTATGAAAGTTACTTTAAAACCATTTTCTGCTTTTTAGGTAGTGATAAAGAAATTAAATGCTTTTTCAGGTTGTGCTTAGCCATTTCTCCTTCATTTCCTCTGGCATACTTTCTTCTCTTCCTCTTCTTGCAGTGCCAAAAAGAAAAATAAAAGTGGGCCTGTGAAGGAGGAAAACTGGTTAAGAAAAGATAACTCTCTCTAGGGAAAACAGGCAGGAAAAAGAGAACAGAAGTTGTGATTATTATTTTTTTTTTTTAAAGAGAAATCACCTGGGATTGAAACAACTGAAACTTTTGTCTCCTTCTCATACACACACACATCCCCTCAACCCTTTTTCTTCCTGCTCCTGGCTGACTTGCACCTCCTGGCAGGCACGTAGGTGCTTGTTTTGCTGTTGCTGCACAGGATGGAGTGGCCAGGAATGATGTTCCCAGGGGATGTTTTGTGTAGGGACAACACAAGAAGCAAAGCTGTGCTCTGCTTGTGCTGCAGTCCTGCTCCTGCCACATCCTCCCTGTGTTTTATATGGGGAAAGACACCACTTAACACAGCTGGGGAAGGGCCTCCCCACACTGGCTCAGAGGCAATCAAACTGCAGGCTGCACATGCTCTCACACCTCTCTTTGGTGCCTGGCACTCAACAAATGCTGCACAGAGCCAACAAATCTTACAATGGCCTCATTTTTCTAGCAATGATGCCTCTGGCGAGGCCTGCGTGGCCCAGAGAGGAAAAAGGTTAACTTTTTCTGGAATTCCCTGAACCTGCTTATCTGCTCCTTCTCACCAGCCATCTGCCACTCTCAGACACCTGTTATATCAGTTTGTCTTGTGGTGGTTCCTGGAGTCTATCAGCAACCCCAGCAATTAGTATTGTCAGCAAATCATTCATTAACTGAACTATTCAGTTTCAGCTAACTTAAGACTAATTGTGTATTTAATTCCTATCTAGCGAGATCAAATCAATCAAAAAAAAAGGACCATGGGTAAATATCAAAGATCAACAGGTAGCAAATGAAAACCTTAATTAAAGTCTTATCTGAAGGCTAAAAAAAAAACAACAACCAAATAAAGCAGAGGAGATTATTTCATATCAGGTCATTCTGATTGTCCTCCTGCTGTCTCCCCAGTTAAACTCCAGCTACTCAAATACTTGGTGAAAAGGCTGGAGTACATTTTTGGCATCACAAGAGGGCCTCTCTCCCTCCCCACCTAGCAGAGACCCCATGCAGGCAGTTCAATGCCACTTCCAGGGTGAAGAGTGACCTCACAGAAATGGCATTTTCCTGCACGTTCTCCCCTGTGAATTGGGAGCTGCAGCTGCTGCCCTTACTGGCAAGGAGACAATTTTAGTGCTGGTTGCTGTTGTTTGTGCAGAAGCACCGAGCTATTAAAGAGGGAGCAGGAGATTGTTCCCTCCTGTGTGTGTCATCAGCAGAGGTAAATAACATCTCTGCATCTCTGCTGTGCAAGCCAGAGAGTAATTAGGGGGATCTGCACAGGCCTTTGTGTTGATGAGCTGATTACCTGTCCCTACCCTTGAAGGTTCAGGTCCTGTGTTGTCCCCAGTCCCTGCCATGGCTTTGGCACTGTCAGGCCAATGAGAATGTGAGACAAGGAAAGCAAAAACACTACAGCTGATTTTAAACTGTGCTCAGGTACACAGCCTTCAGCAAAATCAAGGCCAAAACAGATACATCAATAAGTTAAACTCTATTGAGGTCAAGAAAAAAAAGAAAAAAACCCCAACAAACCAATAAATCAGTCTTATCAGATCGATGCACCTGATCTTGGTGAGATCCACAGGGCATGTTTTGCTGGCAGGGAAGATCACAGGCTCAGCTTGGAGAAGGTCTGCAGACATCACCAACTTCAGAATGCTGCCAAGAAACCTGAAACAGCACAAGTACCTCGCCAAAGTGTGGCAGCCAGGCACTGCTGCCCTGCTCCAGGCTCTGAGATAACACCTGGAACAAGGAGGAGACTTTGGTGGAGGGAATAGACAGGAATGGGATGGACATCAGAGATCCTTGTTAACTTTCCTACCCTCCTGCTCCCTTATTTCCTACCCTATTTATGTCATCACCTGCCAGTCACTTCCCTCTGGCCGTTCCTCCCACCCAAGGGCTCCTTTCCCCACCTGAAATCTGGTTTCTGCATTAGCTCCTTCCTACATCAGTCACCACTAAAGTGCCTTGGTGCAGTGCTGAGTCTGCACAGAGGAGGTGGCAACCCTAATTGTAAGTATCTCTAAACTGAGAAAGCATTTTTACCTCCAAATACTGAGCTGGAGCCCTCACAACACACATGTACTGATGGGATCTGCTGCCCTTTCTCTTCAATCAGTGCCAATCAGTATCACATTGGTTACAGCAGTTGGGCTTCTCCAAAAAAACAAAGCCACCCAAGGCAATTTACTGTAATAGCTTCTAGTTTAGTACAAAGCTCTAAGTCAGCAGTTTATTTCTGGAAAAAAAAATAAAAATAAGTGACCTACCTACAAGTATGGTACAATAAGAGCTTTCCTCGTGCTGGAGTGTGCATTCTTGGAGTGTGCTTTCCTGCCAGTGCCATTGCTCTCCCAGAGCCAGGGAGGACACACAAGAATCTCTCTGCTCAGAGCTGGTGGTGAGGCCAGCACTGGGTGGCACCTCTGACCCTTCCTCACCGAGCACATGCACCATGGTTGGCTCAGACTGAGCCTGCTGGACAGCAGCTTTGGCTCCAGGCACCCACCTGCTTCTCTGTCTGGCAATTGCTACCAAACTGCCTTTTACACCAAGCTGTGCAAGACGTGGGAGCTGCTGGAGGAACTGCTGCAGCCTCTGCATTGCAAAGGGTCATATGGGTCACCTATAAGACAAGCAATTTCATTTCATGTCCATCCATGAGATACCCCAGCCCTCTGAGCATCCCCTGCCCTTTCCCCCTCCAGATCCTGGATCTGGTGCTTCTCACTGAGCCAGCCTGCAGCCCTCTGCAGGTCTCCCTTTTTTAATGCTGCTTCCCACTGCACTGGGCTGGAAACTGCCAGCAGAGCAAAGGAAGGAGGGCAGAGGCATCAGCATCCTCTGCACATCTGTCCCACTGCCCAGCTCTCAGCCAGCAGGTGAGGCTGTAGCCAAAAGACCTAATGAAGCAGGGAAGAACAGCCACACTCCTGACATAAAAGGCATGCCAAGCTTTCATCTTCTGAGAGGTTAAAAATAAACAGTTTGGCTTTCAGCAAAGTGGTCTGATTAGAGGCAAAGAAAGCTACACTGATTTCCATGGAAATGCAATATTTTGTTGCTGCTACTTGATCTTGTTGAAACGTATTAAGAACACAAAAGAGTGCAATTTCAATATCTGGAGAGTGGTAGTATACTTTAAAAATTTAAATTAAATTGATTTCTTTTAAAAGAAAGCCGGCTGATTTTAGTTTCTTAATTAGTTCATTACCACTGCAAATGGAGCATGTTCTTATAAGCTTATAGAAGGATATTACAGAAACAGCTGCAACCCACAGCAGAACAGATACAGACACAGGCAATATCTGTACTTAAAAATTAGAGACTTAAAGATCCTCTGAGGTTCTCTATCTCCTCTCTAAAACCAGCAAAGAATTGTTCTTTAACTCACGAGTCCTTCCAAAATTTAAACACAAATTCAAAGATTACAAAGCAGTTTTTATGGAAGAAGGATCAATCCCTAAATTTTGTTTGCTTTTTTAAACTCGTGCAGGAATACTTCCTGAGTGAGACCTGCCCACACAAGCTCTGGAAGCAAAACAGCACAATTAGTTGGAGTTCTCATCTCATTAGTGTGGCAGGTATCTCCATGGGGAGGTTCCCCTGGAATGGGCTGTGTCCCACTTCAGTTTAACCCAGACAGTGACAAAACAATCCCTCAAAATGGGGCAGCACTGCCATGACCTTCACTGTGACAAATAGTAAAGGCAGGTGTGAAGGAAAGGCTGCTTCACTGGCACAGCTGTTCTCTTTGCAGACGTGCCCCAGGGCAGGGCCACCCCCAGCATTTCCTCACCCACCGCTGGGACCTTGCCACAGCACGGCCCAACTGAAATTTTCTATCAAACAAATGTTAAAAACACCCAAAATCTTTGTTCTTAGCTAAAATAACACCCTGTGATGGTAACAAGGAAAAAAAAAAGAAGAATTCCTTTTCTTCTTCCGTTTCCTCAAAGTGAACTTTCAACAGAAACAATAAACCCTTTAGGTTTTCATTTTGACAGTGTGACATTTTTTTGACATAAATTCTGTACTATTGTAATTTAAGGTGACAGAGCGACTTGAGCTTCAGACCAAAAGGCTGCTGTATTTTTATCTGTGTATTATGTTTTCCCACATGCTTGCAACTGGCATGTGCTCTCCCTCCAGTAGTGATGAGCCAGGAAAGAAAGCAGAGCCAGGAAAGATTTGCCCACAAACCACCACAGCCCTGACTGAGGACAGATTTCCAGTGCTGACAAGTCACATTAGATATTGGTCAGCATAAATATCATTGATACTGTTGCTCAAGGGGACCTTGCCTTGCCTTTTCTTTTTTCTTTTCCTTGTGAAATCAGTCTTGCAGTTTCCCTTGCATTAGGTTAAAGCCTCCTATACATTTAATATGAAATATTGTCCATGGATACTCTCAGGAGTGGATCCACAAGAGAGGCAGCTGCTGAAATACCTCATTTCCAGTACCTGCTAATTTTCACAGGCCTGATGAAGGTGGTGGAGCTTTTTATTGAATGTACAGGGAAAACCACAGAAGGCAGCTGCAGCTAAGTAAGGAACACTGATGAGAAGAGTGGGATGTAAGTCCCATTCCTGGATGTAATTAGGTGTCTGTGGCTCATGAGAAATCAGAGCCTATTAAGAGAGGAGCCTGCTGAGTACAGGTGATGGGAGAATTGTTGGCAAACAACGACCTGGGTGAGAGTGTAGGTGCCCCATTATGGCCATTACACAATTCTTCCTTTTTTGCTCTTTTTCTTCTGCTTACAGACACCTTTCTTTTTGCCATTTCCTGATTCTCTCTTCTCAAATAGGTGAATATTACAGTTTGATAGGCTGGGTCAGCTAAAAGCTCCTCAGTGTTTGGTGCTTGCAGCCACACAGATTTGCTGTGCAGACTTAATTGCAGTAAGGACTGGTTTAAGAGCAGCAGATCAATGCCCTGGAGAGTTGTTAGGGTGGAATACAGAGATCTCCTCCACAGATAAAAGGAAGAACACCACCAATAATGACAGAAAAGGCACTCATCAGCTATATTTTCACTCATTGTGCTGCACCCAGAAAAAAAAAAAAAGAAAAAAAAAGAAAAAAGGTGTATTCCGCTCACCACTTTAGTAATTTTGCTTTTAACAATATCTGGTTTTGTATTCAATCAGCAGACCTTACTTACATGAAGCATGTTTTCAGACACCCCGTGGTTTTGCCTGCACACACAGCCTTCTGTTCCTGGCCAAATACATTTCTGCTTCAGTGCCTGCAGGCAGATCACCCGAGGAGAGCAGAGCAGAGCAGAGCCTGCCAGCCCCACACTCCCCCAAACAAAGCATTAGCTATGCATCAGCAACTTTTATACACAGACCTTCTTCAGAGATCACCTTCCCCTCTGCATCACCTGCACAGACTTGCTGAATTTACCTGCCTGCCCTGGCACTGCCCACTTTGTGCAGCTCAGTGTGTTGGTGGCTCCTGTGCAGTTTTTCCATTTCACAGCTCCTGTCCAGCTGAAGGGCAGTGCCATTTGGATGGTGCTAAACAGGATCCTCCTTGCAAATTTAAACAGCTAGTGGGGAAAATTGTAATGAGGCTCTCAGGCACAACCCCCAGCACACACAGGCAGATTACCCAGCAAACTCCTTCTTGCTACGTTGTTTTTTTTTTAAAAAGCTCAAACCAGTTTGAAATAAGCCCGTGCTTATTTCTTCTAAAGTCATGATAATTGATTCAGACCTTCCTGAAATGAATTTGAGCTCAATAAAAAGTCGTGGCCTAGGGAAGAGCTGCACCTTCACTGTGCAGAGGAATCCAGCTTGCTTAGGAGCCTGTGAAAGCCACGGCTCTGCAGGTGGGAGGTTAATTTCCAGCAGCCTGATTCAGCAACAAAGCATTAAATACAAAATCCTCCTCAGACCTTTCAGACAGCAGCACTTGAGAAGCACTGAGAACAGATAAGCACCCTTCTTTTAACAAAGATCTCAAATCCCACTGGTTTGCCTGAATCAGTCTCGGGTTTTCACTGCAGTTATGTGTAGCACAGAGCTGTTTATATATTTATTTAGAGGCAGGAGGAAAATGGATTCTCTTAACTGGATAACAATGTCTGTCCCTTTTAGCTGACTCTCTCAAAAGCAGGAGCAAACTTGGCTTCCTATTTCTAACCATTCTCATAAGAAGGCAAGCTACAAAGAAGTAGTATTTAGGTCAGCAGAAGCACATTTATGAGCCATAAATCAAATCCAGCAGACCTTGAACACTTATTTGTAGTTTATAGAGCACAACTTTGAATGTCCTGTGGATCCTGATGCCTAACTGCTGGATTTTGTTTCATTTAGGAGGCAAATCAACAAACCCCAGCAGCCCCAGAGGGGTCTGGCATCTGCCACGGTGACGTGCAGGGTGCTGACATGTTCAACAGCAAAGAGCACATGCAGCATTTTGTTCACAAACCCCCAGCTTTTGGTCAAATAAAACTGCGTTAAGCAGATGAGAGCACTGAGTTGCTGCTGTGTCCCCTGTGTGCAGGACTCCTGGCTCTTCTGCATGAAAAGCTGGCTTTGTGTCTTACATCCCAAAGTTTTGTCCTCATCACACACAAGCATTTTGCTGTCTGTCTTGCCCTTCTCTTTGAATCCCTCAGTTCTCTAATGTGATGCTTCGTGCCACTCGTGGAGTCTGATGAGCATCCTTTCAGTCAGGGCAAAGAATTCCCCTTCCTGCACCTCGCCAAGTTCTCAAAATAGAAAGAAAATGAGTTTCTACACCTCTATAAAGTAGTGCCCATGTGGGGGAAATGGCAATTCCCATAAAAAAAAGAATGAGAAACCACTCATGTTCCCTTTAAAGGGGGTGAAATGTTTGTCCTTTGGTTAACAGAGGAGATGTGTTTGAAACACATTACTGGTGTGTCCACTAAAATAAACTTTCCAAAGGAGTCCACCAATATACAAATGCTGACATTCAGGAGCAAATATCACTCAAAAATGGCCCTGTGCTGACATCCATCACATTTGGCACAGTCAACAGGCACTAGAGCTGCTCCCATTTGAAGGCAAACGTGACCTGCAGATCTTCCCCTTTCACGTTGTTCCCCCCTCTGCACAGCACTGTTTGTGCCTGGGTTCCTCTCACTGCAGGCTCTTGGCACCTTAAAGAGAACAGTAATTGCTACCTCAGTGGTAGAGGGGGAAATAAAGGGGCACCCTGCCTCTTGTTTGCACAATTTCAATGGAATGACGAGATGGGATGGATTTCTGCCTTTGAAGGGCAGGAGCTGTGAGCCTCTTCTGATGCAGTGAAGTTGTGCTGATGTGCCCAGCCCTCCTTCCCTGCTGGTTTTACATGGATCCTGTCACTGCTGGCTGCTCCATGTGGGGAAGCAGCACAGCTCTGGGTGCAGGCAGCCAGGGCTGGGATTCCCTCCCTCACTGCAGCAGCAGTTCCTTGCTTTTCCAGCTGTTTGTTTACTCTTACAGGGGAAGGACAGGGCTGACTCTCAAACCATCTAACAGGAGAGCTCTCCTGTGTCTGCCTGACCATCAAAAGAGGGATTTGTAGCTGCCTGGGGTTGATGAGGATCCTGGGCTGTGGTGACAAGCAGCCTGGCTGAGATACAGATAAATGTGCTTGTTTGGCCACCTGCGACTTGAAAGCTCTCAGCCTGTTGAGAAAGGGCAAGAGCACATCCAGCACTCTTCTAGCAGGGGCAAGATCTGCTTCAGAAGCACATGGGAAAGTGGAAAGTTTTGTTCTTGGGAGGTACCTGGAAGTTTTACAAAGCTTCCCTGCTCCCCACTGCCTAAAATATTCATGAGGCACGTGAAGATCAAGTAACAGAGACACCATGTGATGGAGAGAGATCACAGGTGATACCCCAATGTCAGGCAGGGCAGGCAGAGGAGAAACCACTGAGAAATCCAAATGAAAACATGTGGAAAAGGGGCAGTCCTTGCAGCCATTTCTATGTTGAAATGCACCAGTGGGATCAGAAAGTATGAGCCTGTCCAGGGACCTTTTCCCCCCCTCCCATCCCACCAGCATCTTTAAAATAATGGAGAAAAAGGAAACAAACAAGCAAAACAATTTAAAAGCCCTGCTATGCTCTGTGGGATAACATCCAGGATAACAGCAAAATGGGCCAGCTGCAGATGTTAATTACAGAAAAGCACAATATCCTCCCCCTTTTCCCCTAAGCCTGCTCGTGGCTCACCAGCTGGGGAACTGCAGAGGTTTGGGAGGGCAGAAAGTGATGCCCCATGAAGTCACTGCACCTGCCTTTCTGGAAGAGAAGAGTGGGTTTTATCACATAGAGATAGAGGTAATTTTCTCTTCCCTTCATGCAGAATGTAGGCTCTTGCCTTGATAAATTACTGCCCTTCCTGATAACAGATCCAATAGAAGTTACACTGGATTTCTCCCTGACAGTTTCAGGTCAAAGTTGTCTCACTAAGTTTCCGCTCTGGAAAATCTGTTCTCAGCAGAGAAGACACCAGCCTCCCAAAGGAAGGTTCCTGGGAGTCCTGCATCCCTCACAGGGCAGCTGGAAAATTGGGCTTGGCAAAGCTCTGTTTTTAGGCACTGCAGGTAATCCTGCTGAGCTGTGAGTGAGACTGCATTTAGGGCGGGGGCAGGCTGGTGCAATGTGAGAGCAAGTTGTGGGGAGCACGCTGAAATACCCACTCTGCTGTCTGGAATTGCATAAGCAGCTTCTCAAAGGATGGGAAGGCATATCCCAGGAAAATGGCTGGCTGAGGTTATGGAGATAGGTGGTATTTTCAGAAATCAGCACCACCGCCAGAAAAAAAGGCAGAAAAACTCCCCCATGGAAACTGGAGGAGGCAAAGTCAGGAATGCTGGGACAGCAAGGAAATAGAGTGATGAGAAAGATGGATAAATGGCAGGGGAAGACTCCTTTCACAAAGCAATCTGTTGTGGGGAACGTGAAAATTAACTTGGCTCTTGGAAATGAGGAATCCCACCCAAAGCTGCTTTTCTTGGGAAGGGGATTATCTTGGCTTTGGTTCCCTGTGCTTTTAAACACACAGGCCATTTAATTAAGCATTGCTACTTTCCTAATTGTTGAGGCTTTTCTCAGAGGCTCCCAAGACTTCCCAGGCTCTGCAGTGTTGGTGTGGAGTAGGGATTGTTCAATTAGCAGCAAGATATGGCAAGCAGTGAGATCTGGGACTCGGTGCCCTGGCCAAATAGAAATTCTGTCGGTTTCTGAACCACCGGCATAATTCTGCTGAGATGGAGCCAGGAAAGGGATTTGTTTTGCCTGTTCTGTACCTTCAGACTCACCTGAGTTTTTCCAGAGGATAGGAACACAGTCTTTGCTTGCTCTGTACCACAAGCCCTCCTGCAGTGCTGCTCTGTGCTCTGCTCTGCAGGGACCATATTTCACGGGTCCCTGTGTGAAATTACATCTCAACCTAGAAACAGGAGGGCACACTCAGCCAGCTCATGGGGTTAACAACTTTTAGCTCCTCTGATGGAAGAACCCCCTAACTAAAATCAGCTTGGTCCCATCTGTAGGTTTACATTCTGTTCAGAATCCCAAAAACTTGTGTTTGGGGCACCACTAGTCTCTTCCTGGCACTTACAGTTGTACATCTCAGTACAGAAAAGGCATCTGATTTTTCGTTGGTGTGACCTCAAACTGTAAAAAAATCACCGAGAGTAAGTGCTCAGAGCTTCCAGGGCTTGTTAAAACATTCCAGCCTTGAAATTACATAAAGAAGGGCAAACAAAAAACAATTAAACCCTCTTTAGCTTCATTGTAAGCTTTTGCATTTTCCTACTCAGAAGTTCAGTCAAGCAAGCCACGCAAAAGAACCACAGATCTGAGATGAGCAAATAATGCCATATTCCTGTGGCAAGATACAAACCTTACCCTCCCTCCCCTGCTCCCAGCTTGGACTGCCCTTCTGACTCCAGGACATTTAATTTTTCAACAGAACACTCAACTTCTGGACTCCAGATAGGAAACAAAATATTCACTGCACCCTCACTCGGGGGGGATCTTTGTTTTTGTGAGCCACCAGACCATCCCTGCTGAGCCCTTCTCCCCCTCCTTACTCCTCCAAAATGGCACAACGACCTGAAGCAAGCATTTGGAATTGAAATTTCTGCTGGAACAGTAGACTTGCTACAAGATAAATACTGAGGGGTGGAGAGTGTTAGACAGCTACAGGCATCACTGCAAGCCCTTCTGATAACAGATTCAGACCAGCGTATCGTGTCTTGCACACGTGTCTGTTTTAATAGCTTGGATCTCTTCTGGGAGTTGGCAGAGATCTAAAGTTGTATTAATGTCTTTTTCTTGCCTCCTCGATAAAAAAAAACACCCAACTACCTTTAAAGTGAGGTCCTAAGCTGTCATGAATTCTTACTAGACATGCTGTAATTGCTATTCCAAAAAGAGCAAAGTGCAGAGACAACAACTGCAGAAACAGAAAAGGGAAGCTGTTCTGGAGATTTAAAGCAGCCAGTACCTGTATTTTATTCTTTCCCTTCCAGATGGCTCGTGTCTGTATGGCTTTCTGCTACTATTTTTAAAAGGATTTTTTCTTTTTTTTTTGATCTGAGTAAATTAATGATTTTTTTATGGCATGATGTGATGACATCTGAACTGATGTTACACTTCACTAATGTACAGCTCCCTTGAGCCAGTATCAGTTTTGTCTCTGATGGCTCTGCAAGGGCAGAGGTCAGCTGAGGGGCTCTGCCCTTAACTCTGTCACAAACTCTTGAGTTTCCAGGACACTTATAAATAAATCAGACATTCACATTTCAAGCAGGGAGTCGGATTCTGAAGAGTAGCTCCTGACCCATGAAAAGCAATTTTTACTTGAATGATACTTCAATCAAAACTGATCAAGGGTGACCTGACCTGGTCCTTGAATATGAGTAGATATAAAATCTGTCGAGGATGCAGTGGCTGTTTCTCAGAGTGTGAAGGCACTGCAGTCTGTGCAGCTCCTCACCCAGGGCTCATTCAGCCATGCCTCCTGCCACCAGCTGCCTTGGGGGACACCTCTTCCATCCCACTGACCTGCCATAAGGACACTGTTTAGGGGACCCCAAATCCCACAGGGCTCATTCCAGCTGCTGACCCTCTCTCTCTGCTCCTGGGGTGATGTGGCTAACCTGCAGAATTAGGGTCTCCCTTCCCTGCTGGACTCCTCCTCCCATTTTGGGGCTACAACTCGGGACCTCCTGGAGGAGAGTTTGCAGCTGAGACAAACCCTCCCAAGAGGGAGGGTGTGCTTCCCTGAGCCCTCCCAGGGGCACTTTTAGCACATTATTGTTACCACAGGACCAGGCTGTGGCTCCTTGGCAACTGAAAGCAGCTTCCCTGCAAGGATGTGAGCCCAGGACCAAAACCCATAAATGAATTTCTGCAAGTTGTTTGGATGAATGCCAATTGGTTGTTGTCTTCAGCAATGTGGATTTGGAATTGTTTGATTGTTGTACTAGGTAGAATAACCTCCTGTTTTACAAATGCGGGACAGATCAATCTCTGAAAATCTGTAATTATTATTATTATTATGTTTTACTGAGTCTCTTTGGGCTTCTCCACTTCCCCATACCCTTAGCTGAACCCACCCAAATTCTATTATCTGACGTGGTTTTCCCACAGAGCATCTTCCAGCCCATCCCTAATAATGCACAGGCTTGGCAGGCATTTCCCCTTCCCATTTTTCCTGGCTGAAGCCTCCTTGCTTCTGCCTGTGATGAAGACAAAATCGTCCTCTGTAGGCAGGGTTCAGAAAGGGCAGGGGAAAAGGCAGATTTGCTCTTTAGCTTGGCTGTCACCAGTGCCACCAGCCCCCCAAATCCCCCCCTTCCTGTACAGCTGACAGCTCCTTCCCACACCCCTCTGTGTTTGTGCTGGCTTCAATCAGTGTGTGCACAAAGCTCATCAAGCACTTGCAAGCAGTTACAGATGCCAAATAACTGCATTTCACAGCCAGGGTGGCCCCAGCAGGGCTGGCCTGGGGTCACATTTGCCCTGGAGCAGGCTGGGGAGCCATCCCATCCTGCTCCCTGCCCCAAAACAACGAGGCTGGAACCTGCTGCTGCTCAACACATCGTTCACCAGGGCCACGAGCTCCAGAAGGGGCTGCTGGCCCTGGAGAGTAGGGAGAAGAATCCAGCAATAAAGTCTGCATTTTCCTGGTTTCTTCTCCCCTCCTCTGTAATTACTCAGCTCTTAAAATGTCATGGAAACAACTTTTTATCCCCTTTTTTTTCTCCTTTTTCCGCAGCCATACTTACTAGGTAAGTACTTCAGCTTCAAATGTCTTATCTCACAAAGAAGAATGGAGCAGTGGGACTGACCTTGACCTTAAGCTTCAACGATCCTAAATTTAAATGCCAGATCTCTAAGAGGCCCCAGCCACATCACTCAGGCTCTGGGAAGTTAAAAGGAAAAACCAGTAACTTTCTACTTCTCTTGCAAACTGTGGGGATTAAGATACTACGGATTATGAGTTTCTCAGCCCTTCAGTAATGTCTTCCTTCATCAGCAAGATCTGGCAAGATTAGGTGATTAATTTAGTTGCTGATGTGAGAAATGTTCGAGTTCAGAGGATTTTTCTTGTCCTCACCTGAACTCTCCCTGAAGAGGAATTTTTCAACTGAGTAATGATTCACTCCATTCCAAGTTATAGGTCTCAAGGGAAGGATATTTAGAGTTTTAATTCTCAACAGTCACATCTGATTCCTCAGTGAAAGATGCTATGACACCAAAAGAATGAAACTGGTTAGTTCGATGGAAAACAAGCTTCAAATCTGTCATAAAGAACAGCTAAAAAAAGGTGGCTAAAGCACCAACATAAAAGAAAAATATAGTAGACACATAAAGTAGAAACAAACCCAGCAGCTGAGAAAAGGGAAGGAAACAAAAAACCCCCCATAAAGTCCCAGATCTGTGGGACTCATTTCTCTGATAGATTTTCCATTTAATTTTGGGTCAGATGGCTTGCATCAGGCTTGTTTCCCTTGACCCCTGGGAGCCTTGGCTTACAAGGCTGGGTAATGATCTCCAGCCCTCGAGAGGCTTCAGCACAGCCACGAGAGCCCTCCTTGGGGAAGCACCAACCAGCTTGACTGGTTCCAATCTGCAGAGCTCACTCAAAACCAGAGACCTGGAAGCTCTCAGGGGGTTCTTGGCAGCCTCTTCCAAACTCTAGCATTGTTAAACTCGAGGACACTCTCTTCATGGGATTTTTAAAAATGGAATATCCCATGGGAAGTCTGACTGCAGGTAACACCCTGGGAGACGTGGAGGGAGTTTGATACCACATAAAATATCTTTCTCCCACGCCATGATTGAGCATCTGCACTGAGCAGGAAACTAATGGTCCTTCTCGAGTAATAGCTTCTCTGGAGGGGAAGTAATTAGTCATACTCTCTAATATTGCAAATGTAATAACTTTGATAAGAAATTGAATATAGAAATACTGCTCCGGAGCAGTTCCTTGTAATATCCCAAGACACTGAACTGGCCCTGGGTGTTTCTTGGCTTTTTAGCCCGTGTGTAAAGGATGAACCACCTGCAAATGCCACCAAGCAGGCAGGGGCTACTTTCCTGTATGGCCAAGAGTGTTCTGTGGGATGCAGAGGGACCTGGCAGAGGTGGCCACTTCCCACCTGCACCCACGTCCCTGCTGCTGCTGCCTCCTCCAGCATCGTCCACAACGTCTTTGCCAAGCACACTCCTGGGAAAGCACCTCCAAATTCATCTTACCCAAAATTTTAATTTTGCAGGTGGAATTTCTGGAAGCACCTCTGTGATGTTGGGAGGCTGGCACTAAGTTTCCAAGCAGATTTGGGCTGGCATCCAAGGGCATGTTTGGGTGCCAAGCACCCATTTGGTGGAAGGGTCTCGGTGCCTGTGGCTGCGAGCGCAGCGATGGCCCCAGGTGATCCCAAGGCTCCAGAGGATCCCAGACATGGGCCCAGTGTCACTGTGGAGCTCTCAGCAAGCAGTGGCACAGCTGGGTGGGTGAGCTGCTCTCATAAGAAACCCTGGGCCCTTTTTGCACTGTTCCTCTCTGAGTAAGACTTGCACCTGATCCCAAACTCGCTCTGCAAAGATGAATCCTGCTCCCATTCCTGCTCTGTTGTTTCCCTGTTGTTCTTCTGTAGGTCAGGGTAATTCATTCAGAAATCAAATTCAGCCCTATACAATGGCCTTGGCAAAACTAAATGCTGTTGAAGAGAGCATGGGGGATGACAATCCTTCTAAAAAGAGGGAATTTAACTTCTTTTGGCCATGTTTCATAATTCATCTTCAAGGGAGCTCTTTAGAAACACAGTCTCTGTGCTTAGTCCACCTTAATTATAAAAAAAAACTCCATGCAAACCTTTTTATTTATTGCCTCCTTCTCCTTGCTTATTTTTCTCCAATTGTTAATAATTTTAATTAACACCAGAATTTCTCAGCAGCATGCCATCTCCTTTTTCATTACAAGTGTTAATTGCGGACTCAAATAAAAGGTGAAGAAGAAATTGAGGTAAACATCAAAAGAAGCTCAGCACTGCTGGATGTGCAGAAGAACAATTACTTGCACAGTTGTTTTATTAGGGCTTTGGTTGATTAATAGGAAAGCTTTAAACCTACTTTTGTGTATTCTACCTCCATATATTTTTTAAAACCATATATACACATCAAGCTCTTTTTTTCTTTCCCAAAGAAATACTTTTTATTCAGATGCATCTTGTTCAAAACAGCTCACAGATCTGAAGCACACTCAGAACCTAAGATCTGATCTACATTTTCATTTCCAGTTCTTATTTTGAGAGATTCTATCAGTGACTGGTATTACTCACACCAAATACTGAAGGCTTCTGAAGTCTTGACCTAACAAGGGTCAGAGTACATCTCCATGTGCAGGCACAGCAACACTTCCCACCAAAACAAAGGGCATCTTGGATGAGAAAAGGAGTCAGGTGGTGCCTCTAAAGGCCAGTCTTATCCTGTTTCCCATCAATTTAGAATCAAAGGGTGGTTTGTGTTGGGAGAGACCTCAAAGGTAACAGGTTCAACCCCCCTGCCATGGGCAGGGACACCCCCTGCTAGATCAGGTTGTTCAGAGCCCTGAGCATTTTCCAGGTTAATTTTCTTAATAATCTGTATATAGTCTCTGTTCCTTCTGTGGGTTGGTTTGTTTTTTTTTAGTACATCCTGATTTGTGTTATTCAACATCAATGTCAGCTTTGTTTTTATGAAGCTTTTGCCTCATTAATGAAGATTTTTAATCAAAAAAAGAAAAAGTGAACTAAAGGCTACTTTTATCCTGCCCAACTTCCCAACCCAGCACAACTCTCCATCCCAAAAAGAAACAGCGCAATCCTTTGCTGGGGAATCCCTCAGGAAAGGCTCACTAGATTTAACCACGATATTTCCCAAGCCTTTCCAATTTAAAGCCCTCAGAAGGAGCCTAGGGAGGGACACTGCAGCCTCAATGCTTCATTTCTCTGGAGTCCTCCCTGCCCATTAGAGTTCCCTTCATGTTGGCTTGGTCCCCAATTCCCCCTTCATGGTCACACCCGCTTCTTTTTACAGAACAAAATCAGATTTTTGGATTTTTTTTTTTTCTGAATGGGCCCAGAGGGTCTGTACAGGCTCGGGTGCCACTCAGAGCATGATGATGAAATTCCCTGTTTTGCTCGCCCTTTTTTCAAATTGCACTCTGACTTCTCAAGTTTTCCCTTTTGTTGCTTCCCCTATTTCCCTGCCAACCTTCCTCAGCTCCCAGCACTTGCTCTCTCTTTCAACCCTTGTGTATTCCCCTGTGAGATGCTGCTCTCCTCTCTTGTGGGTTTTCTTCTTCTGCAGGGTTTCTTTTCTATTTTTTTTTTTTTTCTCTTTCTGATTTCCATTTTTCCAAAAGGAAAGAGGACCTGCTCTGCTTTAATTACTGCTCCAGTTTGCATCCTCCAGCCTTCTGCTAAGCCCTTTCATTTTCACTGCTTCCTCCCAGTGGACCTGGCCCACTCAATTTCATAATTCCCTAAAATTTACTTTCCTAAATGCAGTTCTCTGTGCATAATTCATCCATAAATTGGATTTGTTTCCTACTGGAATAATCAGACCATCTTCGTTGCATTTTTTTTTCCCCTACTTGCTGTTATTCTTTCCTTCCAGGTAATTACACACACAAAGTTCCATATTTGGGGCAGGAACACAGGAGAAAGCAGATCATGCTTCAAAATCCACATTACCCTCTCCCTACTGAGACTTCCCCCTCTTCCCATAACCAAACACATTCATTTAATTCAACAGGGCTGACATTTCTAAGCAAAACAAAGTGGACATTGCTTCATGGCAAAATGTGAGTTGGGCAGAGCCAGATCTTGAGCTGATGTAAATCAGAACAGACCTATTGTCTTCAGAGAAAGTGCATCACTTTCTAGGGAAAAAACAAATTTTTGGAGCTGTGCAGACAGGACAGCTGAGAATCAGGACTTCCTTTAAATCCGTTGGGTTTTTTTCTTGTTTTTCTTTCTCTTTAAAATTGCGAGCTGACTGACTTAGCACATTATTTTTTTTTTTGAGCCATTAATAGCGTGGAGTCTAATTTGGAAGCAAAGCTAACGCCCAGGAAAACCAAGCAGCACAGATGACAAAATTATCACACCTTCCCTGGTACTGGCAAGAAGAATGAGGGCTGAAGCCTTGCACATGTGGCTTACTCTCATTAGTGTGAAAACTAGTGTGCTTTGGTGGGGGGAGGAATGTGTTTTATTATTCAAATCTGATTCCTTTTTCGTATCAATTTATGACATGACATCCATTTTTGTGAGCCTCTCCTGTCAGGAGGGAAACGTGCTCACACGTATCTTCAATATGGGTTTATTTGTCAAATTATCACAGGACAAACAGTGATGAACAACATCCATACAAATGTGTTGCCTTTACATGTGCTTACTTCACAGCCAGTGAGAAAAGAGGGAAAACCAACCCAAACAGACAGAAAACACACAGAGCATGGCTGTTTGTTACCTACATGCAAAGAGCCTCATGCAGCACAGACACATCTCCTTGCTGCTCCTATAATGCAAATAAGAAATATATAAAACACCTCATAAAGCAGCTTGTTGGGTTTTATTGCGAGGAATCCATCAGCCATCATATTACCATGCAAATCCTCTTATTGCATTGTCTGACAACAGCAATTCAAATAAGAAAAAAAATATATATAAATATATATATATAAAAACCTTAACAACCTGGGAATAAATTCTCTCTTTCATGTGTGCCAGCAGCTCCCATTAACAGAAGTAGGAGTTTCTCTGCAGGGGCTTGTCAAGGTGAGAATAGACTGCCCACCCTTCTCCCCTGTTCAGAGGCTGAATTGCTACATGTATGTATTTTTTTTTTCATGGAGAAATAAAAGAAGAAAGGCAGGAATAAAAGATATTTTAAAAAAAAATCCAGGACCAAACAACCCAAAAATCAAGGCAGCTCCAAAGAGGAAAGGTACAGTGTTACATATCCTTTTATTCTTTGACATTCTCAAGGACTAGTGAGACAAAACCCTCTCACTTTTCTCTGCAGCTCTCAGAAAGTGCCCATCTCCCCACATCTGGGCAGAGCTGCAGCTTGTGAGAGGAATATGCCAGAAAATATTACAAAACGCTCTTCATTCTTCTTCACAGAAAATGTAATTTCCTCAAAAATGTAATGTCTGGATGAAAAATTGCAAATCCTTTCCTCCACTACAAACTTGCATGAAACAGATTTCTTCCAAATTCTGTACTTAAATCAGAATCAGTCAACACCAAGTTGCTTCAGAGGTAAAGGTTGGTTGTGGTCTTTCCTCCCTGTTTTATCCAGAAGTCTTCATAGGAGCAAAGAATGCCTGTCAACTTTAAACCCCATCACTTAAATATTTGATAAAACACCAACTCTAGAGGTCCTCTGACTTTTTTTAAAAGACGGTTATATTCTTTTTCATGTTTTAGAGTTTTCCTCTGCTCTGCCACTACTGGAGAGACCTGAAAGGATATGGACAAATTTCAGCCTAAAGGAAGCAGCTTTTAATTTCACTTCATCTCATTTTCCAAGGTGATGGAAAGAGTCAATCCTACACTGCTTCCCCCTTTCCATGCCATAAAAGCAGCTAAAAAGTGGGGTTGGTTTCTGGAAATACAGCTTCTGGTGGTAACTAAAGGAGAAGAGTGGAGGGAAAACACCTTGCTGTCCCCCTGGAGTGCTCATGGAGGCAGAGACAGTGCAGGGAGGCTTGGCTGTCAAGTGCACTGCAGGGTCGAGCTGCATTTGGAATTTATCCTTCCTGCAGTGGCGAGAAGATAAGGGACAAAGTTAAAGTGTGGCACAAGAGATAAGAGAGTTAAATGGTGCATGAACAAATCTGATGCTGTGGTTGACCTGTGGGGGAAGGGAGGAGCTGGGTGCAGTGCAGGCTGTGCATCTTCCAGGAGACAAATGGATGGAGGATTGGAAACTTGTTCATAGACTTCATAGGCTTCTGCCATTCACTAAATGTGAGGTAATAAACCTCACTGGATTTCATATTTTGTGGGAAATGACTCTTTCATAGCTTTGTCCCCTTAATGGGTGCTCATTTGGGAAAGCACTCTATGGGTTTTATTGCATCAAAAGGAATAAAGGGTTTTAAATGAATTCTAATGCTCTCTCAAAGTGCTGGAGTTGGGAACTTCAAGCTAAATTCACAGTCAGAAGCAGAATCTTTCATAAGCTTTTTAATGTACAGAAGGAAAACTTTGGGGATCCGAGTATTTTATTCTACACGCCTTAAGTCTCATTTCTCTTTTGATTTTTACAGGTAGCCTCTTTCATCTCTCCTCAGTTTTCCTCATCTTCAAGTGTCTCTTCAGCCTCCTTACTCTCCTTCTCCTTTTTCCCCACTCCTCTTCCCTTCTGGACAGCACACCTGTTCCCACAACAAACACAGAGTTTTCTTCTCCACCTAGTTCAGAGTTGCCTCCTGGAGCTTCCTGTGTCTGTATTTTTATGCACTGTTTCCCCTCCTACAGGCCTTTTATTGACACATCTGGGAATCATAAAATAAGACAGTCTCATTTTCTGGCATTATTGCTCCTGAACAGTGGAAATGCCATAAAGGCAAGGAAAACCTTCTTGCTCCCCTGCTTTCTGAGGCTCACAACCCTGGAGCAAGTCAGTCTCACAAAGACTTCCCACAGATCTGAAGGCATGAGCTGCTCCAGTGCTGCTGACTGCAAAGGTGCTCCTGGCACCCAGCATTTATTTGCTTGTTTGTTACAACTTCACTTTTTGTGGCTGTTTCACACAGAGAGCTGCATTTGCAATTTATCCTTCCCCACATCCATCCCCACCACACCTGGGACATAGGGAAAACCCAGGTGTCAGCATGGATGCACCTGCTCCAGACAGGGCATACTCCTCTTGGCTGTCTTCTTGCCTGTTTCTAACCTGGTGCTATTTGGAATTTGTCCCCCATTTCTTCTGCAAGTTTTTCTGCAGAAAATTCAGTCATGGTGACAGCAGCCCCAGCTCCCTGGTATGCACAGCCCTCACCTCTGGGAGCAGACCATGGGAGATGAATCAGCCAGTACTTCTGGGGAGCACTATCTAGGATGATGCACAGCTGTGGAAAGAACAGTCTTTCCATGAATTTCAATTTCTCAGGCCTGGAGTGTAATGGTATGACATGAATGAATCAGATGTGAGCATGCCCAGCTCCTTGTAGGAGTGAGACTGGCTGTAGTAAAATCTCTGAACATGCACAGCGTGCCTGGGATTCAATCACACAAATGGCATTTTTCTGTTTTCAGGCAGGGGAAGGCACCCAGAGCAGCTGAGCTGGTGAGGTGTAGGCAGTCACCGTGGGTTAGACCAGCCCTGTCTGCCAGCTGAGCTGCTCTTTGAGCTCACTCCATGGTGGAATGAAACAACTTGGCTTAAACCACTGTCAGACACAAGTTCACAGCACACACCTCTTCCTGCACTTATCAGCTTCCCAGCTGAGCTGGTTTAAGGGGCTCACACAGGCAGTGAGCAATCAGCCTCCAGCTCATGATGGAACCGCCGATTTCTGTTCTTATTCAAACCTTTTAATTCCAATTCTGTAATAAACTTCCCTTTCAATGACTCAAGGAATGATTTGCTTTGTCTCACATATCTCAGCATCTAAAGAAGCTTTGACAGGAGCGTACCTAGAGCTTCTGAGATAAATATATAATAAATCTAATGTTGTCAAGCATGGTGGCATTCTTTATTTTATTTTCAAAGAGAATTTAATCTAACTTCCCGGGGGATTCTTCTCTTGTGTCATAACAAAGTCTGGCTTGTAATGGATTTCCCATTTTTCTTTCTATCTTGTATAATGACAAAATTGCTGCACAGAGAAGCAGCGTTCTATAATAGGTCACAAAACACAAGCAGGAGGAGACAGTCATCCTCCAAAGGCTGGGCTCAGCCCAAGCCCTGATTTCTGGAATCACAGGCACTAAATTATTTATTATGGCCCCACAATCAGTTTCCAGCCAGGCTTGAAGTACAGAGAAAGTCCATATGTAATGTGAACCCCCCCGCTCCCCAGACAAAACAGGGAATGAGGGGGGAATGATAAAAAAAAACCCAAATCAATAAATCGCACTTAAAGGGCAAACTTGCAACTGATGCAATATTGATATAAAACAATATAAATATAAATAACACTAATATAAAATAAATTTAATATTAAGAAGTCAAGAATCTGGTTCATACGTATCCATCTCTGCATGTCATCCTAAATAAAAAACTTTCAATATTAAATTTATGGCAAGTAATTGGATGTAATGGAATTCATACATCCTTTGGGGAACAATGCCTCTATTACATTGCATTATAAACTTCTATGTATCAAAGGACTAAAAGCCACTACTCTCTTCAAGGCCATAATTTTCTTCAACAAATTCTAGAATCCTTTCATTGTTATTGAGCATCCTCATAAAAGACTAATATTTTCAGCTGTGCTTTGGATGATTTTATTTTGCTTGCTTGAAAATTGCACTGCTGGCAGAAAGCAGAACTGGTGCTCTGTGTACACAGTCACATTTGCCACTCAAAAAGAGAATTAAAGGCATTTTTTTCAGGGATGTTTTACATTGCAAACCTCGGGCAAGAAGTTCAGAGCACAGCAATTAGCGGCTGAGCAACCTTGAGCTTACAGGTAGGTTGTGCTCTGTAACATTTATTGTTAAAGTCATCGTGGGAGCCCAGGGGGAGTTGTGCAGCTCACATTTCCCTGTGCAATCACACAAATGCTAATTTAGACTTTTTATTTGGGGGAGGTCATTCCCTATCAAGCCTGGTCAGGACCTGAGGTCCCTCACATGTCACACCCAGAGGCTGCTGTCCTTTCTCCCCTCTTGACGTTGACGATACCTGCTGGTCCTTCCCAGCTGATCCCAAAGCAGGAGCTGGGATCCTCAGTTCCTTCCAACACGTGAAGAGGCTGAGCCAGAAGCAGTTGAGTGCCCAAACTCTGCCTCGTGCTGCTGACTAAAGGACAGGCAGAACTCAAGTCCCTCAAAGACTCAGACATCTGCACCAGTAGCAACAGAGACTTTCTCCAAAGGCTTTGGCACCCACCACCCAAACATGGTGCTTTAGAAATCTCTAGCTCATGGATCCCATTAATCACATCTTATTCCTTCCTTAGCTTGGCTGTGGCTTCCACTGCACAGCTCTGCAGGTTTCAGTCCTTCCAACCTAGGTAGAAGCCTGGGGACACCGTGGGGTGCCCCAGCTTTGCAGGCTCTCACCAGACATCCACCACGAGGTGGATGGTGCCGAGGCTCATCAGCTTCACAGCTGAGCTGCTCTTGAGCTATGGCAGGGAGGGCAGGAGAGGGAGTTGTGTAATTGTCCTGAAAGCCTGCCAAGCAGCTCGTTTGCAGAATTAAACAGTCTGTAGTATAATTAACACAGGGAAAACTGTATGACCTTTTATTGCTGGCCACACAGAGTAGCTCATTTCCTCATTCTAACATGACAGGAGGAATGGGATCATGTGGACAGGTCACTGACCAAAGGCACTTGGGCCTCTGCCCTGCTCCGTGGCTCCTGCTGTTCAGGAATATTTGTGTTGCTTGTAGAGGTGCCCAAAGTCTGGGCAGGTAACTCATGGGGCTCTGAAATGAAAAGGAGGATCTAGGATTGCTAAGCCAGCCACTGCAAGACCCAACTCCAACATAACTTGGGGCCATCATCCTGGTTTATGTGCCCAGCCTCCCTTTCACTCTACCTTCCAAGATATTCCCCCTTCAGGCACCACTTCAGCAATCAATGACAAGAGCCCTGGGCCATGTTCAGAAGGTTTTGGTTTTCACTGTCCCATTCACGGNTCTGTAACATTTATTGTTAAAGTCATCGTGGGAGCCCAGGGGGAGTTGTGCAGCTCACATTTCCCTGTGCAATCACACAAATGCTAATTTAGACTTTTTATTTGGGGGAGGTCATTCCCTATCAAGCCTGGTCAGGACCTGAGGTCCCTCACATGTCACACCCAGAGGCTGCTGTCCTTTCTCCCCTCTTGAGGTTGACGATACCTGCTGGTCTTGCCCAGCTGGTCCCAAAGCAGGAGCTGGGATCATCAGTTCCTTCCAACACGTGAAGAGGCTGAGCCAGAAGCAGTTGAGTGCCCAAACCCTGCCTCGTGCTGCTGACTAAATGACAGAACTCAAGTCCCTCAAAGACTCAGACATCTGTGCCAATAACAACAGAGACTTTCTCCAAAGGCTTTGGCACCCACGCCCCAAACATGGTGCTTTAGAAATCTCTAGCTAATGGATCCCATTAATCACATCTTACTCCTTCCTTAGCTTGGCTGTGGCTTCCACTGCACAGCTCTGCAGGTTTCAGTCCTTCCAAACTAGGTAGAAGCCTGGGGACACCGTGGGGTGCCCCAGCTTTGCAGGCTCTCACCAGACATCCACCACCAGGTGGATGGTGCCGAGGCTCATCAGCTTCACAGCTGAGCTGCTCTTGAGCTATGGCAGGGAGGGCAGGAGAGGGAGTTGTGTAATTGTCCTGAAAGCCTGCCAAGCAGCTCGTTTGCAGAATTAAACAGTCTGTAGTATAATTAACACAGGGAAAACTGTATGACCTTTTATTGCTGGCCACACAGAGTAGCTCATTTCCTCATTCTAACATGACAGGAGGAATGGGATCATGTGGACAGGTCACTGACCAAAGGCACTTGGGCCTCTGCCCTGCTCCGTGGCTCCTGCTGTTCAGGAATATTTGTGTTGCTTGTAGAGGTGCCCAGAGTCTGGGCAGGTAACTCATGGGGCTCTGAAATGAAAAGGAGGATCTAGGATTGCTAAGCCAGCCACTGCAAGACCCAACTCCAACATAACTTGGGGCCATCATCCTGGTTTATGTGCCCAGCCTCCCTTTCACTCTACCTTCCAAGATATTCCCCCTTCAGGCACCACTTCAGCAATCAATGACAAGAGCCCTGGGCCATGTTCAGAAGGTTTTGGTTTTCACTGTCCCATTCACGGCTTTTGACTTTTGTTCTGTACCAAGGAGCACTGAGTCCTGTTGAAAATCCAACCATCCCAATGGTTTCTCATTCCCAGCTGTTAGAAGATCTGATATAAAAGGTAAGAGGGAAGTTTCCACAGCCCTCAGTGAGTGCTGGGCCACTGTCTGAGCTCCTCCACACCCACCACTCCTCTTCAGAGAAGCTCTGTTGGAAGGAAGAGGAGGAGAAGCTGGTGTCATGGAAAAGACCTCCCACCAAGGTGTTTGTGCTCCACAACAGTGCTGTAAACAGATCTGTTTCTCTCTGTACAGCCTCAAATTCACCATGACATGGCAAATCCTTTACTTTTTCCTGCTCCTTCTCTTGTATGTCCTTGCTAGTTGCTCATCTCCCTTTGCTGGGCAGCCAGCAGGGAAGAAGCTCCTCTTGCCAGGGGCTGCTGGATGATGATGCTGCATGAGGGGCTTCAAGCCCCAGCCACCTCTCCCCAGCCCCCCACAGCACTTTCTCTTTTTATTTTTGAGAGGCTGGAATATCACAGGATAAAGAGACTGCAGCTGTGTTGGGGAAAAAAAACCCACAGTCACGCCTCAGCAATTTATGGACAATTTCCCATTAATAAGAGATAATGGAGTGCAGTTCAATGGATTTGTGATTGTACACTCGCTCTTTGAGAATATGGAGGGGGATCTGACAGCAGTTTGCTCCTCCCAGCAGTGGCATTACCATGGTTTTGTACATCCCATTGTACACAGGGAGATTTGGAGAGTTTGAAATGCTTTAGCAGCCTCTTAGGAAAAGCACGGGTGTACCAAGTTATTGGAATGACCTCAAATACTGTCACTGCCAGGGAAGCATCTGATACAAATGAACCACAGAGACATGGGTGTGCAGAGCCCCAAACTCATCAGTTTGTACAGGAGCTTTCTCCTGTGCCTTGTCACCAAGTCCCTGTTTGCAGTCGTGCAGAACCAGGGAGCAAAGCTGCCAAATAAATCTGCTCACCTGGGGAAGAGTGAAACTCTTCAGAGTTTCTCTGCACTTGCATATGCAGTCCTGGAGAGTCACATTGGTTAATGGTGCAGACAGCTCCTCTCAATTTCAATTTGTTGTCCTCCAGTATAATTGACTCCCTCTTAATACCTTACGAGCAAGGGCAGCCAGGAGTGCACCTTCCCCATTACTCATATTCCACAGCTCCAGCTTAAAAGTGACTTTTCCATCACTAAGGCTAAAAGACAAGCAGAAAATTTTCCATTCAAAATTCACATCTCCAGATCCCCCCTCATTCTGTAGCACTGTTTTGGAGATAATAGAGCTTGAGCTCCCAATGAAGACGTATCATCAGTTATTTTGCAAGGGTGTAATTATACCTTGTGTTTTCTTCCAGTCTCTCACTGTACTAACATTTTGTTTGCTGCAGCTACATGATTGCTAAAGCATTTTGAGCATCACTCTGAAGTGACAGCACTGAAGACCTTACATACAGGGGTTTTTTTTGCCACATACTGATAAAGCCCTTGCTTACAGAGACAAGGATGCATCACAGAGAATGCTGCTATCCAAAAGAAATGAGCTCCTGCTTTCCCCCCAGCCTGGACTAATTGCATTGACAGATTCCAGGTCACCCATTGCATTTTTAATGAACTGTAAGAAATGAGTTTCAAGTCACAAGCTTCCATAGTGAATCTACATTTTGCCAAAGTTCCCAGGCTGGAGTCTTTGCCAAAATCTTTAGAATCAGTTACTAATTTCTAGCTCTACATATATGTATAAATAGATATATGGGGGAAAGAAAGGACGGGTACACCAGCACTGAGGAAATGCACCAACTCCCTAAAGGATTTCCATAGGAAATAAATCACAGACAGCCAAAGCAGCACCTTTCCACATTCAGGTGTAAGAGGTGTGAATTCAGCACACATTGATGCAAACCTTTAATTTGAAATCTTTTCTCAAAGCTCAGGACAGATTTTCTTTACAACTTCCCAAGATGATCCAAGTTCACAGCAGAGGCTGAGTTAGTCACGCTCAGTGGTTTCCAGTTTTAGTGCAGGTCTCTCAGAGTGACAGACTTTTCCCAAGATTCTGGGTGATGCCACAAACACCCACGTGCTCCTCCTGTGATGCCTTTATCCTTAAAAGTGAAAACCCAACACTTTCCTAGGCAGAAACGTTACTTCCCACTGGTAGAAGTGAATGGCCACCAATATGCCCATTTTCTCCAAATGGACAAGTGTCCCTCCTTCTTCCCCCTGCCTCCAGAGACCATGGCAGCACTGCTCAGCCAGAGTGGGAAACAGATTGCATCTCCCAAAGTTCTTATTTTCAAAGGAGACAGACAAAGGACAACAGTGTTATCTGTCATGGATTGAACAGAGCAGTTTAGTGATCCAGCCTGAGGCTCCTCCTTCTCTTTGGAGAGCTGGGCCCTGCCTCAGCCTTTCTCCCAGTCCATCCTTTCCTCATGGAGAAGGGACATTTAGGAGTAGACTGGGACACTAAGCCTCCCCAATAATGCAGATCCAACAGTGTTGCTTCCTTCCAATCTGAAATTACCTAGCATGCACCAGAGCACAAAATGAAACCCTGACAGGCTGAAGCTCAGTGGGGGAAAAGATGTGTTTTGTATTCCATACCATATCCAATAACATCTCATCGACCTTAAAAATCACCAGAATTTCAGCAGGCATCTTTCTGGATTTTTAAATAGCTCGCCTGAAAACCAATTCTCCTAATGAGAAACAATAGCAAATTACTTAGTTATTATTAATCTCATGCACAGAAACAATTATTTCCCAATTGAGACTTTTGCCTAAAAAAATAGTCTTATAGATTATTTTGGAAAGATGACAAGTCTCCTTCTCGGCTGCTGTGTTTTAATTTGCATAGACATGACATTAAAACCTGAAAAGAATCGCTTTAAAAAACAATTACTCCATCAGCAAAACCTGACAGTGCAGAACTCAATGGCACCACAGAGATCATCTTGGTAAGAAAAGATAATCTTTCCCTTTTACTGACACTAAAACACCTCCTGCTTTAACAGGACTGCAGTTCTGATGTAGGTTTTAGAACCCTTTAATAATTGAACATGTGTAAATATCATTCTTTTTACATGCACTGGGGCAGGGAGAGAAGGAATAAAAACCCCACACTGAGCACCTTGACAGGGCTGTTCAGCCCAAGGGAGGAAGGGTTATACAAGATCTTGCCGTGTTGGGAAGACAAAAAGGAGACACCTTCCTATTATCATGCCGTGCCTGTCTCTGGGAGCTTTTGTTCCATTAAAAACTTGTTAATTGCTGCCTTAGTAACAAAGGAACAACACGCTGTGGTGGGACTATTGGGAGTCTACAGGGCTGGCTCACCCTTAGGAAGGCAGAGGGGTTTAATTGGCTCTGTGTTCTTAGAAGATGCAATAAAAAGGGATAATCAATTGGTGTCAACATCTAATAATGGAGGTTCTTTACAAAATGGAAGAGAAAATCCAAACCCTACTTAATTGAAAGCTATGGCATCTGGGGCTGCACAAAATGAGCTGGATGTAAAATTTATGAAGTATTTGTGCACAGCCAAGAAAAAAAATGCTGAGAATTTTAAGAGGCCATCACCACTTTGTCTCTCTGATGGAGCTATGCCTTCAGTTCTCCAGAACTGAAACTCCCATGCAAACCAGCACATTTTAAGTCAGGACACCCAGTGATCTGTTGCATCATCTCACTAATAAATTATTCCCTTACTACAGCAGTGCAAGGACAGAAACTCTTCCTCACAACTTCTTGGCAAAGCAGAACTTTTCCTGTGGAACTCTTTCACCTCATGCAATACATTCATGCAAATTCTCCAGAACTGCTGCTTGGTTCTCCCTTTGATCTCCTTAAGGATACAGCATACTCCAGAAGCTTCAGACCCAATGATTCATTTTATGACGTGGTTTTATGAAAAGAAATTAAATGGATGCCTAGTATGGCCAGTTTGCATGAGGACTGAAGTCTCCAGAGGTTTCCACATGAAAATTCAACTCTGATATCCCAACGGTATCAACTCCAAACAGTGCACACCAAGAGTGGTTTCCTGTTTTCCATGAAAACAGAGTGGGGCTATCATGGGAGGCATAAACTCATGTACATGAGACTAAGAATAATTAGTTTCAGTGTTCTTCTAAAAAAATATTTTGCTTTAAAAGCAACCAGTAGGCTTTTCTCCAGGAGACAGCAGACAACAGGTCTCACGGCCTTTCCCCTACCCTCACAGTGAGCATCCTCAAACAGAGAGCTGTCAGAACTCAGAACTAATCCTCATCTTAAATAAACACCCTTTGTTTGCTGACAAGCAGGCTCTCTTTTGTCTGTGTGTACTCTCCAGTGTTTGGCATGAGGCAGAGAGGCAGAAAGGGATAAAGATGACCACGAGGACCATTCTCCTCTTTTCCCACAACACACAGAGCCTTTGAGCAGGGTAAATGCCAGCTGTAAGAGCAGCTGTGATCACAGAACCCCCTCAAAGCCCTCGGGGTCCAAAGCCAGGCTGCAATAGGGGCAGTTTCAGCTGGTGGTACCCAGAGAGACTCCAGCAGGACCAAAGGTACTTCCTATGGGAAGGAGTCCATGCCTTTGGCTGGAAGACAAGGGCAGGCTGCAGATTTACCCTGTGGACCTCAGGCCTGGCACTTCCCGTGCATTACTAAAAGGAAAGAACATCCTCTGTTTGTGTCCTCATGTTAATTCAAATCAGTAATGAAGTTGGGAGCATCAAAAGGTTTTAGTGGTGTACGGGATTAGACCAGGCTTAGATAACTGAATAAATGAACTGACTTAATTAGCTCTCCTGAAACAAATTATTATACAGTGCTCATTTCCAACTCTCATATGAACCCCAAAGAGTCCTAGAAATGCATTAATTCCTTGAATAATAAATCTTATGCTTTTGCATACCTACTGCAATTATGATGGATAATGAGATTTTAATTAATCAGACCCAGATTTTTTAATGCTTTTGAAGAATGTAGATACATTAGGGACCTATTTATTGAGTAAATCTTGGAAGGGAAAAAAAATCAAAGCAGCAGAAGTCAACAGGAATAGCAACAAAAAAAATTCTGTGTTAAACAAACTCCTATCTAGCAGGTTTCTTAAGAACATCCATCCCACAAACATCCCTGTCTTGAGCATGAACTCTGCAAACTGTCCAATCTTGGTCAAAGTGTTGACTTCAGTACCTCTCTAGAGGCAAAATAGAATTATTGGATATTATGCCACACAGAACACATTCTTGGTTTTGCTCAAATAAGGTTTTTTATACTGTAATTTAAATGCTCCATGTATAAAGATGATTTTCTTGCTCATGTATTCTGTGCTTCCAGGCACTTCTGAGTGAGAGCCACTTACTATTAACATGGCAAAGCAGCCATGAAACCTTTCTCTTATATTTTTCTTTTTTTTTCCCAACCCTTCTGAGGAGGTAGCTAAAGATCTCTCTCATGGAAAGGTGGTGGCATTGCAGTTGTCATTAATTATAAATCAGTTTCTAATATGACTGAGAGCACAAAGATTGTAGGGGGTCTTGTTAACATGAGATTAAAATTCCCTTGAAGTGTAATTATTTTGTGAGAGAGTCTTGGGCTGGATTTATGACAACCTGTTGCATCCCTGCACTTACTGCATTGACAAAGAGATTTTGCTCATCACATGGAGAGTATCAATGCACACCACTTCCCTTGGAGAAACCCTGGCACTTGCAAGGAAAAAAACCTGAAGGAGAGGGGACTTTAAATCCTAATTACAGATTTCTAGCAAGTCCCCTTTATTCTCAGCTCCCTTTTTGATAAAAGTGAAGTTGTCACTGGAGAGCACCGAGGAAGTCAAGAGCTCAACACCCTGGCAGGGCAAGGTCAGCTCTTGCACATGTTTGGAATGAGGAAAAAGGCAGTGCTTCCAGTTTAAACAAAACCGAATTTTAAGTCTTGTTGTCAAACTTTCAAATTTTTTTTTGCCCTTCTTCGATGAACCTCTCTGGATTTGATATGGTAAACAGGTTTGGCTTTCCCTTCCTTGCCTCCCCCTTAAAAGAACTCAGCTGTTTCCTCTGGAAAAGCCACTTTTTCTTGAAAAAATATGGTGAAAGAATTTTTTTTTTTTTATTAAACCAACCAATTGGCAGTAGCATATTCAGGTTTCTTTTCCCTCTGTTTGAATTGCTAATCTTTGCACTAAAAAATGTAATCCTTACCGAGCCACAGAGCAGGGAAGGGGGGGTACCAGAGCCCTCCACAGCTGCAGTAATCTGGTCTTAAAGCCAGAATTTACACAAGCAGTTAGGTGCAGGAGTCCCTCTGGCTCCAGGAATTAAGAAACCTGGTACTTCAACCTTGAGAGGATTTTCCAATCTGGCTTTTTTGGGCATAGCTTTGCAAATCTGGGCCCTGCGAGTGCCTGGCAGAAGAGGCCAGATGTGTCCTCCTTGGCACTTCTCTGGGGAGAGCTTAGAGAACAGATTTCCTGCTGTTCTTGATGTGCACAGAGCTGCTCATGAACAAGCACCAAGTGGCTCCTGGTTTCAGGAGCAGCTCCCAAGCCCTGGGTTGCTGCCAGCTTCCCCAGGCTCACCCTCTGTGCTGCTCCTCCTCCTCAGCAGCTAGTGCACCCCAAACCCCAAAAAAGCCTGCTTTAGCAGGGGCCCAAACCAACAGGGGTACAGAGGATGCTAAATTCCATCTGACCCAGAGGAGCCGAGGCCATGGTGGTCAAATATTGCTGGGAAATTTTCATCTGTATTTGCAGAAATGGGAAACTTACTACAAAAGGCACCTGGCCCCAAGACAAAGTGTGTGTTTGCTCAGGCCTCTGTGGGAGGACACTCACCATTTATTATCAGCATCAGTGCTGCTGCAATCCACCTTGGTGAGGCAAAGAGTGATTTAGAAGCTGCTTTTGATGAGTTGCACTCAGCTCTTTGAGCAATGAAACGCTTTTTTTGTGCAGTTTTCCCCACCCCCTGAGTTTGGTTGCCCTCCCCACCACCAATCTAAATTCGCTTTTATGTGCTAGGAAAACAACAAAAAAAAAAGTGTGAATTTACCACTTCTGAACATCTTGTCCTCTTAATTTGTTCGGAGCTGATTTGTTCAGCACAGAAACAGTACCAGAAGCAGAATAAATTTAGCTGGGAGGCAGGGTGGGGGCAGGGAGGGGATGGCAGAGCCAGAGGGGGAGCACAGAGGGGCTCTGCAATGGTGCTGCTCTTCTTGTGGTGCTCTGTGAGCAGGTGTCCCCATGGCCCTGCCCTCCTGCATCCTTCTTTCTGCCAGCTGCAGGCAGGCTGGAAATGCCACATCCATTCAAAGCCTCTCCATCATTTTATCTTCCTCCTTCCCTCGTGAATTTGCCTTTTTTCAAGCTGGCTGTTTTAGTTCCAGGGCTTCACTCTTTAATTTTTCCTCTCCTCCTTCCAGCTCTCAGTTCCCTGGATTCCCCATGCCCTGTCAGGTTCTCTCACTCTCCTTTGACACCCTGTGTCCTCTTCCCAGCCCATCCTTTCCCTGCTCCTCCTTGGGCACAACTCTTTTGCTCCCCCACTTTCTGCCAGACTCTTCCCTCCCCAGTTCTACCAGCTCTATCCCAGTTGCTTCCCCCACTTCTCCCTTGCTACAATGCATACACAAGGACACAAACAAGGATGTCACTGAGCCTTAAGGCCAGAATTATTGAGGATATGCAATGAAAAGACATGTCAGAGCCACTCAGGAGAAAAGCTGGGGACTGAGCTGAAATGGAAAAGGAGCTAAAAGCAGAGAGCAAACTTCTCTGTGCATCTGGGCCTAAAAACTACATGGGGGAGCCTTGGCAAGCTGTGCCATAAATAGCCAGCTTGGAGAAAATCCACGGCAGCAAATCCTCAAGTTAGCCCAGGCTCTTCTTGAACCTCTTGCCCATTCAATTTGTACCAATATTTTGGTTGGAATAAAGAGCAGGCTTTCCTCTTTTGAAATGAAAAGGGCAAGTGGAAATCAGATTTTGTTATCTCAGAATATCAAGTCCTAACATTTTCTTCAGTAACCTAATGAGCTGGTGACCTTTGCAAAGAAGAGAGGGAATGGCCAACTTCATCTTTACAGCATTTATTTTATGTAACAGCTTCCTCAGCTGCGCTGAAGACAGAAATGGACAGAGCATTATTAGCCCAAGGGAGTTGAGTCTCCTTATATTTCTGGAAGAGAAATGGGCATGTAAACCATGATAAGTGCTTATCTTCAGCCAGCCATTTAGCACCAGCTACAAAGGGAAAGCAGGCCAGAATCTGCACTGATAAAAGGCACCTTGTGCTATTTGATGTCCAGCACCACAATTTAGGGCATCTTAACCTTTTCTCTTGTTCTTTGGGGTCTGAGGAAAGGTAAGGATTGTCACACTGGTACAGCAAAAAATGTGTTAACTTGGCACCAGAGACTGCAGAGGGCAGATCTTCACCCCAACAACACGAGGAATGTGTGCCTGTCATGGGCAGATGATGGTAATTCCCCCTGCAGTGCTCCCAGAGGGGCAGTGAGCAGGTTTGGCAATCATTTGGGGTTGTGCCAGCCCCAAGAAGGGGTAGGTCATCCCTGGAGGCCTCAGAGCCAGCCCAGGAGGGGATGGATGTGGGATCTGTGCTGCCAGGGGCTCTCTCCACGAGGTTTTCCCCTCAGCCTTACAGGGCAGCTGAGGGCTGGCAAAGGGAGAATGCAGGCAAACAAAGGAAAAGCTGCTTTCAATAGCATGGCTGATGTCTGTCCAGAACAACCCCAAAAAGGCCTATCCAGAAACCCTGTATTTCCCTAGTGCAATTCTGGCCTAATAAATCAGAGCAATTACCAGGCACATACTAGTAAAAAAGTTGTTGGAGCTGTCCAAAAATACACACATTTTCTCAAGTTTGCACCTGCAGAAACCAGAGCTGTGAGAGAACAAATGTGTCATCAGGCTCCTCTCCTGGCAGTGAACAGGCTTGAGACAATTACATTTTCTTGTCATGCTTCCATCACCCCCAGCACCTCTGTGAGTAACAGAGCTCCTGGCTGTAATGTCACCACAAGCATTCCTTGCTGCAGCCATTTCTCCAAGAGCTGGGAGAGTCCCTCCCTGACACAAGTTCAGCCTGTGGGCAGTGGGGTTTGAGTGCCAAGCGCCACAAAGATGTTCTGTTCAGATACTGGCCAAATGTCTGTGCAGAGAGAGCTCTGTCACAGCTTGGGGAGAGCTTGGCTGCCCACACGGGCTCCACTTGGCTTGGAAAGCAAAGCCACCTTTTGGCCAGTCTCTCTTTTCCCTCTGAGAGATGCATTGATGTCCCCTGGCCCCGTCTGTCACACGGAACCTGCTCCAGAAATTTAAATTTCCATGGTCTCTGTCAAGCCGTGCTCCCTCCCACTCCTCCTGAGGATGGCACCTTCTCAACCACGAGGAAACAGTGGTGGAGCACAGCTGATAGTGGATAAACCCAGGTACAGGACTTCTGGTTGACAGCAGATTGATGGCGTGATTGCATTTATTTAATTTCATCAATACAGAGGAATAAACATATGCACAGACCATGTTTATTTCACTCTATCAAATGTAATTTTAACAAACATGACACAATTTTTACTGTGAAGCAGAATGTCTCAAGTATTGTAAGTTTCAGTGCTTTGTAATTGTATTTCAATAGGCACAAGAAGTATTTTACTGCATAGTGAATGCATTTCATTAAATAGTATAAATTTACACTGTTGTAAATGAATGTTCATTTTACACTGTAATTTTTTTTTACTGCAGAATGTTGCCATTTTAGTATTCACTGTAATCACTCCACTGTGTTGCAAGCAAATGTCATTTATATGATACATAAAAAATTCAGAGAATTCAATTTAAGAGATCTCAATCCAAAGTATAAATACATGCAAGCCACGTAACACAAATAAACTTACTCCAGATGGTTGCAGATGAAATCAAATCCCGCCATCATCAGAAATAAAATTCCCAGTACAAACACAGGCAATTCAGTACAGCTTCTGCTGACCAAACTGGCCAGAAAAATTACCACCAATCCAAACATAATGAATTTAATGAAGCTTTTGCCACTAATAAGAGACCAAGCATTATGTTGTCTAGGTGGTTAAACAGCTTTTCCCTCTGAATGTTTCTGAGAATCTACGTGGATCCCCCCAGCTATCTGCCCCAGGAAGTACCTCACAGGTAAATATCTAGAAACAGAAAACTATTGATACAATAAAATAAAAGCAGCAATGGTTTATTTGCCTCTCCACATTACAGCTGCCTGGAGTACTTACAGTACAGCCCAAGAGCATTAACAAACAGCCAAGCTATTTCTCCTCTGTTGATAGCCACCTTATTGCTTTCAGCAGCTAGCAAATTAAACCTTCAAAATAATTCTCATGTGCACTGACTGTAAAGTGAATTTAAATTAAACTAATATATTACAAGAAAAGTGAGTACCTAGCCAGAGTTCTCAGCAGCCTCTCTCCTCTCCCCAAGCCAGGCTGGAGGCACACAGATATGGTTCCACAGTTCACACCTGCCACCGTGCATCTGCCCGTGCCATATGCTGCAGGACACACCTCACCCCAGCTCTGGCACACAGATGGATTTGCAAACACCTCCTGCCACTGGGAGACGGGGGAGGACTCCAGCCAAGTGCCACTAAAACCAAACAACAAGAGCCTCGCTGCCCATTTCTCCTCTGCCAGGCCCCCTTATGTCCTCCCCGAGCTCTAAAATGGGATATGAAGTTACTGACTCAACACCACCACACCAGGACAAGGAGACCTTGCACAGCCCTGCTGGGATCCTTCTCCTTGTGTTTATCCATCATTCCCAAGCTCCAAGTTCAGGCCTGGGAGCAGCCTGCAAGGCTGTCTCACACCTTGCACTTGCTGGCCCCAGCGCAGAGCTAAGCACTACGCTGAGAAGGTTTTAATTGCTCCATGTTCCTGAGGTGGCATAAAAGGAATGGAAGTGAACAGATAGATTTGAAGTCCTCTAAAATAGCCTCAAACACAGTTTCTTGGCTCTTAGGCTGCTAGACCAAGCCCTAAAAATCTGAAAATCCTGATGTGACTGAGATCAATTACATTTCTGAGAGGTAGTTGTTGATAAAGGTCAGCTTAGATGAAAATTTGGGAACCCACTTATTAAATATTAATTTATTAATAAACTATTTTAAATCCTGTTCTTATTGTTTGTGGGCACATATCAGTTTTGTCTTCTGCACCTCCAGCTTGAAGATTTTAGATTTCACTCAAGACCAATCTTAAAAATCTCTGCTCTTACTCTAGGTCAAATTCAAGTTTGCCTCCTGCAAGTAACCCCCTGCAAGTGTCTCAACAGGATATCATAGCAGAAATGGCTCTTTAAGTCTGACACTAGGCCCAGTCAGGTTGGAAAATGGAGATAATCAGATTTGAGGGCAGAAAACCTGACTGCATCAGCACTGTGAAACCCAGCAAGTATTCAGCACACATAGCACAGAGTAGGAGAGAAAGCAGAAAAATGAGAGCAGCCCTTCTCGTGGTAAGTATTACTTGTCCACAGGAATCATGGACTGGTTTGGGTTGGAAGGGACCATAAAGATCATCTCATTCCAGCTCCCTGCCATGGGCAGGGACATCTTCCACCAGACCAGGTTGCTCCAAACCCTGCTCAACCTGGCCTCGGACACTTCCAGGGATGAGGCATCCATGACTTCTCTGGGCAACCTGTGCCGGTGGTTCATCTCCCTCTGAGTGAAGAACTTCTTCCTAATATCTAATCTGATCCTGCCCTCTGTCTGCTTAAAGCCATTGTTCCTTGTCCTGACACTGTCTGCCCTTGTCAGAAGTCCCTCTCCCTCTTTTTTTAGAAGCTCCTTACTCTGTGCAGTGCAGCTTTGATTACCAAAATATGTTCTACACATTTCTTGAGACATGCCCAGTTACTGCTGGCATTAGCACACAGTTCCTCCTGGATTATTCCTCAGAATTTCAAAGCTGCCCATGCTGTTGCTTGGTAGAAGATTGGATTTACCAGCATTTCATTTCCTGACTCAGCCTTCCTGGCTGGAAGTTTCCAGCTGCAGTCCCTTGGAAGCCTGTAAGTTATGCATGGGTCTGGCACCAGAGCAGTTTAGGTGCCCTTTCAGAGCAAGGGACCAACGTTGCTGGACAGGAACTGTGTTATCTGCACTGCAGGTCACAGAGCACTCTGTGTTTCCTGCTAATTAAATTCACTGTTGGAAGCTCCTTACATCTCCACGTGATGTGTAACTGCAGAGCTGGATGCTGCCCCTAATTGCTTTTTATAACAAGGTTATAAAAATCACGCTGTTATGTCCAGCTATGTCAGGGCCCTGACAACTGTACATGACCAAAAGTGACATTCATACCACACTGCACTGGACCAAAATTGGATATTAATGAGGAAATTTCAGTCTTCTTTCAGTAGGATCTTACTGTGATCAGTTAAGAGCTGTATTTACACAGGAGTGTTAAGGAGCATTGAAATAAAAGTCAAAGTAAAAATCTGGATACCTTTATAACCTAAATGATGTGTTAAGACACGAGATAATCTCATTGAGCAGTACTGTTAATTGCCAGGTTGCAACATTTCTCTAATAGTATATTACAAATTGTTTTCTCCAGCCCACCAGTGAAGTAAACTGGGGGAGTGAGTACATGCCAGTGCAAACTTCTTGTGATGACTGATCACAATCCTTGGCAAGGAGGTGTGAAGAGATCACTGGATGACCAGATGCTTTTCCCCTCCTAAAAAAGAGCTTCTGCACAATTCAACATTTGAGCTAAATGGGTAAAAGGGACAAAGCTGAAACTACCCAAACCCACTCCAGATACCATCATTTCTGGACTCAGCAACGAATGAACTGGGGGAAAAGCAAGCTAGCCCAGCCTGAAACAAACCTCTTGGCACCAGCATTGTTGCTTTTTCCACCTAAATCCCACACTCCCTGGGAACCCCACTTCTGTGGAAGTCTTCTCTGGGCACAATCTGCTGTGCTGCTGGGCAAAAGATTAATGCAATTAAAATTAAATCTCAGATTATTCATCCAGGCCAAGCAGGAGAGAAGGGATCCTAATGTTCATATTACCAATGGGTGCATCCTTCCCCTGCTTCACCCTTACCACATGCCAGAGGCAGAATTCATCCACACAGGCTTTGAGGTCTGGGATGGCATTGTGGAGGGATAGGTGCCACTAGATCATGGATATTTTTTCTACAGTAGTTGCCAGTGAACAAGGAAGGGAAACTGTTCCTTAGAAGTGTTTATTGCCCAGCAATAAACTGATTCAGATGGAGATGCCTCCGTGCAGTGGGCAGAAGCACCACTTCAAACCACCCCTGCAAAACAAACCCACGTGGCACATGCATGCCCCAAAACCAATAGCAATTGATTATTAGCTCATGAATCAGTTAATCACACTCTGATATGTGTTTGGCCTAGAAAGTGTTCACTAGTCCTACATATGCAACATGTTTACATTAACATTTTAGAAAGCTTAGCAGCTTCCAAGTTCTTTTATGTTTGCACACAGCAGAGATCTCCAGGAAAATCTGATAGGGAGGCACAGTGTAACTGAATTACTATAACAAATACCTGAATGAAAGCAGTCTTAAGGCAAGGCAGCTCCAGTTGCTTTACACACAACTTGCTGTTTTCTCATTATATTCTCTATCTGTTGCTGAGTCAAGAATAAAATCCAATTTTGTCAAACACTTTGAGCCAGGGAAGAGTTCTTTCAAGGGACTTTCTATTTAGACATGCCCTTGTCTGAGACCGGAGTAACAAAACATTTTAGCCCCTTCCACCAGCCAGATGTCAACAGAATCAAAACCATCAGCAGCACATCTCTAACCAAAAAGCACCTCTGAACAAACCTTGCCTTGCTCAGGAGTTCACACAATGTTCCATCAAGCTTTTCAGATAACAGACAGAAGAAGAAGCTCGGGTTATCCTGCCCCTTTGCAACTCTCCCAGTCCTTTCATTTCCACCAGGAAACCAGGTAGGACTTCAGTGGCTTTGGTTTCTCTGGGGCGTATTTTCCAAGCAGGCATTTGGTCTCAGTCTGTTCCTGAGAGCAAGGCAAAGGGGAGGAACATTCACACAACTCCCTGCAAGCTCCTGCTCCAAATGCACGGCAGAAACTTGTAAAACACTTTCTCAGACGGCAAAGAGATCCCTGGGGGATCAAGGTGTTATTTGCTGCTCTGTGCCTGGAACACCCGAGAATTCCCTGCAATGGAAGCGGAGACCACGGGGAGCTGCAGATGTTGCCAGCAGCTCCCAGATGTTGCCAGCAGCATCTTTCTGCAGCAGCACAGGCAGTCCCTTCTGGCAGCTGTGTCACAGAGGCCTCGATGGCTCTAAAGCACTGAGATCCCAGTGGAGCCGCACTGGTGTTTGCAGGAGATGAAATATTCACATTCCTACAAAACAGTTGTAAAATCTCAAGGCACTTGACTACACCAGCAGCTCGGCACCATTTCTCTGATCACTACTCATTTCTTCACATTATATAAAAGATAATAACTGCTTGTGCTCAGGTACAATAGAAGTGCTCTGTTAGGGTGCTGCTGTCAGTGGCCTGTCACCCTGGCTCCCACACGATGAGCTCTGTGCTGACAGGAATGTGGAGTGGCTCTGTTTCAAGAGGCTCTACAAGCCTAAAAGCACCTTACTGGCAACATAAAAAGCCCCCAAAAACTAAAACAGTGAGAAAGATTTCAGTGTGCACATTATGTAAAGTCATAGGAGAATGACATGAGGAGGTTGCAGAAAGCTCAGCAGACCAGCACAGAGGTTTGTGAGCTGGTTGCTGATTCTTATTTGCAATTCAAGAGGTCTGTGATTGATCAGACCATTGTTTCTCCTCCTCTTACCACAGGCCTTTCCACCCTCGGGGAAATACCAAAGAACAAGGAGTGAATAATGCACTTAAAGTATAAACCTGTGGCATCTGGTAGATATTTTAACTAATGCTGACATTTCGTTACTGATATCAAATAAAGAATTGTACAGCCTCATTCAGCCTGATTTCCCTCACACTATTCCAATCAGCAGCAATTGCAGTCTAAGTCTCAGGTTGGAGATTATATTTGCAAATTAGATTTTGGGGGGTGGGGGAGATAAATCTGTTAGTCTGTGGTTTGATCAAAAGTTTGAAAGCTGGTCTTATAATGAAAGGGTGAAATCTTGGCTGCAAAGTCAACATGAGCCTCATCCAAAATTTCTCACAGCCCTTTTAATAGCATAAATGTTTCAAGCTAGTACATCTGGGTCTCTGAAACAGTGGCAGCAGTATTTCAAATATTCTCAAAGCCAGATACTTGGATGGGCTTGAATTGGTGACAATAACTGTGAAGATCAGCTTCTCAGGCCAAATAGAAACACGCCAGGACCACGCAAGACAGGCTCAGTTGTCTCACAGGAAACACTGGAGAGAAGCAGGATGCCAGGGCTTCAAAGAGGAAAAGCTGGAGGGCACAGCAGCACACGTGCTGAGTGGCAGAAAATTAACAATTTTGATACTGCAGCTACTCCAAACCACATCTCACCGAATTCACCGAGGCAAAGAACAGAATTCAGTGAAAAACTAGAAAATACTTGGCGTGTTGGGGCATCAAATAATCAATGTTTCCTCCCCAGATTGTAACTGATGAACCAAAACTTCCTTCAGGGCACCACAGGAGATGCATCAAGCAGCACTCAGCAAAGCAGCACATGCCAGAGCTTTCCCATCAACAGGATTCTCCACACAGAGCATTTGAGGCAGGTCACAAAACAGCAAGACACCAGCTGCTTGCATTTACTCTTCGTTGGTGGTTTTTTTTGGTAACATTTCTAAAACAAACTTTTCTTAAGAGAAATCTGACCAAGTTATAGATGATACTTTCTCTCTCTCTCCAACCATTTAAATCAATTTGATAAGCAAGCCAGATTGCACGCCAGTGCTTCCAACAATTAACTTGCAAGAAATCCTGTGATGAACCTTGGTCTCTTTTCACACTGACTTTATTATGCTCACAAAACTTTACACTTGTTCATATACAATGTGAAAATAAAACACTGCCAGGCTAGCAGACAAATCAGTGACCTAAAAGTTCCAGAAAATGAAATGATATATGCCTTGGCTGTCCTGCAGGGCTTGCAGAAGCAGGAAGAAGTATCACCAAATAACTTGAATTCAATAATTCCCCAGAAGCACCAGTTCCCATAACCTCAGGAAATTCTGATGCAGACGGTAGGAGAAAATACATCTCTCTGGCAGCTAACTACAAAAAGAGAAAGTGGGATGCTCAGGAAAAAGAAAACACTAAAAAGAGATTAATACACTGAAAGATATATAGGAAGAGAAGGAGCAGAAGATTTCTTCTCTGTCAAGCAGAGAGTTACAGATCCAACCTGTGTTAACACTTCCTTTCCAATTTGATCACAACCACCTTTATTTTATTTTTTTTTTTATTTATTATAAACCCTGGCTTTGAAGTGGTGGGTTATGGGAATGAAATGAAAGGATGCAGTACAAAACATCTCTTGATCAGCCATTTGGTCTGACCAGCTGAGCTTCTTTTAATGTTATGCAAAAAGAAGCTGAACAGACCCTGAAGCAGAGGATGCTCCTGGCCTTAACTGGAGCCTGATCAAATCATTGTCCTCCTATTAGAGGGAGCAGTCTTGCAGCCCTGCTGCTGAAATGGTGCTTTGATCATTCCTCGTGGAAAACTGGCAAGAGCAAGCATTTAATGTCACATTTCTGCTTTTACTCTACAGCTCTTATTACTTTATATGCATAAAAAATGCATGGCTACTTATAAATCTTTGATTACATTCTGGACTAGACCTGTTACATTTTTCACCTCCCCTTCAGGATAAAGCCTGGAAAATGCACACCTGCCATACAGGGCATGGGATACTCTGCAAATTTGAACACAGGCATTCATTCAATGGAGAGCAGCAGCTGTTCCCAGGAATGGCACCAAAACCAGGAAAGGAGAATTTGTCCTTTTTAGCATAGCAAGTAATTATGCTAAAATTGTGAGAGGCAGCCTCAGTGTTACAGTGCTGGGAGACTGAGATGCTCTTCTCTTATCATTGTCCCTCCTTTCATGTTCCTGCTGCCAGACAGAGCATGACCCTAAAAGCTCTTATCAGGTAAACTGATAATAATTATTCTTTTACAACTCCACACAAGAAAACTACCCTGGGACAGGAACATACCTGGCAGGACAGCCTAGATCCCTGAAAAAGTGAAACAGTAGCCTACAAACCTACCTAGCAGTAGGAAGGACTCACTCATTAAAAATTCACAGTGGCTGTGGAGTACATTCATGGGCCCAAACTCCTACCAACAGCTACTCTTGACAAAGACACCAATGAATTGCCCTGTTTGCAAAAAATTCTCCACATCACTCACCCTCCAGCCCTACTCCTCCCATCTCCTGCTGCCTCAATTCCCAGAGGCCCAGGCAGCCCATATTAAACTTGCTGCACTGACAAGAACATCCATGGGGGAACCACTTCTACCTGGGAAATGGCCCATGAAGCTGTGCAGGCATCCTAAAATGCTCTGAAAAACCAAAAGAACGAGGCACTTACCAAGGGGAATGCTAAGAAGATGAACAAGAAAAATAAACATGAACATGCAAAGCAAATATTTTGGATGTACACATCACACTGCCTGAAAGAGACCCCACTGTAATTCTTGCTAGGCCACCTCTGACCTTGAGACTTAACATAATGGGGTAGTTGTGCAGTCCTTCAGCTTAAAACTGATTTTTGAAGAACAGGTATTTCTCTGCTCATTCTTTTTTTTTTTTTTTTTTTTCCCTTCCACAGAGGTATTTTGACTGGATTTAGGAGTATGAAATCACAAGACAAAAAGCCACCATGAGTTAAGGAAGGGGTAAGGAAGGCTCCTTTAATCACACAGGGAGATTTGCACCTGGGCCAATTACCCATTAATCTGCAGCAGCTCCTGGTAGAAATGCCCCACTTTGCTCTTAATCCTTCTGTAGCACCAGCCCAGCTTGGTGCCACCTCTCCTCCTTGCTGACCACTTCCCCACCCCCCAACATGCACATGCTGCTGCATTTTACATTTTGAAACAAACTCCTAGTGCTCAGGTATTGTGCAGATTACCTGAGCCAGCAGGCTCTCCTGATTTCCAACCTCCTTTTATTTCCCAGCCAGTAACTGCCTGTTCTATGTTTCAAAGGAGATTAGGGAGAAAATGTGTTGTTTCCACAAAGGCTGACACAGCCTTTTTCTCCATTTATACCTACTGATTTCCTCCCCCCTCACCCGTGCATTATGTGAGCTCCTCTCTGAGTTCTATTTTTTTTGACAGCAGTGTTTTAACATCCTTTAGAAAATGTGTGTGCTGTTTAGCATAGAATGGGGTGAGGATAGGCCAGGTGGGGATCATTTTGCACTGCAGGGAAATGAGTCCTCTTTTCTCCATAATTATCAAATCTGCTTCTGCAGAGAGCCTTTCTCTACTGCTGGGCTGCAGCCCTCAGTTACCTTGTGCCACTTGGTAAATACTCAAAGGTCACTACACCAAGATTTCCTCTGGAAGGCAGAGTTCCTAGAAACAGAGGGCTAGGGTAAGGAAAACAGTCCTGTGTGAAGCTTGGCTCCCTAACAGAAAATGAGAATTTCTCAATAGTTAGAGCTGAATATTCAGAAAAGGAAAAGCTTTGCTTCTAGTTCCAACATTACCTGAGGAATATCAGTTATCAAAGAGGGAGAATACACAATTTCACCAGGAGTGATAATATGTTTAAAAGTGCCATATACTTTTTTTTTTAATTTGGTGGAACATAGCAGATGTAAAAAACCATTTGAAAGGTGAAGGACGCTATGCAATGTTACCATGCAGGCACAGTGCCTGTGTCAAATTCACCTTAGATGACATTTCTTTTCCATGAAGGCATTGAAGCTTTCACCTAAAACCCTTTTTCACATGTTTTCCTTTCATTTTCTCCCCAATTAGCTTTTTCAGTAGAGTTAAACTGGAGGTTAATCCTTTTAACTTTGGGGTTGTCTACATGAGAGTACTTGAGATAAATCAGTTCCAACTAATGAAGGGTTTAAATTCAGGGCAGAGGAGACAAACTGCATGAGTCCATCTCATGGATACCTGTCCAAGGCAGCCTGGCCACAATCAAGCAGAGTTTGTTTCCACAGTGGACAATGTGCAAGAGCATGTAGTGACAGAAGAAGGAGGGAGGGCTTCAAACTGACAGAGAGCAGGTTTAGAGCAGATATTAGGAAAAAGTTCTTTACTCTGAGGGTGGTAAGGCACTGGCACAGGTTGCCCAGAGAAGCTGTGGCTGCCCCATCCCTGGATCAGGTTCAGTGGAAGAGGTCTCTGCCCATGGCAGGGGGATTGGAATTGGATGATCTTTAAGGTCCCTTCCAACCCAAAGCTTCCATGATCCTATGTAGGCCGTGTGTGCAGGATTCATCCAATTTGTCTGAGTGCATTACCTTTGAAACCCTCACAAAACCTGCAATCCCACGTTTGCTCAGGACCTTCCCATCATAGTGATGCCAGATGATTTTTGCCTTTTTTGTTTTGTGTATTCTCTGTATACTTTACACATGTATTCATAGCTTTGTAGCCTATTATAGAATTCTTAGCTAGTTTTCCCAGTATTTTTCCCTGCCCTGATAGGCAGAAAGACAAAACACATTCCAAAGCCTCTATCCTATCTTGGTTCTTTTTGGGAACCAAGCTCTTTTAGACACATTTTCATCAACAAATTCAGTTTCCATCTGAGGGGAGAGGATTTAGAGAGGGGGAAATTACCTTGCCTCTTATGTCTCTAATTGGTGATTTTTGTCAAATATGCTAATTTGCTAAACTTATAAAAACTGTATAAAAATCCTAGTTCTGCTTGGAAAGAACACTGGCCACTAGGATATTTTTAGCTGGGAAGCACTGCCTCCTCCTCCTCCTCCTCCTCCTTCAGCAGATAATAATACAGCTACATGGAATAATTTAGTGTTGTAATAGGGAATAATAAAAAAGCCAACAACTGTTCATGCACGACCCCCTCAAAAGAGCTTCTGTGCTTTTAAAAATCAACAATCTGAAAATGAAATGGGAGGTTAATGTGACCCCCTTGGTGCAGCTGATTCTGCTGCACGTGGAAGTGCTTTGTGTCAGGTTTTTGTGCTGGCACAAGCACATGGGATCAGACACAGAGGAGGAGCTCTGAACTTTTCTGCAGACAGATGAATGAATTCAAGCTGAAGTAGCAGCACAGATCTTGCACTGGCCAGTCCAGAAATAGTCAAGAAATCCCTTTTCTCCATTTAGCGCTGTGTGGATGTGTTTCTGTGTTCACTGATGAGCTCCTAGGCCAGCTCAAGTTTTACAAGAGCTGTAGCTCTTTATTTCTACAGTCAAAAGAGTGCAGGAGTTTTGAATATTAGCATGATACTAATCTCCCTTTTTGCTTTCACTGCCTTCAGCATGGCTGGCTCCACTCAATAACACATAAATCCTAACTGTCTGTTATGGAAAGATTATTCTGAAACAGGGTTTCTTGCCAGACTATGACCCATTTTGTACCACTTTTTCTTTCCTTGTTCTGTCTTTTTTATTCTTCTACGAGAAAGAAAGATTTTTCCTCTCCTTTTCCTTTCTTTTTGCCCTGATCTAATTCTTGTGGCTGATATATAAGAGCGCCGATCCAATGCAGTTTTTCATTTTGGCAGCTTTTTTTAAACAAATTCCATAGCATGATTCGACCAGTGACAAATGACCCAGCACTTCCACTTGGAATACTAACGCTGAATTATCCGGCTTCCTGGGGGCTGATGGAGATGCAGGGAGAATTAAAAAAATTACTGCACAGGAGCAGTGGTGACTGATGTGGGGCCTGCACGCTGAGCTTTTGACCTCCACCGTTTCTACAGTAACTGTGCAAGGCATTGTGCTTTCTATTCTCAGGCTCAGCCTTGGAAGCCAATTAAATTAAAAGGCTATTCATTTCATTCTGTTTGTCTCCAGGACGCTCACATAGAAATGCAAACGATCCCTGTTCAGAGCTCCCCCCGCATCAGAGAAACTGATATTGTACTGCTAATTTGTGATAACACTAGAAACCAACGTGCAATCTGCCCTGATTTAAAAGATGTGCACAGGATGTACACTGAGCTTACAAAACACTGATTAGGGGGATCATGAAATTAAATCTTCTGAAGGGGCACGTCTTTCAAACCCTCAAGGCAGCTCTTTCTCTTGGTTTAATCAGATAGTTAATCATTGCAACTCAGGCTTTCTAAGAGCCAGGTTCATCAATACTAGGAGGCATGGATTTGTAATATTGAACATTTACAGGCTCAGGAAAGCTTGGTGAAAAGCAAAGCTGTAAAGGTGGTTGGTAAGCACTTTGCTGCTTTAAAAAAAGCAATGGAGGAAATGAAAGAATATTTCCCAGGAAAGCCAAAGAATCATTTTAGGACTGATCCACTGATTTGAACAACAGAGAAACATAGTCCCAAATACAGTGTTCTCTTAGGGACTAAGCTTGTCTCCAGCTCAGTGAGAAATTAACATTTTTGTTAAACCACAGAAAACAAATTGACGCGAAACATTATTATCCCGTGGTTTTATCTTAAATTAAGCTTGTGGAGTAGTTGCCCATGCCCACTTTGAGCAAGTGTGATTTCAGATCTGGAGGAATGACCTTCACATTGAAGTGGAGCAGGAGGACTTCAACACCATCCTGCAGGATATGAAATTACATCCTGCAACCTGCCATTTGTAGATCATTTTTGCAGGCCTGCAGCCACAAATTGGAACGTGCCTATCATCAGTGGCAGATCAAATGTTAGGGCTTTTCTAATGGCCGTGGTGCTGAAGGTTTGTTGATAGAGAAGATGGGGGTTTGTAACAGAGGCAGCAGCCTCCACTGCACTTTATCTGGACATGGCTGGCAGGGTGTAATAAGCTAAACGAGGCTGAAATGACAGAAATGTCTCCAGGCTCATGAAAACCTGGAACACAATTCCTGGGAAAACCTGGCAGTTTAGACAAAATTGTCAAACACTTAACTACCTTTGTCAGAGAGATTCTGGCCCAGAATCACTCACCTGCAGTGCTAAAGCCCACGGACCTTCCACCAGGGGTGAGCTTGAAGACATTTCTCCGGGTTCAGAAAATGAACTTGCTTCCCCCTGCTATGATTAAATTAGTTTTGTTTTCTTCCCTCAATAAAATTTCAATCAGTTACTGTAATATTAGAAGACTGCAAAATTTAAAGTGAAAAACTGGTAAGTGAGAACAAGCTTCCTAACGTGGCTTGGAAAAAGAAGCAAATATGAAAATTTCAAGAAGGTCACTTCAGCCTGTCTAGTCATCCTCTCTTATGTTGACTGGAAGGAACTCAAAAAATGAAGGGTGAATGATTTAGAGATGACTGAAGGAGAAGCCCTTTTCAGCCTGAGGATTTTATGCCACAAAGTAAGTGTACTGCAAACCAAAGCACCTGGAGAGGTTTGTGCATGTATTCCACAGCACAGGGGAACAGCAAGATCTGCACAATAAGAACCAGGAACTCTGGGCTGCCACATTTTTCTATAAATTGCCCTGCTGTGAAGTTCCTTGAACCATCTCCTGATCTGGCTGCAATGGGCCCTGCTAAAAGAGGAGATGCTACATTGTAAAATCCACAGATCTGTGGAGCTTCAGGTCTTTCTGTGTCCTTTGCTGCCCAGTTTCCTTGCTTTGAGATAGTTTTCTTTATTATTTTAATTCCTCTGCAGAACATTAACCTTGACTTTGATGTAACAGTGATGGGGCAAAACTTCTTCTCCCTGCCTCAGTTTTTCAGCTTAAATGATGGGGTCTCCAACAAGAAAGCTCTGTCTTTGATAATTTATTTTTGTTTGGTTCTCTAAGTGTAGCAATCAGTTTCTAACAAAAACTCCAATAGCTTTTCAAAGCTTTAGTTTTTTTCTCTGACAATTTCCAAACTAAGGCTTTTCCTGAATGGGATTTTATTTAAAAGAGAGGACAGAAAGAGTCCAACATGGATTTTTCAATTAATTTTTCCTAAATGAAAAGAGCTGTTTTAAAAGACTGATTTTTCTTTTTTAAAAGAAAGATAATTTTGGTGTTTAGAAAAACCTGGAGGGAGAAACTGTAAGTGGAACTCAATGCTGCAATGTAATTATGACCAAAGACTCAGCTAGTTTTGAAGGAGAACTTGATTTTACAGAAGAAACAACATTTAATTACAATAACTAAGGATAAAAAGAATTATAATGGAAGGGAAAGAAAATTTGTTTCATGTAAGGACTTATCAATGTATTCAGGACAAGACCTGATGAGGACAAGAAAACTGAGCACTTCTTTGCATGATAGTGCTAAAAAAAAGGAAAAAACACCCTAAAATAGCTTTGATTTTTCCATGTAAACTTGAACATTTTAAAAATGTTGCTCCTTCCATAAATAAAAAAGTGTTATCAAGAAAGGAAAAAAAAGTGGTGAAGAATAAATCAATGGGAGTTTTTAATGACACACTCCTGTTATTTATTGAAACATGGCACCTCATTTTGGGCACACAAGCAACATGCACGAGGTGGTGATTATAGGGAACACCTATTTCTCACTAAGAGTAAATTCAGGCAGGCTGTGCTGCCCAAAGTAACATAGAAGTAGGACATCTCTAAAAATAAGCCTTTCTTTAGGAAGATGAAAAAAAAACCAGTCACATCATCAATAAAAGTTTACTAAAGAAAAAAATCCCCCGAGACTTAAAAAACAAGCTTATAACTAGACCCCTCTCAGTTATAGTTGTTGTTTTCCAAGGAAAGCTGTTGAGGTAAAAGGAGTAGCACTATAGAAGAGATCATTTTATTAGTTCATTTGTCTAATTAGAGGTTTAAGCTATGAGGACCAGCCACATTCTGGCTTGAAAGGTCAAATGTGAAGCTCATGAGCAATTAGATTTGAGAAATTAGGCCAAAAGAAGTTTCAAAATTAGAGAGTGTTTTGATCAAAACTTGTAAGAATCTCTCAAGTAAACCAAAGTTAATTAAATGAAATGTTTCATGACTGATTAGAGTGTACATTTGACCATCAGTTGCCTCTCACATTCTGCTACCCACCAGCTGGAACGCTGAAGAGACTTTTTAATAACTTCATTAGAGCTACCTTGTGGAACAATTTAATCATATAAAACCTTATAATGCAGATGCACAAGTACAGCAGTACCAGCTGCTGGCTTCTGGTGCTGTCGTGCTGCTCTCCCCCTCTCACACTCCCCCACACCCTGGGGAGTGCCTTTGAAGGAGGCTTAGCTGCAAGAGCAGGTGGATTTTCCCTGCCTAACACCCAAAATGCAGAGTTCCTGAAGGAGCAGGGGAGACACAGGGCTTCCCAGGCCCAGACCCTACTGAGGGAACCTCCTGAGCAAAGTGCTTATCTGGTAATGCACGGAATATTTTGGGGGGCCAGGGAATAGCTAAGTTAATACTGAGAGGACAATACCCACCTCTCCAACTGTTTGAAATGATTCTGTTGATTCTCTAGGAACTGCAAGGTTCTGGCACAGCACTTCCCTCTCTGGCCAAAGAGAGGAGAAAGCCTTGGCTAAATCAAGCATTTGGATTTTCAGGATGAAATGGCTTAGTGTCATCTTTGTGATTGGCTCCACAGCAAAGCAATGGAAGAAGAATGAGAAGCATTGCAGACAAGTGAGGTGACACAGCTCATCAGCATGCAGCACTTCATGCCATGCACCAAACTTGCAAGTCCATCACTTTTGAGTGGTACCATTTATCTTTATAATCTTTTTTTTTGCTAGACTGTATTTCATTTCATTCATTGCCTGACCTCCAGCTCCTCTGTCGGAGGTGGCACAGAGAATATGCAGCAAGAGCAGAGGCAGAAAGAAGCACCAATTTATGTCTCAGTCTTTGTGACTAATCACTGAGCAGCATCTCTTCAGAACCAACAATCTCAGAAAAGTTCTCATATGTTCGAGGCTGACTCTGTGCACGTTTGCTGATCAGCTTCAAATTATCATCAGGATATTAGAACACAACTCTGCAAAGCAAGTGGCTGGGAAGATCAGCAAATACTCACCAGTGAGAAGAAAACAGAGCTTTGGAGGGGAGAATCTGACTCCCATCAGCTTTAAACCTCTCATTTCCTGCTGCTCTCAACTCGGTCCCCTGGTTTTGGTGCATCATGGAGGCCTCTGCACAGGATAAAACACGTGTAGAAGTAGCTAACTCATTAACACCAGATTTTGATAGAGATGACAAGCCAAATCACTCCCAAACTTCTGCTTCTCAGCATTCAGCTTTAAGGATCGCTTGATTTACAGCCAGAAAAATGACCTGCAGTGATATTTCTGGGGAATGAGAGCCTCCAGTCATATTTAGTTTCCATTTCAGCTACTCTGTGTTGAATATTCCCCTTGGAAATTCAGAGAGCAGCTACACTGTCTGTTACATGTGTTATATAAAGACAATCAGAATGAGGTATTTGTGCACTGAGCTGCTTGATTTTATTTTCAGCATTTTCTCCTCCCCCC
>VZTZ01041448.1:489445-550756 GCA_013400955.1 Drymodes brunneopygia
TACATTTGTGAAGCATGAAATAAATTCACCCCTCCTGACTCAATTCTATTCTTTTTCAATGGCAGAACACTTGAGGTTGGTAAGTGAACTGTGCTAGGCTGGGTCATGTTTTCAAATGAAGAAAAAAACGCCCCACAACCCTGAAGCAGATTGATATAATTTTGGTTTCATAGCTGACAATCATTTTTCATCATTGTTTCAAGCATGAAGGATTTAGCAAGGGCTGCATAAAACTTCAGTGGCACAAACCTTTGATGTTCTGTTAGGCAGCTTTGCTTTTCTGCCTGTCATACAGACTGCAGTCACAAATTACTCCCTGGCAATCCTAGGTGAGGATTATGAAGATTATTAGCAAAAGATGAGGTTTAAAGGGTTATCAGAAGTACCACTGGGCTTCAGCAACACGCAAACACGCAATTGTGTCCTTCACAAAAAGCCTGGTTTTCTTATTTTAATGTGCTACTGTTTTTTTTCTCTCTCTCTCTCTCTCTCATCTCATCTCTTTGGTTGGGCATTTTCACCTCAGGTTCCAAGTAATCAAACTGTCAGGAGCATCGCCTCCTAAGAGAAAGCACTGAAACAAACCAAAAAAAAACCACATTAGCAATCTGCTTGAGAGCTGCAAACACATGCACAGAAGCTGAGCACAGCACATGTCTCCCTGAAAGGACAGTTGTGCTGCTTGGAGTGTGACTCTGCAGGATAAAACAATATAGAATTAGAATACGGAGTTCTATTTTATTTGAAACTTCTGCCTTTACAAATGATGTACCATCTATTTCCCTAGTTAGGAATTCAGGACAATTTTTTCCCCTGGCTTGAGTTCCACTGGGCTGCCCTGAGTTTTCTTGTGGACACCCACTTAAATTAACAGGTCAAAATGCAATTGTTCCGTCACCACAAAAGCTGGTGCTTAAAAATCCACATCTTACCCATTAAAATCTTTCACATAAACAATGTGTACTCTTAGTTGGGGGTTTTTTTTGTTTGTTTGTTTTTTTGACTTGCAGTTTTACTGCATCAACAGCATCTACAGTTTCCTGTATTCTGTATTTTGCTGTGACACTGGATTCTGTAGACCCTTGGAGCATTCCCCTAACTACTCCTGCAGTTTTGGGGATGCAGCTCTTAGACCTTTGCTGCATGACTGCAAGAGATTTTTATCATCCAAATGGGCTTCAGCTGTAAGATGGGGATAACAACACTTCTCCAAGTAATTGATCTGCCCAAGGTTATAGAGTGGAGGTTAAAGGATATCAGCACCTTCCTCAGGGCCTTGGAAATTAATCCTGCAGATCATTACTAAGGTATTTCAATTTTAGAATGATGCTTAGCTCTACTGCAAGTATTTTACAGGAAACTGCCCTATTTCAATAATCTCTAATGCAGAGTGGGCAGAGCACAGCAGTTTAATGAAGAGAAGAGAGGGAAGTAAGAGTAACCAGAAATAAGTCAAAGAAATAGGCTTAGTTGCCTGTACGAGATTTGCAGATGAGTGTTTCCTGAGTATGATAATGTACAGACAGACAGGTATTGAGATCCTCAAAACTGAGTAATTCACTCCAAAAGCCTCGGATTTCACAGCTTACAAGATTTAAAGTGACCTCTTCAAAGACTAGGCAGTGATGAAAGTTCAATTCAAACAAACTTTCCTTTACACCTTAAGAATTCAGTGAGTCTATACAAGCACCATTAAGGTGATTGGGTTTTGATGTGATAGTACTCTCATTTATTTCTCAGTATTTAATTATCAAATACCTCAATGAACTCCTCAGGATACAGCTACAGCTCCAAAATTATTCACTGAAAAGAGCTGTTGAATGACATTTGACACACACAGGAATCCATTTGTAGATAATCCTCTATCAGCAAAATTCATTGACTAAATTATATGTGGTTAATTATTCACCCATCTCTCACCACACAACTTCCCCCCCTCCCCTTTGACAAATTCCTAAAATGATCAAAATGCTGATCACAGCCCAACAGTTTATGCAGCCTCTCTCCTCTGTCTCCCTTCCAGTTCCTTCCCTCCAGTCCTTTAGTAAGCAAACCCTTCTGGTTCAGCAATTTGGCAAAGCAGGGAAATTTTGACTTGCAATTATATAACTGCTGCAAGGCACTCCAGTCAGCAGGAATGCCATCCAGGGGACTCACAGCTGTAAAAATGCAGAAACAGCCGTCCTCCCCTACCACAGGACTTCTATTGGAAACGCAGCCCTCAGTTCTGAAGGCTTTGATTTATTGGAGGGAGAAGCAATGTGGAAACTCTGTCAGGCTTCTGCAGCCACTGAGAGCTGAGACTGATCCATTCCTGTACATCACACTCAGGAAAAGTGCAGGAATCCGGAAGGCTAGAAATTAAAAGATCCTGGAGGTGTGGGGTGGGAGGAGGAATCAGAAGGGTACATTTAGCTTGTGATTAGCTTTAAATCCTGAGAAACATTAAACAAATCCTGGCTGCTTCATGAATTGCACCTTGCCTTTCCCTATTGTTCCTTTATTTGTAATTCTACAGACCCACACTCCCTCTGCTCCTGGCTTGCAGCCACTCGGGCCAGCAGGATCTGCCTGCTTTGTTGTGCTCCATTTCCCACGTATCTTCTTTAGAAACCCCTTATTAAGACCTTAGACCTGAAGTATTTTTAATTCTGCTGTGAAATCCTTACTCAGGGAAGATGCTGCTTTGGCTGACAAGGCCTTCCACCCGTCTGTGACCCCGGGCTGTGCTCTTTCCTTCTCTTCCCTTCCCATAATCCCAGTTTTGAAGGGATCTCTTTTAGGCTACAGAAATAAACTCTCTTTTCCCACCCCGTCTGCACAGTGCCTGGTTTATACTATTTATATAACAGCTCTCTGACTATTAAAGGGTAAAACTGCAGCTACAAAATTCATGCTGCACGGATTTCTAAACCTGAATTAGCCTTCCTTTGCTTGTGACAATTTGTATTAAGTTCCATGGTCCAAGCCTTTGCTGACCATTCTCTGTCCTGAACCAGACCCATAACTTCACATCTGATTTCTGGAGTGTAGGATTTTGTATGATTTTATACATCCTACGCTAATCCTGTATGCAGGTGATCCTCCTCTGCATTGACTGACCACAATTAGCCTGAAAAGGCCTTCCTTTTGCTCCTGTCCTGCACACGAGCATGGAATCTCTGAAATTCCCTGGAAAAATATCACCATTCATGCCTTTGGCTCCTCAGACAAAAGGGCCCTTTCCAGCAGAGTGCATTGGGCTAGACCTTCTCACTGCAGAGTTGTCCTTTCAAGGCATTTCCTAGGGCTTTTTCCCAGGGCATTTCCTGGGTTGATGTGGGAAGAGATGACAGGAGAGCCTGCAGTTTTGGGAGGGGCTGTTGGCTGCAGCCCTTAACTAGTCATTTTTGCAGCTCACCCTCTGTAAGGCAGCTCTGTTGCACATGGTAAACAGGCTTGTTTATTCTTCTCACATCTCATTACTAATGCTTTCGATGTACCCTAAGCAGACAAGCAACCAGCTTCTGTCCTTGGATGCCAGCCCAGTTCTCCTTGACTTCACCAGACTTCATGCACAGACTATCTGAGGGAAGAATTCAGCTCAGTGTACCATTTACACTGCCTGCTGCTTATTAAAACAGCCACCGGCTCCTGTTTCATAAGCAAAGATATAAATTCCAGGCCATTACGTAAAATGAATTTACAGAGCATTTACTTAGCTGCAGCTGCAACTCGCAGGCCTCTGCTCACCCTTTGGAGGAGGAGCAGGGACAGCCCTGCTCCCCTCTCCTGCAGAGGTGCTGGGACAAGCCAGGGGAAACTTTGCACATCCCACTCATCCTGGGCCCCAGTGGGAAATGGAGGTGAATTCTGTGGGCAGCAGGGCACGGAGGGGATTCTGCCCCTCTGCTTCATTCAGGTGAGGCCCCACCTGCAGTGCTGTGTCCAGATCTGGGGTCCCCAGCCCAGGAAGGACATGGAGCAGTTGGAGTGAGGCCAGATGAGGCCACCAATTTGATCAGAGGGATGGGTCAGTTCTGCTGTGAGGAAAGACTGAGAGAGTTGGGATTGTTCAGCCTGGAAAAGAGAAGGCTCAGGGGTGACCTAATTGTGACTTCCAGTACCTGAAGGGAGCCTGCAAGAAAGATGCAGAGGGACTTTTTACAAGGGCCTGCAGTGACAGGCTTCAAACTGACAGAAAGTAGGTTTAGATTAGGTATTGGGAGGAAATTCTTCCCTGTTAGGGTGCTGAGACACTGAAGCATGTTGGCCAGAGAAGCTCAGCCAGCCTCACCCCTGGAAGTGTTCAAGGCCAGGCTGGATGGGGCTCTGAGCAACCTGCTCCACCTTTGGGGAATTGGAACTGGATCATCTTTGAGGTCCCTTCCAACCCATTCCATTCTGTGGGTCTGTGATTCTGTGGCATATCAGGAAAACCAATCTGAGGTCTTGCAGCTGATCCAGCTACCTTGAAAAGGTGAGATGGTGCCTTCTTGTGAGTAAGACTGTGCTACAGGGCAGAGCAGTTTCCAGGCCTCTCTCAGGTGTCCTGTGCCTCATTTCTTCATCTGTAAAACAGGGCTGATACTCACACACAGCTGATAGGGAGATGAAAGATGCTCAAAGATTAAGCATAGTCCATAAAAACATGACAAGCTTGATTCAGTATAAGCTGGCAACCACTGTAAGTTTCAAAGGCAATTCCATTCACAGATTTTAGTGCTGTTTCAGAACATTAATGTCTACTCTGCTACTGCAGTTTGCTTTGCAAACCCACTGCTGTCAAATAGAAGTCATTGAGGGAAGTGTGGAGAAGCCAGAGTTTTTTTAAGGAGTGATCAGGAGCAAATTAATTCATGTTGGCTATGAATTTTGCATCAGTGGGTTTCAGTGCCAATCCAGTTGTAGTAAACAGCTTATATTCCCCCTCTGGCTATTGTTTTGAGCTGTCTTCAGATGCATACTGACCTCCCCAAATTGCTTTATAGGCTGTTAACATCGCAGAGATTCTCTTTGCAGCTGATAACCCAAGGCTGGAACCTTCAGGCTAAAAGCTGACACGGGAAGTGTGTACCATGCTCATGTGTACCAGCTCACGGGAGCTGTGCTGATGGACAGCTGAGGGTCTGATCTGTAATTAAAGAGCAAAAAATTTGACTTCTGAAAAACATTTCTGGGTTGAAGGTGGAGTCTGCTATGGACTCGATGGCCCTGGAGTTTCAGACAACAGCTTTTCATTTTTTTCTGTGTCAGAGGTGTGTTCTTCCAACACCTAACCAGTCACAACCCATTGCCCACACAGTTACATCAACAAACAGAGCACAGTATTCCAGGCTGAATTTAAAAGAAATTAATTCTAGCTAATTTACCTAATCCAGTCACAGCACGGCTCCAGAGACAATTTCACAAGCACAGTCAAAGGAGAAGGAGTGTGTGAACATCCCTAAAAGTGAGGATTGTCTGGGGAAACAAAGCCACTTCTGGTGATTTTCCCAGCAGCTAGCCCTCACAGAAATCACCCTCACCTGATACCACCAAAAAGCAAACGATGAGAGCTCTCAGCCTAGAAGTCCATTTCAAATTTAAAAAAGAAAAGGCATAATAGAGGCCATCCTGACACTCACTGTACAGGGCTCTGCATCCATTGTAAATAGCCAATAAAAAATGTCTTCCAAAAATTCTTTGTGCCACTTCCACTGCTGGTTGGTGGCACGCTGCAAACCTTTTCCTGCCAGAGCTTTAAACAATACACACAACTGACTCCAAGTTAGATTTGACACTTTTCCTCAAGATTAAATGGGTGACTTGCAGAGACAGACAACTCAGTAACTTCAAAGCTCCCTGCCTCAGCTAACAAGAAACAAATTGCTTCCCCAGTGATTCCTCCCGAGGGAGTAATGCAGGATAAACCTGTGATATTTGCATTAATTCATCTTTAAACATAAAGCAGAATAGATTCTGTTTCTTTAATAAATTTTCACATTATTTAAATGGACTTGTTTTAAAAGCCAATAACATGATTGCTTTGGGACTATTTTGCATTTGTATTTACCTTTTGGCTGGTGGCTCATTATTTGGGAAGATCTGTTGGAACTAGAGCAGTTGAAGATTATAAAGATTCTAGAAAGGATTCACATCTGAGGCCCCTTTGTCTGCGATTTTCACCAATGTTACTTTTCCCAGTTTAGTGACATTTAATGATATTGGGAATCTTTCAGTGACAAAATCTATGTAATTTTTTTCTTGTTTGGTCACAACAAACACCACAGATTCTGAGGTGCTCACTCATTTTGTCCTCTCCAGTTATGCCCAAGTGCTTTGAGACCATTATGGGCTATTCCTAAGACACCAAGTCTTGTTATAGGATTCATTATCCAGCTGCCTACGGTTCCCTCTGCTGCCAGGGGAGCTCTGCAGCAGAGCAGGTGTAGAAGGGACCACGGATCACCCCAGTGCACTGTCAGCATCTGAGTTTAACCTGACAGGGAAAGTGGACTTCAGTAAAGTGCTGTCAGTGGAAGGACCTAAGGCACGACTCAGCTCTGGATCTGTGAGGCCGTGTAAGCTCAGATATCCATCAAAGTGAAGCAAAACCTTTCTGGGGCTGAGCTCCCCCTGAGCCCAAGGAGCTGCCAGGCACTCACAGCGTTGCTGTCCTGAGAAAGCAGAGCTGCTGTGCTGTTCTCCTGGCTGAGCTCAGCCCGCAGCAGCAACGCGCGGTGTCACACGGCGTCAGCGGTGACACCCCACTGCCGGAGCAGCTGCATCACTCCCAGCCTTTGTTTTAGCCTCTGATTAGCTGCAAGAAATCAGCTGTCACACAGAAACCACTCTGGCTCGCAATCCACAGCTTGGGAATGGTATTTGTGCAAAGATTCTCCTAAGGCAGACATGAGGTTCTGCATTTCTTAATAAAGTTCACAACCGAATATTATGAAGCTGTGGGGAAATCAATACTTTGGTCACTGGGTAAATACTTTTGAGTTCTTTACCGGCTTTAAGATTTACTGTTTAGCCACTCCAATTCCTATCATGTGCAAAATGTTTCCTATATTAACAGGAGAAGAGTGATTTGTGGGCAGTTAAATGGGAAACAGGACATCAATTTAACGGGGCCATTTGGGGTTAGCACAAAATGACAGAACAGCAGGAAGCAGTTAAAAGCTTCCCTCCCAGCAATCAAAGTCCTGCAATTTTGAGTCTTTTCCTCCAATCAAGTAGTGTATTGATGAGAAACCAGTTCTGATAATGACCTCTGAAAGACCTCATTCTGGCCTTCTGGTGTAAGTCATTTCTCTTAACTATGGTGTCCTATAAGGAGCTCAGCAAATGCATGTCATCTACACAATCACTCGAGATGCATGGCAAATGGCAGAAACCAAGGGTAAGAGATTTCTTTTCCCTTAACTTGGCTGATTTTTTTTTCCCTTTGAAGGCTCCTGATCTCAGCCTGAGTTGCTGGTATTGCTTTTTCTGTGTGCTGCTTCCTCTCCTGTCTGTCTCAGCTCATCGAAATTATGGATAGACCATCCTTACTAATTCATCAGTCCTCCTGTGACTCAATGCATGAGTTCCTTCCTGTGCTGCGTATTTTTAAATCTCATTTTGTAAGGCTGCTCCTAGATCAAGTCACGCTCACGTTTCATTCCAAGCTTTATTTCAATTAATATCACTTTTTTGGCAGGGCTGACAAGAAACTCTCATTTTTCTTTCAAAGGCAGACGCGGAGTGCTGAATGCCAGATTTCCTAGATGGGAAATGGGAGGTGCTTGCTCCCAGTCCTGCTAACGTCAGGAGATGTATTTAATCACACAAAAATACACCTTCAGCCAGTGACAACAAACCTGCCAGCACAGACCATGCTACTGGAAAATCAGAACAACACAGTAGCTTCCAGCTGATATTCCTGACCATTCCACAACCTGCTGTTAGAGCTCCAGTTTTCAGCTGTAAGCCTCTGCCTTTTCCCAGGGCCCCAGAGCCAGTGACACCCATGATCACTGTGACTGCTCTGCTGGGGAGTTCTGCCTGCAAAATGGGATGAGAAATGACTGCCATGAGCCGGTAGGAACCCCAACTTCTAAATATCTCATGTTGCACTTGGGTGATTTTTGAAGCTCCTAATACCCGCTGAGAAACGCCGTGAAATGCTGACCTGGTCTGAACTCCCTCTGTCAGTTCACATTTGTCCAAACCCTCGGCAGGCGTTGTGCCAGATCTGGGATCATCCATCCCCCCACAGCTGGCAGAAGGGTGACACAGAAATCACAGTGCTTGCAGAGGCCATCCTGTGTGCCCCAGCTAATTCACCACAAAGGCAGCATGGTGAGCTCCTCACACCCAGTCAGGACGAGGGTTTGGTAAGGGAACACAGCACCCTGCCATCCTGGAAACAGTGGGGTGCAGGGGAAGTCCTCCCTAGGACAATTACAGCCTATACTTGGAAATTATTTTCCTAAGCAGGGTCAACCAACCTGCTCATCCCCAGGAACTGAGGAGGAAAAACATCCTGTGTAGCATATATTGTAAAGGAACTACCACATGAAGCATGGAGGACAAAGGCAAAAACATGCATGGATTGTATTCTAAGGCAGCTAAACAAAATCTCCCTTTGTAGGGTCTAGGGAAGTCCTGAGCATAATCAACTTTGGAAAATCATTTAAATAGTTGTCACGACTCTATTCTTACCTTCTTCTGTCTGTTGATTTGGCTCCCATGGTGCCTGAATAGCTCTCCTGGAGCCAGTTTGCTGTCTATTGTCTGTGCCTGATGAGAGCTGTTATTTCTGATTAGATATTTTCCCCTGGTATTCCAGATCTCTGCCCTCCATTTCTCTCCCTCAGCACATTTCTCTCTCAGCACCAGTGGTGTCTGATGCGAGTACCACTCCTAGCATGCCCTGGTGGGTAAGAACAAAAGCAAGAACATGTCACACCTTAGCCTAAGGCTGCAAGCAAGGGACAATAACCTCACATCTGGAAGTGCCTTTATGCTGTGCTACTCCCATGCTCTGGAAGTTCTGCAGGATTTAGCATTTCTGAGCTAAATACATTTCCATCATTCTTTTACTCATAAAAGGCCCCACTGCAAAAACAACCCAGACATGCCAGGCTCCAGCTCTCTGTGAATTTATTTTATTGCATCACAACTTCCTACAAACAGGGTGTTAAAGAAGGAGATGTTTCCATGTATGTTTTTAAGGTAGATGTGAGTCCTGTCTCCCAACGCCTCCCCTGAGCCCACTGGGACTATTGACTCTGGAAAGACAGAAGCATAAACTAGCCTTTGCAGAATCACAACTCTTTTACCCTACCAAAAAGTGGATTAATGCTCATTTTCTCTTTTAAGCACAACCCACAATTGGCTGGAGAAAACTGAGATACATCTGTACCCATGAAAGAATTATCCTGCCTCTTCTGCCATGCCAGGCCAGCGTTCAGCACATCCAGGGCAGCCTGCAAGCAGTGCACCAAAACACTGGGATATCCCATCCTCCCTCAGCCAGTCTTTTCCACAGCTGTTTCCAGTGCCCCCACTTTCAGCAAAAAGGGAATCTCTGGGCTTTGAGCACACGGAAGCCTCTGGCACAGAGCGGGAACAGGCAGCTCAGGGGAGAGGAGAGCTGGGGAATCTCCCAGAACAACAAGAAAACAAAATGGGATTCTCAGCAGTGAGAAACCACAATCACATGCTGTTCAGCAGCCCAGCCACAACCCTCCATCACCGAGGGTGCGGTGATACAGGATCCCAGTTCTGTGGCTCACAAAATCACCTTGCTCACCACAGCCCCGTGTCTGGGAGCCTCCAGTGCTGCCTTCAGGCAGGGGGGGTCCCCCTGGGCTGCTGAAATGTTTGACATGAGGCTCAGCACAAGGTGTTTTGCCCTCAAGGGAGTGGAAACCCTTCCTCTCTACACAACCACAGCATCCCCTCTTGGATTCCTAGTTGTTGTCAGGCTAAAACCACCCATGGCTGTTTTTGAAACGCTGGTGCTCCCCGAGCAGCACTTAACATCCCTGAGAAGCTTTAAAATGAGATCTAGAAAATTTCATTTGCTACTATCTGTTCGAGTGAAAGCCCCCTTGGAGCAAGGTGGAGGATCCCTGAAGGCTAGCTATGTTATCTTTGTCTATAGAAAACAATTAGAAAGCTGATTTTTAAAATGCTACAATTAGAGGCTTAATATAAACACATTTCTGATGCTATCAACAAGCACACAGACTTCAAGAAGCTCTTTCAAAATATCAATGCCTTCAAGCAAAAAAGCTGGTTTTGTTCTTTCTTCATGGTGAAGGGACTATGGGCAATTTACACACCCTTCCTAATCTTAAAAATACTTTATCTGTGCTATGCGTCTTATGTGCTATGAATTCTATACACAGATTGTAAAAATATACATGAAGCCTCATACAAATTTACTGTTCTGTCTGTAGATTCATGGCTGAAGATAAAGCATTCTAGTAGAAAAGCTTGGGGGCAGGCACAAAAAATCTGATGAGCAGGAGTTCTGCAAAATTTAATAGAAACATTTCTACCTATATTTTAGATAATCAGATTACAGTGGGATTTCAAAATTAATTTCCCTTTCTTTGGCAGTTTTATGTTGTGTTTTGGGAATAATCATACAAAATGAACACTACAAATGAAAATCCTGGGTTTATTGAGGTCACTAGGGCAACTCCTACTGATTTCAATTGGGCCAGGGCCTCATTTTATGAGGAAGTCTTGGGGAGAAAATAAATTCAGACTCCTAGAAACGAAGCAGCATGCCAAAAAGCCTTTTCTTAATTTTATTTCGAACGTGGCCACGCCGCCATCTGAGAAAGCAGCTCCTTTCATTGCCTTCAGGAAATCAGCAGGTACTCCTGCTGCCACTGATTCCCTGCAAGCTTGGAAGGAGAGGCTGGCTTTCAAAGCTGCTGCTTCTTACCGTGGCCAAATGCTGCTGATGGGCTCAGCTCCCCATCGTGTCTCACCCTGGGCCAGGGGCTCAGCGTCTACCGAGTCTGGGCTTGGGAGGTCCCAGAGGCTCTCTGAGCTCCCTTAAGCTTGTCCTGGGCTCTAGGAATGGCTACTCTTGCTTACCAGAGGCCAGGAAACCTTGGGTTCCTACACTTGAGAGCAGTGTTCAGAGTATTCAGAGCCTTCAGAGCCTATTTTAGACGGGATCCTGCCCTCATGAGAAGCAGCAGCCATGAGTTCCTGAGGAGTTTCCAGCTATGTGGGAACAGGAGCCCCTTTCCCACCAAGCAGGATATTACCTGCAAGACAAAAAACTGAGCACACCTCTTGGAGTCTAATTCCTGTCAAGCCCAGAAACGTCCTTTTTCCTTCCATTTCAAACTCCTTTTTTGAATTCTGGCACAAATACACATGTGATTCTCCACCTCACCAAGCACAGTGCAAGAGACTGACACTGCTCTCCCTAAAATCAATTTCCATGGCAAATGTCCAATCACTTCTGTCCTATTTCAGGCACAAGCAAAGGAGAATGTCCCTTTGGATGAGACAGGCCATCCTTTATTCATCTTGTCCACTTAGTTATGGCCTGTTTACCAAAGCATCCGAGGCTGCCAGCAGCACCAATCTCCTCTGCTACACCAAGCCAGGCTGCTGCTGCCAGTGTGGTCCTGGCAGCACCAAATCACACTGCTATCTACCACACATTTAAGAGCTGCTGTCATCAGTACAGTCCAAGGCACGGGACAGTTCCTGCTGGAAGCCAGTTCCAAATGAGAAGTGCTGGGCACATAAGAGAACTTGGATCAAGAATGGAGCAGTCTGGTGCCAAGTACTGAAGTAAGAATTCTAGAAAAACAACTTACCAAAACGTGGCAAATTTGATGCCTGTAAACATGCTTCAGTGCGAATTTTGGATGAACTCTGAAGGTGTTTTTTCTGGGGTAGACTTCCTCAAATTGCCATATCTCTCTATCAGATTGTATTTTTTATCATCAGCCAGTAATATAGGAAAGGTCTTAGAGATAGACATCATGGAAGTGAGGCTTCAGCTTCACTGACCTTAAAAGTATTTAAAATGAAGTCTCAAATCTCCTGGAAGAAAACTGTTAATACTCAGAATTCTGAATAATATTATATAATTAACTTTTCAGCAGAGAACAGCCTCTTGGCACTAACCATGTCCTTTCTGATACATCAGAGACTGAAAAGCATGGCCTTTCCTGTGCCAACTGTCTTTTAGAATAAACAAGAGACCCTCCCCCTTCATCTCCACATGCTTAATAATATTAATAGAACATGAAAATATTAATGCTAGTAGACAAGGTCTTTCATAAAGCACATAAATGAATTCATTCACTCTAGCTCATTAGCTTAATCGTCAACCTTTTTACAATGTAACTGATTAACATTTTCATTGTTCTTCCTTGTTTTTTCCTTAGACTTTTGCTTCTTTGGGGATCAAAAGATCTCTGAGTACATAAGCTCAACAAATATCCCTGTACAACTGTACAACAATAAGAACTGTTAAAAGAGATAACTAAGTAAGGGCTTTCACAGCTCATGCTTCAAAGATACAGCAGGAAACAACCATTTAAGAATCGTTTTTATTTTTATGTTTAACGTGATTATACACATTCATGAGTCCAACAAGATCTGCACTGTGACATTAAAGATACAGTACAATAACATTCAACATGAGGTACTTCATATATTTATATATATCTGTCCTTTATAAATAATGCTGTAAGGTCAAACACTGCTTCAGCACAAATGGGTGCTGGGACCTGAAGTGAGCCGAGTTTATCACAACAAAAAAACAAAATCCAAAACAGTTCAGTGCAATACGTGTGTAGAAATTAAAATGTTTACTTAAATACTATTTTAGATATGCAGAAAGTATATTACATTATACTCTCTTATCACAGATTCCTCTCACCAGCAAATCAAGTAGCAAAGACAGCCAGGAACAGTTTAGACAGAATCTGTGAGGGGATCTCTATGGACATTACGTTTACATTCCAGGCTGATATGGCTGATGCTTGCAAAGTGTCAATAAATGTGTTCAAGCTTGGGTGCTTCTGCTAAACCAACCAAATCCACATTCAGACACCTACTGAAGTGCCCTGATGTCCCAAGGTAAGTGGCACTGGTCACCTTCTTACATCCCAGTACTTGTCTGCATCACACAGTGCTCAGAAGCAAGTTGTGCTGTGAGCATCAAAAGGTGTTTTGGGTGCCTTTGCTTGATCACCCACACTGGAAACCTTTCCCTGCACCAGCTCCTAAAACTTGGAACAGACTCAGAGGAATTAAGCTAGAGGTTGCTTTCATCCTACTTTGTCAAAAAGACTTCATAAAAGAATCAAATAAGAACAATAATTAAATAACAGCTCATTTTCTATGTATTACAGCTATTCTGATCTCTGAACTTCTCTTCCAGCCAGTGAATGTGGCAGATCCATCACCTTTATTTGCAGGTAAGTCAAAACAAACAAAAAATTAAAAGTGAGAACTGAAGACTAGTTACACCAATGCAGTACTCTCTGACTTGTCCCACCAGCTGTGGCACATTTTTTTACCAAACAAATCAGAATGCAGCTTGCTACCACAAACAACCTGTCAATCTGCTCATCACTCAGAATAATTACATCTGCATCAGCCACTTGCTCTAAGAAAACTTAATCAGCTGATTAGCATCTTTCTCTGCTTTGAAATGTGTCTAAATAAATGGAACTGCTGCTCAGATGTTGTCTAAAAGTAGATGACCGTTACCTCATCACAATCTCAAGATTCCTTTTTATGGTCTCTTCAACAACTCTTCCTCCACTCCACACCATTTATACTCTTGTCTATTTTCAGCTGCAGATCTAAATATAAATAACTGGAGGTTTTTTTAAAATCTCTATCTGGGAGTTTTCCACGGAGCATTCTGTTTGGATTTCACGAACAGTCTGGATTATGTACATCTGTTACAGAAAACAAAACATTTTTCCATGTATTTTGAGGGTATTTACATTTCAGAAAGAGCGCTGCTTACACACACATGTACGTATGTATATAAAACATTAAACGCTAAGATGGATGAAAGGCATAAATCCTGCAGAGTACTTTTTTACCTGGCTCTCCTTTTATTACCTAGAGAGAAGATCTGGGCTTTGGCCACAAAGTGTTAGATGACTACACTCCACTTTTCCTTCCTTCCGATGGTGTTCTGGACACTGCAAAGATGTATTGGCACTTTCCGATGGCCGGGGGCCAGGATTCCAACCGTGAAGCAACACTTAGAGGAACAGTATTAAACTGGTAAGAAACCATATCAGAAAAACATTTTTATTACAGAGCTGACAAGTGAATTTAGGGTTATGCTACGTTAATGTGTTGATATACTGTAGCATTAATCTTCAGCTGGTCTAAAGAATCGTTTGGTCCTCTCACTTTGTTAAAATGCACGCAACAAACAGAACCCACTTTGGAGGTGAAGCAAGAATGAGATGCAGCGTAGCCTTTGAGGAACAACTGTCCCAGTGCAGTGATGAAAGATTTTCTTATGTTTAAATAGTACCTGTAGTTTTTATTTATACTGGTTTCCTTCCCTGATATAAGGAGAATCCCTCATACTTTTGCAAAAATGGTACAGACACGTAACAGGAAGTTTGGGGGGAAAAAAACTCAGGCAAGGAAAAGGTTCTGTACCACATAATCCTCTGATTGATGTGTAGCCATAAGCAGTTGCAAGAGCTCCAACAGCAACACATTAGAGGAGACTTTCTCCCCCTCACTGCTATCTGATGATATACACTAAATGTAATATGACCACAGTTGAGAATCTTCTGTCTTGGTCTAAATTTCAACTGGTAATAAAAAGAAAAAAAATCTCACATTACAGAAAAAAATTCAAGTTAAGACTGATACATTCTTTTGTTCCTCTAAAATCTGCCTCTACCATGTTTAGGAAGAAGAAAAAAAACCCACACAAAACAAACAAAAAATTATCTTGCATCAGATGATTGATATTAATTCCCATTTATTTAGCAAGTGTTCAAAGAAATGCCATTTAAAGAGCAGATCAACTCCAGTGTAGCAAAAGCTGGGTCATGGGAGCAGAGTTTCAAGAGCTGCACACACAATTTGAACACGTGCAAGTACTTCCTTGCCTTCAAGGTGGGATTCCTAGAAAATGAACTCCAAGGGTAACTTGCCAAGCCCACATCCCTTCCTTCACTGTGAACATGTCCATGCACTGGGGACATGGTCAGCATCTGGTGGAGCTTCCTGAAAGATGCCTCCTTCTACCCATCTTTCCCTGAAGCCATCCCAAACAGCTGACTGCAGGAGAATCTCACAGGATGAAGGTTTAGACTTGTGCTTTTTCTGCTTATAACTTGAAGGACTGCTTTCAGCCCCCATGGTCAAAAGCAGCTTGGTTTACTGGAATCTCTAAAGTCTGCAGAGCAGACAGCAGAGAGAGCTATAAAACAAGGCTCTTCATTTTCTATCCCTACCAACCCAATACAAGCAGAAAGCAGGAAATGGAGAAAGAGAAAATGGATCAATGAAGACAGTGTTTAGCGAGATACAAGAGGGGACATCCTCTGGTGATTCACAGGTGCATCAAAGAAAGGGTCAGCATCACCAGTAAACAGGCACCCCTCCTATAAAGCCTTTAAAACTCGCTTGTTTCTAAGAGCTTCCAGTTTAAATATTACACTTAATCACCAACGATGCTACAAGTACAGCAAGCCAGGAACTTGCCCACAGCATTTAGTTACATATTCCCTGCACTGATCACATATCTGCAGATAAAAAGCTAAGTGTCAGTAGGCCTGAACCAGACAGGTTCTTCATAGCAAAATGCTTTGTATCCACACACTCCCATTCAAGCGTAAAATATGAGTTCGGGAATTTGCCCTCCCTGTACCCCCGTGCCATTTGTACTGTCCGAGGAGCACTGAAACTGAACAGTCACCTTCCCACACTGAACTTCTGTCATTCCTTCTTGTCCAAAATAGCTGAGTTCGTTACCATCCAGAATCACGCTGGCCGTGTAAAAGGTGTCAGGCTCAATCTGCACCGGATATTCAAACCACACGGGAAAAGTGTTACTAGAGCCATCTGAGAAGTATTTACTCAAGTTCTGGCCCAGGATAACCCCTTGTCTCTTCAGTTCAATCTTGGCACTGTACTCTGCTGAGCCACAGCTGGAGCCGTAGAGCCCAAAGCCAGCAATAAACACTCTCTTATCAACAGCAAACTGGATGCTGTCACAGCGGCCCCGGTAGCGCCACTGGTTGCTGCGGTAAGCGCAGGACTGGAAGCGGTGGCAGCGCTGAGGGACGAGGCCCTTCCGGGGCTTGCTGACAAACTGCAGCTCTGGTTTTTTGGCAGCCGTGTACCACAGGAAGATGTCGTTGGTTTCGTTGAGGGTTAGGATCCCCGACTGGGCAGCGCCGTTGGCGAAGTCGTCCAGGGCCATGGTAGGGATGCGGATCAGGTAGAGAGCCTTGCCCAGCACCTTGCGCTTGTTCTCGATGGTGGCCGTCAGCTCCTGTCGCTGGCACTCCACCTCAGCCCAGTTCAGAGCCGCCTCGAAAACAACAATTTCTTTGGCATTCAGAGTCTCCCTTCGGAGAATGCTTTCAAGTGTCTGAAAATCAATGTCACAGAAGCCCTCAGACTTCAAAGCGAGCTCAGCCTGGGCATCAATCACTTCCCAGCAGCGCTGGGTCAGGTCAGGTTCCTCGAATAAGCAGCTCTGGGAGAGCAGCACGCAGGCATTCTTTGCACTCAGGCTTGTCTCGAGGAAGTTGACGCAGGCACGGGCCAGGTGAGGGACAATGTACTTCTTGGCAGCATAGAGAGTGGCCAGGACAGTGTCTGCAGCCAAATCAATCTCGTCACAATAGATGTACCTGGAATAAAGCACACGGGTGTAATGCTGCTGCTTAGAGCAACACCAGAGCTTGTCAACAACAAACTCATACAAAATCATAACAGAGAATATTTAAACAGCTCCACATTAAAAACAAGCAGCGGTTTTGAGGAGTATTGATTAAATCCAGAAAGAAAGTGCAAAAAAATTCAGCACTCATGTTAATATCATGGAAGAGAACAAGCTTAAATCTAAGGTGAATCCAAACCTCCCATTTGGGCTACATGCTATGAGACAATTGTTTTTAAGCAATTGACCCTGCAGCTCTATGCTCCTTCTACACAGGCCTTGGCTCCCAGGCAGGAGTTCCTGTATGGCTGCCTCACTCAGCTACCACAGGAGTCTGGAACTTGTTACCAAGAGTTCCTGGACTGCATGTCCCCTGATGTGAACCGTGGGTTACTGAGGTATATCCAGAAACACAGGAACAGTGATAAGTTTGTAGAGAGTAACTAGGTGATCTAAGAAGAGAAATGCTATTCAAGTAAATCAGGTGCTATCCATTTCTCTAACTACTGGGTTGGGGTTTTTTGGAGGTGACTTTTTTGTTTGGACTCATGTTTTTGCTTGGTTTTTTCAAAGGGTGATGGAGCATACAGGAAATGGAAGATTTTCAGGTTTTTAATGCTCACAACATCCTAACTCAACTAGCACAGCATTTTCGCTCAGTCTCGCTGCATGAGGATGAAAAAAGCTTTACTGCCATGGTAGTGTGGTGGAAGAGATGAAGGTGAAATTCTATTTATGTGACTAAACTGCTGGGATTCATTGCTCAGAGAAATGAAGCATTGTACAGTTTGTTCTTTTCAATATCTCATGCTTCAGGGCCCCATTTGCAGCTGGTGAATGCAATGTGCTAAAACCATGCCAAATGCAATTTCACTCTTCACAGGGATAAGCAAGTCTTGATGGTTATGGCTGATAAAAGTGTCTTCCTCCAGAAAAGCTGAAGTTGTATGCAGCCCTGTACTAATTAAAATTTTCTAGTTAGCAGGTTTCCCTACACAATGAGTTTTCTGCAGAACAGATGTGCCTATAAAGAGGAATTAGTAGCTACACTGATCTGATTATAGTTGAAAATAACTATTTATATTTTTGCAGCTGTAAGATAGTATCCTCCATGCCACACTTGGAAAACACGCATAGAGGAGATATTGCTCCAGCAATATAAAATCTAGGAGGTTACAGAGAAGAAGAAAACTTACACAGAGCCAGGCCTATTTTTAGTCTTTACTACTTGGTTTCAGCTTATTTGTAAAACCAAAGAACCCATCTCTATATCAGTGGTTGCAGGCTTAGCTCCTTTACCACCCAAAAAAATTCCATTTTCAATTAATTTGTTTTTATAATTCTCCCTATTGCTCTCCAACTCTTTCCTCCCTTCTAGTACTTGTCTTTGCCTGCTAGTACAGCAGGGAACATGACATCTGTTTTAAATTGGAATAGTACAAAAGTTGCTATTTTAATATTCCTGAAAATAAAGAACCAATATCCCTGATGTTCAGCAGACACAGCACAGACTGGCTGTCAGCAATACTCCACACCTCGCACTCTGCCAATGCACCTCAGCTCTGATCTGCAATTGCTGATATTCCAGTTTCACCCTGTTCTCAAACAGAGGGCTCTGCCAGACCACAGGGTTTGATGGTTTAGTAACACATTCAGCCTGGGATGAGATGAGATCATGGTTCTAACTTGAACAGTCAAGACCGAGATAAGATATAATATATGAGCACACCAACTCAGTTTGGCAGCTAGACTGTGAGTGTAACCCTGTTTTTAAAACTGTAGAGAACAGTCAAAGCACTTTTACTGGGAGAATAGTTAACGTCTACCGGCCATAGTATTTCCTATGTTACACCTGGCAGAACCTTGTTTGTTGTCAGAATGCCCACTGTGTAATAATACACAAAAAATATTAATGCCATCAGAATTCTTTGGCCCAGGAGAAATAAAAACCCAGCAAGATGTCAAAACCAAAAAACCCAAACTCAGTGTGTTTTCTGACAAAGTTTATGATGTGGGAAGAAGCATATGAAGGAGAGGCTGCTTTGGGATAAAGTCTTTCCCTCCCTATATAAAGTCATATCTTGACTTTATATTCCAAGTCTATAGAAGATCTGTGGAGCTCTCCTGGCAGTTACTGATATTCACACAGAACATTCCTGATGTTGATGATAACCTATAAAAACTCGATATGCAACTTTGAATGTTCATCTATGGTGCCCGTGAAATGTTAAAAATGAAAAAGAAACTGTTCTGCAATCACAAGCTAGTCAAAACAATCTATGAAGCACAATAAATTGCTAGCTAGTGATTATATCATTACATGCAAGAAAACCTGCAGCATATTAAAAGGATCACTACCAGATACTGACATATTTTCTGTATAAGAAAGCAATGGCAACTATTTAAGCTGAAGGAAAAAAACCCCTCAAAGTCATAGTATTTCTGTGATAGGGCATTTCTCTTTGAAAATCAGAGTTTATAAATACATTCAAGGACAATTCAGCAGGAAAGCTGCTTCGTTATGCCCATTTAGGAAAGGACAGCATTCCTTACGCAGTTTGCAAGAAAAAAATAATGATCATGTAAACTGACTCATTTTCCTTGTTAGATAAAACCTCCTATTCATGTAAACAGCCTTTTTATCACTTTCCAAATACATCAATATGATACATGAGGAGAAATTTATTTTTCAGAGGATATACTGAATAACTTAGGGTCATTTTTCTAAGACAAGACCTGCGTACTGCAGGTTTATAAAAGACCTGGAATGATGTCAATCTACAAACCCAGCAATTTACTGGGTTTGGGGCGGGGGGGCTTTGTGCATGCATTTTTAACTTTTCACTATGCTTTCAAAGTAGAACAGTAGGTTTGGGGCTTTTTGTTACAGCTGACAAATCTTTTTAGTAACTCCATTCCTTTGTGTAACGTGTAGTGACAAATCAGATCGATAGGCATTACAGTACACAATGTGCCCAAAGATCCCCTGTCAAAGTCATTATTTACAACTGCCTACATTAGTCTAATATGTGTGTGCCTGCAAGTATGGGGGGAGAGCAAAACGAGGTGAAAGTTTAAAACACAAAAAGAGGAATATTTTAAGCCACTGCTTTCTTTCTGTTTATATGCAAGTCTAATACTTCAGCTATGGCATTGGCAGGGTATGTATACATCAGACAGGAACACATATCCAGCAGATGAATGATGCTTACTTCAGCATTGCAAGGAAAGCAGCAGGCTCAACATCTGGTATACGGATTTCATCTTTGTCCTCAGCAAGCTCTCCGTAAAACATCGCATGGAACACAGAGCTCCCAACAGCCAGGACGTACTGTTGAGAGAGGGAAATCTTGTTTCATGCTTTGAACTGAAAACACTGCCAACACAAACAATGTGGGACAGCCACTCTGGGCATACTGGGCTGCACTGACAGGCTCTACAGACACACTTCAGTAAGAAATGAAGTCCAAGTTAAGAACAAATTACATGTTTTCCTTGTGTTTCAGTCTCCTGGGCATAGATACATTAGCTACTGGAAAACGCTCATCTCCACCACAGAAGTGAACTATTTCTAGGAAATCTCAAGAGCAATGTTAATCAACAGCACAGAGCAGTACTCCTAACTTTACTGCCTAAGCCCAACAACTGTGCTGTTTAACTGAAAACACAAAGAAAAGCCAGGGACAGATTATCCCACTGCATGTGGCCTTTTCAAACAGACTGCTGCCTGTCCCAGAAGAGCCTCCCCTCCCACGCTCCATCCCGCTGTAGCCGTGGGAGCTCTCCCTGGCTCTCCCCGGCCGAGCAGATCGTGCAGCTGTTGCTTACTTTGTGTCCTGGCAGCCGCTGGGTCCCACCTGGTGGCCCGACCACAAAATGAACATCTGCCATCAAGTCATTGTTGAACATCACTGCATTTCTACAAACAGAGGGAGCATGTTAATTTGTAGTGCCCAGGAACTCTGTCTGCATGCCCTAGACCCAAGAAATTTGATTTCTTAACAACTTCCAGTTGCTTGTTAGCAAAGAGAAGCAGGTCACACTTCGCTTCAAGCTGCTTTACACATCATCACACAAATATACCAGAGAAAATACTACGGAGGAAAAAGTGTGTGTGGGGTGAGTGTGTGCAATAAAACAAACCCCCAAACTTTTGAGAACTTTCCAAGAAGTGGAAATCAAAGACCAGAGCATGTATCACTGAAGATCCCCACTGAGGTATAAAAGGAAATCTTTCTGGGTATGCTGCAGCTATCAGCAACATTTTTGTTTACTCAAACAGAAGCACTGACTGGAAAAGAGATATTAAAATAATTTCTCATTACCAAAATTCTTATTTCACACACATATTCACAGAGAAAAAAAGCCCAAACAAATAAAATATAACTGTTTTCTTCAGCAAATAAATGCATTCTGTACATTTTGCTACTTTTCACCTCTCCATTCAAACACCAAAAAAACTGTCCTGAACTTACCTCTCTCTGATGGTTGGATAAAGTCCTTGCCAATTAGGTGCAGGAATAGTGTTGTTGTTATTGAGATTTTGCTGATGGTACTGCTGGACAGCAGTTGTATTAGTGTTAGCTGGTTTCTTTCGGGGAAAAATATCAGCAGCCATCTTCTTCTTCTTTTTGGTCTTCAAGGTAATGATTTCATAGCAAACTGGAGGCAATTTGCTGTTGCTACTGCTGCTGCTATTTCCTTTCTTAGAGCTCTTCTTAGACCTGTTCTTGACCGTCTCTGGAAGCATCAAGAAGAAGGTGAGACATTTCATGTTCTTTCCTTTCTCATCTACCATGAGTATACTCGTGTGTAAAGCCCGGCAGCCTAACTAGCTAGGAACATTTATGAATATACGTGGAAGCTGTTACACCCAAAGCAGCAGAGCTGAGAGTTTGCTTCTTTTCCAGCCAGACAAGGTGACCTTTCCAGCGCACCGAGTAAGAAACTGACTTTAAGTTTGATCCAGTACTTGAATCGTTAAATACATCCCCATCATTCCCGCCAGCTTGCTTTCTTTCCAGCTTTCCCGATCAGGAAAAGCTACCGCCCGGGCAGAGGGCAGGAGGAGCGCACGGTGGCAGTGCCAGGCTGCTGGCGAGCCGAAGTTGTGCGGGCAGGGCTGGGAGCGGAGCGGGACTGGCAGCCGTGCGGCCGGAGCCAATGGCTGCAGCCACCGAGAGCGATTGGGCTCGCACACAGTGACACCTATTGTAGCCGCGTTAAAGCCACAGCAGCGCTCCCGCAGCTCCCACGCAGCCAGCGGCAATTCGGGAATAAATGGCACACGCGATTGCGTAAGCGCAGAGCTGCCCAGGAGTGCGTGCGTGTGAGCGCCTGTGTGTGTGAGCTCTCCTCGGTGCCGCGGCAATTTTCACCGGCGAAGCAATAAGAAGTTGAAATCAGGAAGATCTATCTGAGTCTATTGCCCTGGGAGCTGTTTCCATGGGCAGTTCGATATTAGCACGGCTTCCTCTGCCTGTAGCATCCCCACAAATCCCTGCTGTAAGAGTTGTTCAGCGAGTGCGCGACAGATATCAGAACCGAATTAAAGCAATCAAGCAGCGGCAGCACAGACAGCGATGCAGCCAAACAATCCCTTTCAGCAGCTTCTACTCCAGTGTAACATGAACAGGGATGAGGTCACAGCTTCGGCTTTAACTCCTTGTGCTTCCAGATAACATAACAGCCTCTGACAGGGGTCCCAAATCACTAAGCAGTGACCCGGTAACCCAGCTTACACGAGACACGGCTGCACCACATCAGAAGAAAACTTCTAGATGTGCAATCAGATTAGAGCAAACCAGGATGAATATATTTAATCAATATTTCAAAGCATTAAATGAAGAAGTCTGAATGATTTAGAGAGTCTCGAGTGAAAATCACTCGAGATGTAAACACAGTCCAAATTTATTCACAAATACTTTCTGAAATAAATAGGATATAAGCTATGCCAACCAAATCATTTAAATAGGAAAGAAGTCTAATTTTTAGTCATTAGTTTACTCAGAACTTAAATTTAGATCAGATTTCTTTAATAGCAGGTCAAGTGTATAGAAAAACCACCAAGTAGGCATAGCCACTTAAAAACAAGAGCAAGGAAATAAAAAAAATACTTCATATGAGGTGTCAACATATCCCACCTTAAAATACTGGGGAGCAGAGTATTATGAAATATGATTTCATAATTACTTTCAGTTTTAAAGAAAAAAAATCTGCTTTCAAAGCTAATTTAGCCACATTTTTGCCTTAATTAATTTTGCTGGACAAGAGTACAGCGGGGAAATTAAAGTGATAAAAGGTTGGTGAAGAAATCTTGTTGAAGCCCCTGACAGCGACCTGCCACTGACTCAAACAGAAATACTACTCAGGCTGTTTATCCAATCTCCATCCCCACTGCTCGAATCACAGCTGTGGCTTTGTAACACACACTCAGGATGTCTTCAGCCCGACAGTGTGCAGGTATTTATCTCAAAGATTACCAGGTCTCCTTGGGAGATGCTGCACACGAAGCACTCACTGCATGCCCTGGCCATCTGGAGGCTTTGCTGCAGTGGTTGGGGATGATGCCATTCCCAGGCACATCTGTCCTGTCTGTCTGAAGGCACTGCTCGTGGAAGGGGAACAGAGGGAGACGTGTCCATGCCTCAGCTGCTACATTTCACAGTCCAACATCTCAGTGCAAAATCTCCTTGACTGCTGCTTTAAAGGAAGGTGGTGGGTTATGCCTGGTGTAGCTGAAAGGCAGAGACACGTTCCTAAATACATCGAGGGGAGCTTATGTAACTTCCGAAGAAATTATTTCTAGCAACCTTTTCTTTCTCCTCCCCGCTTTTTCTTTTTTATCTGCAACAGATTGATTAAAAAAGGAAACGAACAACCTAAACCATATTGAACTGTAGAGAGGGAAAAGAAGGGGTAAAGGAGAAGAAAGTCATCCCACAGATGGGATCTTATAACTGCTCACAGCTGAGTTTATAACGGGAACACAGCAGGTATTCCCAGCACAGAATTTGAGTTTATTGAGTTTGTGTGAGCTTTTTTTCCTCTCCTTATGTAAATTTCCAGCCCTTCTAGTTACAAAAATAACCCTTTTGCCACTGCACAGGACAAACGTTTCAAAAGGAAGAAATCTTAAAAAAAACCTCTTAAAGATACAGAAATCCCCAGACTGCAGAAAATCTGGTTCTCAGCATTGCAGTTGGCAGAAGGCAAAAGATAGCAGGGGTTGGAAGATTTGACTGTTGTTCCACAAATCCATTTTATAGACTCCCGAAGTATACAAAAATCAAGGTCTCTGCACATTTCTTCAAACCAGTGACCAGGACAAATCCAAAGATTTTACACACACAGATACAGTCACTGGGAGGCTACAGGAGATAAAGAGATCAAGGGACAGACTGACCAGCTAACTCCATGTGGGAAAGACAGTTTGTAAATGAGAATCCACAGGAATCCACCAACATTTGAGTTCTGGAACACACCACACATGCACAGCACATTGTGCTCTCTGGGAAAGGAAAAAGGGAGAAGCTGCAGCTGAAGCATGTTCTGCCTGAGCTCAGAAGACAGACAGACCCCAGCAGAAAAGAAGTCCACCCCAGTAAATAAAAAGCCAAACTGCCATCTTTGCCTGTTCGCCAAGCTACCCACCAAAATCTGGTCTGCTCTAACTGGAAAATAGCACTGATTCCAGAATAGAATCTAAATAGATTTAGATTTTCATAGAATTCCTATAACAAGCTACAGACCTCTTACAGGTTCATACCACCTTCCACTGCACTTCATCGCCTCAGGAACTAAGTCTCATAAACACTCATGAGATGGATGTGAAATGGGAAAAACAACCCCCAAAGAATTAGTGCAATTCTCGCTCACTATTCTTTCTGTTTTAGCAGGAGCTTCCATTTCTTTTCATACAACTGTGTTTTCTTTTTTTACTGTACAAATACTGTTAATGAATTTAGAAATCCATACACTGGCAATCACTAAAAACAACCTATGAACTGCTGCCTGTTGAAAGACCAGTCAAAATCCCCAGTTTAGACCAGTCTGTCTCCAACAAGAGGATCAAGGAAATTGACCTTCTCTGACCCAAAGATCTATCCATTTCTGAAACCTTATTACAATGCGCTCCTAATCTTCTTCAGCAAGTCTCATTTTTCTTCATTAATTATATATTAACAGAACTAAACTTGATATATACAACTGAGAAAAAGGGAAATACAGCTCTTCAAAGGCACATTAATTTTTATTTTACAAGCAAAGTAGTCAGACCAGAAATATTTCACGTTAAAGGGTGTAGGAAATTCCATGCTTAAATCTCAACACTGGCCTAATGGGTATTCAAAATGCCAGATGAGAAGCAAAAGACTAAATTCCCAGTCTGAGATACTACACACCCCTTTCAAATTATTAGGAGCAGGTTACAAGCCCTTGGAAATCAGTTCCTGACTGAACATTGTGAACTGAAGCAGCAATTTTGCTGTTCAAACCCAAGTGTGTGTGACACACCTGCCATCCCAGCTTATTTATCCCTTAAGAACATAATGTACCTTCTGTGGCACAGGAGTCACAGTAAAGCCCAGCTCTTGGTACAACTTTTAATAGCATGTTACTACTATAATCATGCCTTCCTAAAGGTAACTTCCAATAGAGAATCAATTTAATTCCCAGGGCTGATGGGGAATATTCTTCCTCATACATCATCAGTCTCTCCTTCTGCAATAGCAAGGACACCAAAGTGTTTCTGTCTTTTTTCTCCCTCTAATGAGTTGAGGTTTTGTACATCTCTCATTTACAGGCCTGTTCCTTATGTTGTAACATAAGCTAGACAACTCTATAAAAAACAAGTTTTCATCAAAATTCCCAGTGTTTGTTACAACCACATCATGAATAAAGGAAAGAATTCTCAGTAAGCAATGAGGAAATGCATACATTTCTTTTTCTGTAAAGTTGCCAAGTGTCTTTTTTGGCAGTTACTATGCCTATGCATTATTAACATTATTTAAACTCTGAATTTCTCCCTACAAGGAAACAAATTTCAGATGACACATCTTGATTAACCAAAATAATTACACAATGTTACTGTTGAAAAAAATCTACCTGTCTGCCCATTGCTAGGTTTCATTGAATTTAAGTTAACTTTAAGCACTCATTTAAAATTGAATATACATGTTCAAATACCAACTAAACAAACAGAAAGCCTCATTAAACCCAACCCACACAGCTGTGGTGCATTATTCTGTTTACCTATCTATGAATTATTTAGTCACTTGGAAGAGCCCTTACCAATCACCATTCCAACCCTTCTGTTTGTAAAAAAAAAATTTGGAAAGGGGACTGATAGCTCTACCCTTCATTTCCTCAAGTAAAAAAATGCATTACAGTGGAGAAAACCTTCCAATCATCCTCTCTCCTAAGTCTCTCACTGGCAGCACTGGAAGAAGCCAAGATGGTATCTACTTCTGTCTGCTGGATGGAAAAGCTGGCAATTAACTCTTAGTAAGGTCTTCTGTGGAAAAAAAATAAAAAGACAACTAAAAGCAGGAAGAAAGATGGGCAAAATTTTAAAGACTCTCAAAGAAGACAGAATAGATGCTAAAAAAATAGCATTTACTTCCCAGAATGGCCAAGAGCTGTGAAAAAGCAGAATAGTATCAGAGTAGAATTGCATCTTGAACCAAGACTAGAAGCTTCAAAACATAGTCCAAAATAGTTAAATTGTATTTTTCTACAGGACTCATGATACACTAGCAACGTACTTGTTACCAAATATTTTTGACTGCTTAAGTGTTTATGAGGATATAAACATTTTGCATAACATTATTCACTAAGATAGCTTTTTTTCCCTAAATGTCCTTAATGCTTTAAAGAAAACAAAAGCAGAAAGTCCTGAGCAGATTAGTCAAAAGGTAAAATACAAATTTACATAAAACAGAAATCTAAAGAATGAGTATTCATAACTGGTTTTTTTACTCCTGTAGTATTTGTTAGCATACAGGCTACACATGGCATTTGTTTTTAATCTCTCTACCAAAGCAGCTTTAAGCTTTTTAATACATCTTTTTTGTAACTTTAAAGTAATTTTTTGTTTGTTTTTTTAAGCAGTATCCATTTTGAGACAAAGCAATGAAAACAAAACATATTTACGAATAATATCTACTCCTATATTTACTTGCACATAAACGTGCACTTTCCTTGTATGGATTTCAAGTCACTTTCCATGAACCTGCTCCTACCTCAACTGCAACACCTCCTGTTCTCATTTTTTCCTGTTACTTTTCTTGCTTAGCTGCTTAAAGCCTGCAATTTAACCTCAGTGAGAGGTTGAATAACATTGTATTTATGCCCCAAACACTTTGCTATGCTGGGTTTTTTCTTTTAAAGGTTTTGTTCCCCAATGGAGCAAAATAAATACAGCTAATGTATCAGAAAAAAAAAATGTTCAAAGTTTTCTTGGATTTTCATTCTTATTTCAAGAACCATGCCTGCTGCATGAATGACAGTCCATATAAACCACAACTGAGGCAAAGAAGGCCAAGGTTTAAACAACCTGCAGTGAACACTATACCTGATCTAGTTACAGTGAATTACCCCAAAGATATTCTCTTCTGGGCATATGGAAAGAAATAATGTCAAATGCTTCATTACAACAAAAAATATATGATTTTACAAACCTCTAGGACATACTCCCCAATATCACAGTTTGGGAGCTGCAGGTAGCAAATATCCCAGGGCAGAATCTGCAATACATTCCTATGGGCATTAATTTGTTTCTTGATAGTTCAAAGTAAAACCAAGAATTACAAATGAACTCTGTGAAGAGAAAACCTGCAACCACAAAATGAGAATTCAATTCAAGGTTATAGGAGATAAACCGTTTTGCTACTAATTTAAAAGAGACAAATTATGCATTTGTTCCCCGTTGTGGCTACTTGAGCTTCTCCATTTCATTTCACATAGAGCTTTGCTCTTGACAGTCTGTGGCATCAAAAATAAGTTCTTTCTTAGTGGCTGCCATTTATTTATTTATTTATTTATAAATATGATATTGCAAACCTGAAAGCACTCAACCCGTTTTCTAAGGCAAAGGTCAACCTTAATTCTACTCTGCCTCTTACTAAAAGTGACTCACAAAGGAAAGATCAGATAGCTCAGGAAATTGGTAATGAGATACAGTGGTTTTCGTCTCTAGGTCACTAATTCTAAATTGACCAAGGTCAACAGTAATCAAAAGTCATTAGCATTTAATGATCCTTCAGTGCCCTGTGAGAAAGAAGCCAGTGATCTTAGTACACTTCAGAAAAACCACCACTACAATCAGCACTCACATGCTGCCTGCTTCAAGGGAGAGGTCAGATCAGATGACTACAGACAGAACTTCCAATCTTGCAGACAGATCTTGCCTATGTAGACAAACCTTTATACTAATTTTAACTCGGCTCAGAAACCATTGTTTTCAAACTGAATAGTTAAATTAATACAGGCTCTCTGAAGGGCAGGCTGTAAGCTGCCTGCTCCTTCACATCCCAAATGTCTTTGTTCCCCTACACACAGTAAGTCTGCAAAATGCAAATAGGCCCTTCCTCAGAGAGTGGAAGTTCTCACTTTTGAGGACCAATGGCACCAAGGAAACTACTCCATGAGTATTCACAAGGGAGCTGCATCACAGTGATTATGTTGGTGGACAACTCAAGAACTCACTTTTCATGTGCAGGTAACCTAATTCACCACGTCAAACCATTGTGCTGCAGTTCCCAGTGGGACAGAGGAGGGGGAGAGGATATTGCTACGGTGCACAACCACACCTGCTCTGTGCCTGCACCCTTCAGTGCCCTGGGACTGTCATGGCCACAGCACCTTCAACAAGGATAAGGAAAACAGAGGGGACTTCTGGAAAGCTTGGTTAGGTGTTGTCATGGAAAACTACATCGTGCCAATCTGTAGTTTTGCATCTAGGGAAGGGCAGGGAACATGCAGTTAAAACCCCACAGCAGATCAGCAACCTGTGTGTTTACAGCAGAGCATCACAGCTGGCAGCAGCAGGGTGTTAAATAGGAAAAGTCTGGTACAGCTTCTTGCTCCCATTGCATTTTAAATTACAGAAGAGGAAAATCAAGCCAGTGAAAGAGGAACAGGTCAGTACATTGGCAAACCAAGCATTTGATAAGAATACATTCTCAGCCACAGTGGCTCTCACTTCTCAAAAGTGAGGATTAAAACCAATGAGTAACAACTCTTGCAGTGCTTTTACAATTGTTTACTAACCCAAATTTTTAGGTATGAGACACTGATTGCTGCTAACCTGAGCCTAATCCAAATAGTTCAAGGAATGGAACCAGGCATGACATCAATTAAACTGCTCTGTCCTGAATGATTGTCCCTTTGCCACACACTGGAAGCTGTGGATCTGGTTACTCGCCCTTAACTTTGTTTCCAGACTCTCCCAGCACACACAGCCTCTGTTTGAATGCACATAAAGATGTCCCCAAAGTTTTATCTTATCTACTGCTTTAGAAAATCAGATTTATTTTCCTTTGCTGCAAATAGTTCAGTCACACTTGCCTTCCTCAGCAGTCAGTTATGCGTCAGTATTTCCATCAGTTTCTCCTCCTCTTTCCAAATGAATGGCAGCTACTGCATCATCATGAATTTTCAAGACAAACATGTACGTGCTCCTCAAATTCTGGCTTCAGAATATATTTTTATGCCTTAAGATGTATTTATCTATCAATGTTAGGACATCTTAGATGCTCTTCTTTGCAGTAACTCTGTGACACATCAGAACTGCAGTAGAGAGAGAAACTAAGGAAGGGGCAAGTAAGCAAACAGAACAGCATAATTAAGGGATTGTACAATATAAACATAAATACCCATTAGTTTTATGTATTATGAACTTTAGTATGAAAACCTTTACTTTTTCTTGTTATACATGGCATAGTATCACTTTGATCTCGTAGAAGTGTAAAGGCAAAAAGCTCTAAGGAATCCTCACACCTCTCAGACAAGCAAACCAGCCTGAGGAGCTGCTTTCTTTTCATACTCTCAGAAAACCCTTGCAACAAAGCAGGGAGACAGGACAGCTCCAATTCCAGAGAATGTAGTTTTTAAAAGAAAATGACTCCTTTTAATTGCTTTGGATGTGAAGAGGAGAAAATGTAGCTAGGGTGGTTATGGAGTGTAACTTGGTACATAAATATCCTGTCACAGAAGGATGTTATCAACAAGTCACTCAGCCTGGTGTTGAAGTGGTACATGATCCTCTGGTGAAATATTTATTCAGGATATCAGGTAATCTTAGGGTACAGGCAACAGGGCTGGACAAGTGATGTCTCAAGATACTTTCCAAGTCTGCTTGTCGGAGTTCTTCACCCCACACAGCCAGGACAGACAGCAGACACTCAGACTGCCAACCAGCTCGCCAGTGTTTTAAAATGCAAACACTTTCCAGACGTTGGACTCGCTTGGTTTTCACGGCAGCTTGCCAAGTTATCAAACCCAGAGAGGGCAGCAGGATCAGAAAACACATGACCCAGGCCCCAAAAATGGGAAGTTTGCAAATTTGAATGAAGTGATGTCTTACTTAAGTCTCCCACCACCCTCAGTTTTCTGACACACACATAAAAAGTGCTTTTGTAACCAAGGCAGGGGATTGGAATTCAACTTAATGGCAGAAAACACAACCAGTGACAGCTTCCACCACAGAAACTTGTAATCTTTTCCTTCTGAGATTCCCAAGCCTTTCTTCCCTCTTTTGTAAAACAGAACAGCCAGCAAAGTCTGAGGAGTTAGATCAGAGACAGTATCAGGACAGAATCAACTTGAACTATCAGAGAAAGCTGGGCATAAACAATACTCTGCTGCAAAATTCATTTGCACAAGTTTCTGCAACATGTGATCTAAATTTTTTCTGACAATATAACACACGGCCTATCATCATCAGACTTCTGTTTTAATTGAGCCTACCCTGGCACTGCTTCTTTCATCATAATTGTTTGGTAAATTTAAAAAAAAATTTTAAAAATTGCTCACAAGCTATAGCAAGCAAGTGGTCAAAACATAAAAATGACTGTTGCAACTTGCATTTTCTTCCCCTAGCCTGAAAGGGCAAGCTAGATGAATCCCAAGTTGCTTCTGGAAGGTGTTTCCTCTGGGGCAGAGCTGAGGATCACTGGCAGGGAAACACAAGGGAAGTTATTGTGCAGTTAGCTGCAGTGTACTTACTGTGGGGGATTTAAAAGGGGGAAAAAAAATCAAGTACTGCAGTCCGCATTCAACTTTGGCAATCCTGCAGAACTTACTTCAAATGAAGGCCCTAAGAGATTTGAGTTGCAAAGCTAAATTACCCAGTAAACCCCAGATACTGTGCACTGTGACATCCTGCAGAAACACTCGGTAGGAAATGGTGAGATCAGTTCTAGGCCACTAAAATAAAAGCTATTTTGAGCCTAACTCTGGCATAAAAGTTTAAGTAACACAAACAGAGTATTATACACCTATAACCCAGTATAACCTCTCTACAAAAAAACAATCAAAAAACCCAGGGCAGAGATTAAAATTTAACACACACATCACATGCTGAAAACAAAGTACAGTGAAGACTAACAACAAGGCAAAAAACCTGCACCAGCACTTCTCAGATGAGGCAGCCTGTTGAATCAGGCATGTTAGTAACCACAGCTTAGGAACACATCGGTATCTTAACTTCAATTCAAACTTTTCCTTTAACACAGAACAACGCACGAATCCCTCCTGTTTTAAAATGCTTCAGCACTCAGGAAACACCGCAACGAATCGAATTTATAAACGTCGAAATTCACAGGTGGCTTTCTCCGAACAAACAGGACAATGGTGAATTGTAAAGGTGTGGGCCCTTAGGTGAAACTCGCGATCCTTCAGACACAGGTACATCAGAAACTTCGGCCAACAGCGTGGGGAAGGGAGGAGGTGGTTTTGCCAAACCGGGCGCAAGTATTAATTGTGCCTCTGGGAAGTTTACCGAATTAATGCTTAAAGTACTTATTCTACAAAAGAAGCTTTACTTTAAGCAGGAGAAAAGCCCCAAAGTCCAACTTCTGGGCTGACACAACGCGTCCCGGCGGAGGCTCTAGCCTGGGCACAGCCGGATCCCGGGGCTCCTCCTGAGCCCGCTCCACGGGGTCACCACCGGCACCGCCGCCAACCCACCCCGCTGCTGCACAAAGGGTCTTGAGGGGACACCGCCTGCGGACACGCACCGCGACTCCCACCGGGCAGAGGCCGTGCCTGGGGGCTCTTTGTGCGGGAGAGCCGGGCGGCCCGGCCCNTGGGAGGGTTTTTTTCCCCAAAAACGTGGCCCCGCTCTCTGGGAGGGCGCTGGAGTCACCAGCCGCCACGGGATTCCGGCGGCAGAAGACAGTTGGGGTTTTTTTTGTCTTTCTTTTTTTCCCCCTCCCAGATAAAAATCGCATTAGTGCGCAAAGTTGTAGCAAGCCCACACTTACGATTTCACCTCCGAAATAAGCTGGGAGACAACCTAACTACACCTTTAAAAAAACAGTCAAAATCCCCTTTTTTTAAAAAAAATTAAACTCTGTTAGTGCCTGAAGTTGAAGCATATTCGTGCTGCACATACGAGATGAAATAATTTGGGAGACTACCTAACAATATCTTTTTTTTAAAATCAAGACAAATTAGAAATTATCTTTTTTTAAAATTAGGACTTCCATTAAAGTTCAAGCATATTCATGGCTTATCGCAACCAACCTGTTTGAGGATTTACCCTCTAACAAAAAAGAGTGATTTATTTTTTTGTGCATGGACCGATATCTCTGAAGAAGAGAGCTCACCCTTCCCTTCAGACAGCAGCTTTGTTAGATAAAAAGATAAAAAGGAAAAGTAATTGGTAGTTGATATCTTTGCGCTTGTTCTTCCTTATTCACAACCTCTAAGCAAAAAACCTCACATTCATTTTTTTTTCCCAAATAAACTCCATCACACAGGAAGAGGTTAGTGCCCAAAATCCTTCCTTGCAGGAGCTGTTCCTATCCTGCTGCTCGCAGGGTGGCCAGGTTAAAAAAAAACCACACAAAACACAAAAACCCTACCAAAACTTCTTGATTTTTGAGCTGCTGAAAAAATAATCAAGAGGGATGGAGCATTTTCAGGACCAGCACCCAGGATTATCCAGGAGCTTCATAAATAAGGGATTTCTCATAATGCTAGTGTATGTAGCCACGTGGGAAATTAAAATGCATTGCTAGCATTTATTTTTTAAAAGCCTAGCAAAAGGCTTTGCTTGAAGCTCTAGGGCAAGTTTGGGTTTGGTTTTTATTTTTTTATTATTTTCCCTCTGAAGAAACAATTATTTCTGGAATTGCTGCTGTGTTCCAGCTTTAGTCTCCCGTGAACACTCATTACCTATATTATATACACATTATTCTAGCAGATACCTTCACAATGTGAAATTAGGCATATCTGTGGATAATCAGCACTTCGCTTTTCCCGTTTTAATATTTTAGCTATTAAAATGGAGAAGAAACCAAACAGCAACAATAATGACTATACACACACACACACACAGATTTATAGCTGGTATGGATTTTAGCAGCAAAGCACACGCTTTAAATTACAGTGTGTAAATGATCATTTAATTGGGACTTGGGAAGCCAACAAAATAATCGCTGTCTGAAGTGAACTCAAACACACTGTAGGAAAACACTGCAATTTTCCATTTTCTTTGCAGGCTGAAGGTAAAGGGCCCTTTTGCACTGGGGGTAATTTACATGGGCAAGCTGTGGGGAGGAGCCTTTTCCTCCAGGTGAGAGGAGGTTATTCTGCAGCCTGAATTCAAAATCCCCTAGTAGGAAAACATATTCTGGCTTTAATCCCAGCATACCTACAAGTTAAAAGGCGAAGTTCTGGAACTTGATAATCTTTAAGGTCCATTCCAAGTCGTGCCTTTCTGTGGTTCTGTGATTTTTCTGCACGTACACTTCTGATTGAGAGGCAGTCAGGGGCTGCCCAGATTGGGGGCTCCACTCAGTAACATTTGTTTTGCCTTTTTTGGGCTCCTCCTGCATTTCCAGCCCAGTTTTTTCAGCCATGCACAGGGGTTTGGACCATGACTACCTAGCTTCCCCCAAAAGAGCTGCAGGCTGTGGTTTAATACCAGTATCAACACAGAATTGCAGTCACCACCACCCTGTCTGGGTTAAACACACCTCCCTGCCTTTCTCAGGCCTGTCTTTAGTTCCAAGCACTGCAGTTTGCTGACAAGTTTCAGCTCAACTCCAGAGCAAATGAACCACCAGATAAGCCAGCAAAACCATCTTTCAACGGAGGAGTTAAAGTGCCAAGCTCATGGTGCTGCTGGGTGTTTGAATTCTCCTTGTGCTCTCACCCTCCAGGGTGACTAAATATATAAAATATGTATAAAACAGCTGATGAGGAAGAGGAGCCATAGCCCAAGAGCAGCTCCAGAGAAGGTCTTTGGGACACTCCTTCATGGCTTTGGGGTCTTGTCTCACCCCAGCCCAGGTTTCTGGACAAGATCCAGCATTGCCTGTGGCAGAGCAAGGGCTGCACTACCAGGGAAGGTAAAACTCAACCGGTTGTGTGTGTTGGGGAGAGCTGATTAAAGGATTTTAGCTCATGTTTCCAGAGCTATTTAATTGGGATAGGTTCTGCTCCATGGTGGTGGTAAAAAAAAGTCAAGTATTTGCATTGAGTCACTTTCAGACTCATCTGTTCTTGTGTCACGGGTCTATTTTCCAGGTACTGAGCAGTGCTTTCCAAAGACTCACTAACTTGAGGAGCCGTTTAAATATTCATTTTCTGGTTGAACTTGCATGCTGGGTAGGTTCTTCCGAGTGCTCCAGGGTATAATTAGTTCCTCCAGAAGCATCTCCCCGCCAGACACTTTGCCAGCTCTGACCACGTTTCCCCTCCACGTCTCCCCTCCTCCCCAACCTCTTAAAGCTCCGCTGAGTTTCCGTGCACGGCCTCCCACAAAGGTTATCAGCTGGTGTTTAATAGTGGGGAAAAAGACAGCACACGAGATTTACTGCAAATGGAAGCCATTACTGGAGCAGTTATCAAATGAAAGAACAATATAATAATGTCTAGTCATAAAGATGTGAAGAGTTGCCTGTCAAAGGCAAACACCTGACTGGGAAAATTAGCCTGTGCAGCTGCTGGAAGCTTTTGGCAGGCAGGATGAGATCCTTGCAGCACATGGCTAAGCATCCAGTTGTTTTTACAGCTATATGGGCTGGAAACTGGGCATCCAAACTGGGACCAGCTGCAGGGAGATACATCAACATCCCAAAGCCACTTGCATGAAGCAGAGCCAGGGGGATCAGCTCAGCACATCCCAAATACCCCCGGAGGGGTTATAACATCCCCTGGGTTGATTCAGGCATCAGATGCCTCTCAAAGCCAAACCTGTTATCTCCAGCTCCAGCTGTAGCTCATTGAGGCTGCTGACCCCAAGTTTTTGGTTAAGTATTAACTAACTAATAGCAGATGGTGTTGAATTTTGTCTGCCCCTTGACCCGTAAGGTCAGGTGGCACAGGCTGTGAAGGTGCAGCTTGAAGATGCTGATTTCCAGTCTGGTGTATTGACACAGATGATTTTCCTCATCTCTCCCAGTCCTGCCCTCCTGCCAAGAGTTGGGGCAGAAACCCTTTCAGGCTTAACCAAACGGTCATTAACCTTTCCAAAATAAAAATTCACAGACAAGTGGGTACCAGTGTCCATCACAGGGGAGGAAAGTGTTTTATTAGCAGATGGATGTTGACTCCTGTGTGAGAGCTGACATTTCTTATCAAGGACTGTGCAGCCTCTCTCACCACACGCACTCAGCTCTTTCCCCATCCCCAAAAAAATCACTCACTTTCAGCAGCACAGTCAGTTCTCACAAGGCCTTTTCCACCAGACAGAGTTTCTGTATCAAGCTCCTAGACTCCATTACAAGAGCTTGTGCTTCTCCTGCAGCCTTTATAGCTGGAATTTGTCATCCTTAGGCCACAGGTGCAGCAGCCCAGGTGCTTTTTAACCTTTTTTCATCTGTCTCAGGAGGGTCAGTGATACCTGTGGCAGGCATAGGTGCTGCCTCTCTATTTGGTGAGTGCATTGCCACTTCTTTTGGTGTCTGGATGTGAAAGTGTTGGCCACTGTGACTTGTGAAACAGTTCCAGACATGGATAAAAGCCTGGCAGGAGCTGTCCCCAATGCTGGCTGCTAATGGAGATGGTCAGCTTAGCCTGACCACAGAGAAAATCCCATCACAGCCTTGCTAGCAATATTTGCTTTTAGGCAGCACGAAGATTGATTCCTGCTGTCCTTAGCCAAGGCTAGAGAGCTTGTGAAAGAGCTGAAGTCCGTGTAGTAACTTCAGGAGCACCTGCACTTCTCAAGCATGCCAGACTAAGGTCCCTGCAAGAAGTCAAGGGGTCCAAAAGCCAAAAAAACTGCTTTTCAGCATTGTCTTTTGGAGACAGAGCTCAAAGGTTGTCTCAGAGGGAGCCTTTATGTCCACAGAGACTAAAAAGTATGGAGGAAAGCTTCCCTTTACTTGAGACTTTGTCTCAACCATCCGAACTACAGAGAGACACCATTGTCTGAATGCCAGGTGAACAAACTTCTGCTTCCATCAGTAAAAAAGACAAACACGAAGATGAGACCCTTTTTTTATTTTTGTTGCCACAATCAAGGAAGAACAATCCATGGTCACATTTTTTTTTTCTTTCTAGCATAAAAGGGAAGATGAGAACATGAGGTTTACCAGATATGGATGGGCTGCAGCAGACCTGTGGCTTTCCCCCTGACCTTGGGAACACAGGAAATAAAAATATCTGCTCCAGTCCTTGATGAGGTACATCTCCCAAAACCTGTGGGTGTTCAAGCCTGCCTCGAAATCCTTGGAAATACTCTTCATAACTGGGAAGGTCCCTGCAAGCAGCTGCTTGCTGGATGTGATGAAAAAAAGAAAAAAGTTCCCCTACTCTCTGGCTGGTCCAGCCCACAGGGGCTTAACTTGCTCGTGAGCTCTGATGATGAAAAAAGCTGGTGCTTAATAGAAAAACTAGAAAGGAAAATGATTATTGAATTTTACTGCAAAACCCCAAGGCAGGGTGAGGAGAAGGACGTAAAAATGTTGGAGGAAATGAAACTGGCACTAGGGAAGGGCAGAGTGTTAATGGCAGCAGCCTTAATTATCCCGGCTTACCGTGGGTGCATCCTGCCGTAATTTTCAAGTATCATTCAAGTGATCACAAGTTTGACCCACCTCTTCCTAAACACAGTGCTGTAATTATTGATACTCCTGTGTTATCAGGAGCTGCCGGAAACAGCAGATCAAGGCTGTTATTGCAGAGGAAAAGACTTGCACAGAAATCTCACCCTGGGTCATGTCGTGCACCTGGGTTATGAACCGAGCTGGAGGCAGAGGGTGTGCAGGAGGGGGCATGGATGAATCTCAGCCTCCTACAAAGTGACTTCAGGAGATCATGTGTGCCTTGTTTCTCCACCAGGGATATCCACTCCCTCTTCCCCATCCATCCCTTCGCATCATTTTTGGTGACAGAGTATTAATGGAGTGGGTAGTCCGACCTCAGCTCCATGGGCAGGGCTGGTAGCAGTGATACTCACTGCCTTTTCCTCCTGCTGAGTGAGTGTGTGTTTTTTAATCCCATCCTTTCAGTGCCTGGAGGAAGAGGACAGGCTCCCTCTGCTCCCTGATTCTGTGCAAGAGGGATGGATGAGCCCTGAGTGAGGCATCTTGAGAGCTGTGACCATCTGGCTGTCGTTAGTTTGACTTGATTTGATGGAGATGGACAAATGCAACAATTAGTGTAGCAAAAACTCCTAATTAAAAAAAAAAAAAAGAAAAAAAGATGATGGTGATTGAGGATGGATTTTTTTAAAATTTTGTGCAGGACATGAAAAAACCACATTAATTAAAGGCAAGGAATTTTTTATTCATAGAATCATGAATCATTTAGGTTGGAAAATACTTTTATGATCATAAAGGCCAGCCACCAACCTAATATGGCCAAGTCCACCACTGAACCATGTTCCCAAGCTCCTCATGTCTTTTAAATCCCTCCAGGGATGGTGACTCTACCGCTCCCCTGGGTAGTGTGTTCCATGCTTAGCAACCCTTTTAGTGAAGAAATTTTTCCTAATATCCAATCTTGTCCTCCCCTGGTACAACTTGAGGCCATTTCCTCTTGTCCTATCACTTGTTACCTGGAGAAGAGACAGATTCATTTTCAGGCAGTTGCAGAGAGTCACAAAGTCTCCCTTGGGCATCCTTTTCTCCAGGGGCTGAACACCCTCACCTCCCTCAGCTTCTCCTCACAAGACTTTTGTTCCAGACCCTTCACCAGCTTTGTTGCCCTTCTCTGGACATGCTCTGGTACGTCCTCAAGGTCTCTCTTGTTTGCATTTTCATTCTTGCATTGATTATCTTATTCTTGCATCACAGTGCTCTTCTGTTAATATGATTTGTTACAGCATCCTTGTACCTGTTAGTCTCATTTTATAGCAAGCTGCTCCATGATCCCTGAACCTGCTGCCCTGTCTTCCACTCTCTGTTTTCCTCTTCTCCCCTCCTGATTTGGGAAGCCACTGGATGGCAAATGCTTTGAATGTGATGCTCCTGCCATAGCACCACCAGTGTGTGGTGGGTGACGCTGCCACCAGCCCCTGCCCTGGGGGGGAGAGAGGGGCGACCACCTTTTCTGTCCATTTCACAATAAAACCCACAAAATTAGTTTAAAAAGGCCACATAGCAAAGAGGATTAATGAACCTGAAAATGAAACCGAATGGTTTATGGGGCTTTTTTTTTTCCTTCCAGTCTCCTCCGTTTCAGCCGGCGAACCAAAACTCCCGATTATTTATGGAGCTGAACTGAGTTGTGCCAGCACTCAGGAATTAAATGCAATTAAATATGTGTGTGCAGCCCAAGAGCAAGGTGATTTCTCTGCAAGTTGTCTTGCTGTGTATTAAGAGTTGCTGCTGGTGGGTTTGTCGCCGAGTTACATTATTTCCCCTGAGATCAAAACAAATCAACATTTCCCCGCTCGGTGTTTTTGAAGATGATGTTTCAGTAACAGCTGAACAGCAGGGTCTGGAAGGGAATGGGATTATAGACAGAATATTAAAGGAGGAAAAATCAAAGACTGTGAGAACTCAAGGAGAGGAGATGGAACAAATTATTATTACTATTATTTTAAGTTATTTGGTTTAAAATGATACCATGTGTCGTTTCTCATGGTCAGAATTTTAATGCTACTGCACCATTCCCTTGCAAATTATCAACCCAAAGTCATTTGATAAAACCAGGTCAGAATATGGCCAGGGAGATGGGAAAAAAGAAGAGCAGGAGATTCAGAAAGAAGGGGATCAACCTCTAAACTTGCCAGAGTTCTTGCTCTGAAGGAAAGATAACAAGAAAAATATAACTGCAGGCTCTCGGATAGGATACCTTGCAGTGTATACAGTTCTTCCATTTAGAGAATAACCAGGACATTTTATTGCTGTTTTTTCCTTTGATTATACACACTTCTCTAAGAGGTCAACATCTTAAGATTATCTTTTTTGTACAATGTTCTGGGAGCACTTTTGCTGTGTCTTTCCTCTGTCAATCTTCAGCTTTCCTCTCCTGACAGCTGCTGGCTTCCCTAAATGAAGGACAGGCTTTTCTGCAGTGAAAAATGCTTTTTCCTTTAGGGGGAAAAAAAAAAAAAGACAAAACACAAAACCACCAGGGGGGATATAATTGTACTCATCACCTGCAGACAGATATATTGCAATTTTTATTTGGTGTTTCAAGGATATGATGAAAAGTCGGCTTTGCTTATCGGGGTTTAGTGGAAGAAATTGAGCTCGTTTTCTGCAGGTTTTTTTTATTCCTATGAGAAACTGAGGGAATAAGGATCCCCACGGTCATTGGCTGGACTGATACTCACAGGGGACACCCCTCCTTGGTCAGGACACTCTCCCACCTCTTGCACTGCCTGGTGCCCACAATCAGTGTGCCCCCAGGGTTTTACAGGACTGGGAACCACTGGAGGAGATGGGGCAGGCTCTTTGCTGGTGCAAAAAGGGGGCCCCTCTCAGTTTTTAGGGTGATCACTGCTCACACCATGCAAATATCAGCTCTATTTTATATCGCTGGGAGCAGGACAGGTCTTGGGGTCAGCTTCAGCCTGTGCTGGCAGTGCAAGCCTGATTTCTTATTTAGTAATAAGTGGCTGCATGCATGACTTTTATCATCCTTAATGCTGCTGTTTGCAAACCTCTTTGTCAGATTCGGTGTGAGATGCAAAAATCCTTTAATTTGATCAAATAAGCAATGAAGCCCATCTGGCTCAGCTGGCTCAAGCACCCTCCTGCCAGAGCAGCTGTACTGCTTTACACCTGCAGAGATTTTGGCCCAAGTTTTGCTGTAGCTGAGCCCCAGACAGTAAAAGCTAACATTGATTTTCAATTCTCCAAGTAACAAAAAATGGATTTTTTTTTTCTTCCATGCAGGCAGGCAGAAGAATGTTACCACCACAACAGATTTTCTAAGCATGGAACTGGGCTAATTACCCTCTGGCAGCCTGCATGGTAAAGAGCATGGTCCCACAGAAATGTGGGAAAAAAACCCCCAAATTCACATTCAATAGAAATGTTTCCTCATATGTAGAAATTTATTTGTATCTCAGACCTACCTGATAAGAAATTAACTCTACCCTAGCTGAAGCCAGGACAGACATAATTTCTCACAAATGTTTTCCTGGCATGATAGGGCCTGCATTTCAAGGTATTTTCCCACTATATATGTATGATATAGTGTGTCCCACCTGGAACATGTAGGAAATTAGTTACCTGTCTTTTCGGGTTTCTGTCGGAAGTATCTTAAATTTTTTAAAGCTTGAAGATGACTGAGATCCAGGAGAATGGCAGAAAATACCAGAGAGCATCAGTATGTCCAAACTTATGTTTTTGATGATTTTGTAAACAATTCTATCTAGTTAAAAACTCCCTCCTTAGCTCCCAGTGTCAGGCTATTTGTAGGCTGTGGGCAAAGGAGAAGCTCCTCTGACAATCTTGTGTCTCTCTTTTGCTTTTTCAAGGTTTCTGCACAAATATTCATCCTAGTGCATGTTGAAGCATCCTCTTTTTGGTCTCTTCTCATAGGAGGGTCTTATGCATTTATTGCAAAGAGTGCAATAAATAATAGTAATGAACACCACCAGCTAACATCTGCTGCACAGGACCCAGTCACCAGGTCCAGACTGCAGGTGGGAAAATGAGGTGAAAGGTGGTAAAAGATGGTGGGAGCTGAGCAGAAAGCAGACCTGAGGGAAGTGTGAAGCCTTGCCACTTTAAGCTGCCTCTGCCCATGGATGACAGCTCCAGCCAGCTGGGGAGTGACTTCCTTCCTGGACAGCAAGAGCTGCAGGTTTGGTATGAATTCAGCTAGAAAAATGACATGAGTGACTCCTTCATGCCAAATTCATCTTAGAGATCTCCTGCCAGATCACTGATAAGGTTCTTCTCCTAAATTAGTCAGCTCTGAAAGGGCAAAGTCCTACTGTGTACAGCTGCCTGTGTGGCAGGAGACAACACTTGCATCTCCAGGAAAATATATTTTCATCATTAAGATAAACTTGGAACTGAGTTTTATTCATGTAATCAAAATGTCTTTGATGATTCACTTCCCATCGTTCCTGCATGGTATTCAGGCTATAAATAGCTGTGTTTTAGGTATAAAAGACTTGCAGACTGTCCTTCCCATAGTCTTCAGTGTGGCAGAAGAACTCCAGCAGGGTTAGTGGCTGCTGGGTATAAAGGGAATATCAGTCATACTTCATTTGTCATCAGGTATCTGGGCTGGATGGAGCTGTCAGGATCCATGGGGATCAGTACCAGGAGGGACCCTTTCATCCTGCAGTGAGGCATTTAGGGTGAAGGCAGATGACTGGTGAAGTATTTCCTAGCTGGTCACCCAAGGACAAGGAGTGTTTGAAAGGGAGCTGGAGCTTTCTTTGGCCAAATACTTATTAGAAGGAATGAAGAAAAAGAAATGTCCAGTGAAAACCTTTTCTAAAATAGTGTTGCAGCCTGCATAATCTTTATAAATGCACTGGCTAAGAGAACTGTTTCCTCCAAGTGTGTGATAATGGAAAAGTACCAGAGGTCTCAGGTGAAGGTCAGGTGAGTTGTGGTTTGGGGGAAGATGAACTCCACTGCAGCTGGGGGTCCTTAATGAAACATCTCCCATCAAAGACAGCAGGCACAGGGCTCAGCAGCAGCTTTGCCATCCCACTTGCTTTGGCTGTGAGCCAGAGCATGCAACACAAATCCTGATCTCCCTGAGACAACCCCTTATCTATGTATCCACAGCAATGGTGCAGGCCTGTTGGCCAAGTCCTTCATTAAAGAGCTTGCTGCTGTGCTAGCTACCATGGAATCAAGGAATATCGTGAGCTGGAAGGGACTCACAGGGACCATCAAACCAGCTCCTGTTCTGGGAAGTGTTATAAATAAATAGAGTAATTCGTGCTCAAATATGTAATATCAAAATGTATAAACCATATCAAACTGTAACTGGTTTTGAAATCAACCAAAAGACAATTCCAGCAGGAATGCAGCTCTTGCCGGGAAAGTTTTTGCATCCAAAAGACGAAGTCACAAAGAACTGGCAAATCATTGAAAAGGCATCCAGCAAAATACTTGAAATTTACATCTCCAAAGGGAGGTTCCCGGCAGAGTTGATGGTCCATCTCCGAAGGTCTCCTCCCAGCTCGAGTATGAATGATTTGATCAACTACTCCGATACAGAACATCTGAAACCATCAGATAACTCCTCCGGTGATTTGGGAAGCAGGATGTACTTTGTCCACCTTGGTCCCAAGAATAGCTTCCCTCATGAATATACAAAATAATAAAATTATACCCAAGATCCGGACCCCCACCGNCTTAACCTTATCCTCGATTTAGGTGTATTTATTTATAACAGAAGGGTGACCCAGGCAATAACTCTGTGTCTGGGACCAGCAGAAAATGCAAAGCCTCGTGGAGGGACAAGGCACGTGCTGGTGGCTGCTGACCGGCCGTGGCTGTGACAGGCAGATGTCCGTGGTGCTGCCAAGCAAAACACAGCCACAGCACTAAGGCATGCTCCTGAGCAGAGGACATCAAACCACAAACCACTGTCATTGCTCTAGTGCCCGTGCTGGATATCAACATTGTTTTCATGCATTGCTCACCCTTCATGAGCTTTCCAGCTCGAGCCTCTGGGAGTAAAAATCATCCAGGACTGGACTCCTAGATGTAAAGCGGATGCTCAGCAGGGCTTAAGCAGCTGCAGCAAACCAGTTTAGCCCAGTCCCTGGGAGCTGGGTGGTCTGAAACCACTGGGGTCATGCACAGCACCTGCTGGAGGGTGTGTGCTGGCCAGATTCCTAAATGCTCCACTGTGCTTTTGGCTCTTAGTGAGTGATGTTTTGAAGAGAAGAGAAAGATTCACCTGTTCTGGGGGGGAAAAAAAATCGCTATAGAATTTGAGTAATGGCAGTGTTCGGGAAGACTTCAAAGATGCAGCTTCTTATGGAAGGAAGGAGCAGCCCAGGTTGTCCTGACAGTTTATCCCCTTTAATGTGGACATCCTGTTGCCATCCACCACCCAGGTCTCTCCCGAGGTTCTGGGAAGGGCCGTGGGCATGGAGCAAGCTCTTGCCCTGTGCCTGATGAGTGTCCATCAGCAGCAGATTGACAGGAAGGAGAAATCCGCCAGGAGATCAGCAAACCATCCCGGACACCGGAGCAGGCACCCACAGCCCCTCTTTGAGGAGCACTTTGGTACACGAGCTCACAACTCTGCTACACTTTCACACGTCATTAGGCTAATGTGCTGCTTAAATAGAGTCATCAATCATTTTGTTATTAAACCCCTTTGTGCCTGGCAACAAATTGATGGGGAACGAAAGCATTAGTGGGTTGTTTGAGGATTATAAAACAGTACTTGTAAAGCTCCCACTGCTTCAGTGGAAGGTGAAAAAGCACAGAGGAGCTAATTGATCGTGCCAAAACAAGCCTCGCAAAGTGCTGCGACTTAAATGGAAATAACCAATTGAGTTGCCTTTTATTTGTTCTGACATGCTCCAGACTTCCAAGCATACATTTGCAGCTTTTTTCCTACAAATCCTGAAACTTGCAAATATCAAAACCCCCCAAAACCTACAGAGAAAGGAAAACTGAGAGTCTCATGAAAACTATAGTTCTAGCAGCTTGTACCTTAAAAAGGATGAACTGACACTAGTCTCCCTATTTCAGAATTAAAACACTATATTCTTGCTCAGAACTTATGGAGTACTTAAAAAACTATAAATTTCTGCTTTTGCTCTTGGATATCTTCATTTCAGTAACCAGTTGCAGAGAGATACTCTGATAGTGCCCCACTGAATTCTGTGTTGAAGCTTTGCACTTAAACCACAAATAGAACTCTTCCGTCTCACAGTCACATTGTCAGGTTTAGCTTCCATATTATGGTCATGGGTTTTTCAAGGAAACCACATTTTGTGCATCACATCCTGTATGAAACACATGTTGGCTTTTCCCAGGAAGCAGTTAAAAATCACATTTATTAGCCCTGTCAACAGCAGCTGTCGAAATGCTGTAGCCCAACTTGTTCATTCCCACAGCTGTAGCTCCTCGAGGAGAACAATGAAAGGTCAAAGGCAAGGGCTGCCCATTTTCCTGCACTGAGCTCTAAATCATTCCTCAAACTTTATCAACTGCAAGGGGAGAGCACAGCCTGGAGCAGCACAGAGCAGGTGAAGACGTCAGTTCCTCACTCTCTCTTCCAGAATAAAGGAAGTGTCTTTGAATGGCCCTAGCTTGAGCTGCATTCAAAAAGAGGCAAGAAGAGATCTCAGAATCACAAAATATTCTGAGCTGCCAGGGACCCACGCACATCAGTGAGTCCAACCCTTAAGTGAATGGCCTGTACTCACAACATTGGGGTTATTAGCACCAGGCTGAGCTGGGGAGAGGAGCTGGAGCCTGCCAAGCCAAGGATGCCAGCACATAGGTGCTCACTTAGATTCAGGAGCAGCACTCGGACTGCACAAGCACCTGGAAGTCTCATGAGTGCTAACAGGTGAAACACTTTGGGCTATGAACTCTTAGGGGCTGAGGGAAGAGATCTCCATTCCTGCCCGCAGGCTCCAGGGCAGGGAGCACAGAATCAAGGACTGGTTTGTTTTGGAAGGAACCTGGAAGATCATCTGGTTCCAATCCCGCTGCCGTGAGCAGGGACACATCCCACTGGACCAGGTTCCTCAAATCCCAATCCAACCTGGCCTTGAGCTCTTCCAGGGATAGGGATGAGCTGCAAGGTGGAAAGAGACTCCTGCTTGCTTGTGCCAAGCAAATTTTGAATATCCACCTTGTGTTTTGACTCTGACTGGTCCAGAAGCGAGTTGGATCAGCTGTCTGACTACCAAGGGGCTTTTCTACTTACACAGCAGCTTGAATTATATAAATATGGGACTATGGGAAGCAAAAGGCTTTTGGAGCTTGATTGCCTTGCTCCAGCAGAGCAGAAACAGCAGACCTGTCTGCTTCCTAAGCCCCACCAAATGAAAATGTTTCTCCCTCAGCTCTGGTTGTGCTGCAAACAGCACAGCCTGGCCCCTGGCAGAGTGCCTGGGGAGGGTTAGGGCTGGCCACCTTGCCGTGACACGCTCCAGACAGTGGCCTTGCAGAGCACACAGACCTTCATTTCACACCCACAGGACAGCAGAGCAAATTGAAAAGCTCTGGGAAGCAGTGCAGGCAGCATAAGTCTTCTGCCTGTCTACTGTATGTGCTAAAGACAAAACAGCTCCCTAAACCTCGGCGTGCTATAAAAGTGCCAAAAGCAGAAAAAAAGAAGAGACAACTATTGCACTGTTATCCTTAACAGTTTTATGTCTCAGAATCCTCTGTGTATGAATTTTTCATTTCTTCCCTTAATAAGTACTAGCATGCCAGAAAGTATCATAAAAGAGGAAGAGAGCATCGGGGGTAATGTAATGTTGGGGAGAGGGATGAATAAGAGTGCACAGGCCCCACGATCTGGAAAGAGAGCTTGTTCTCAGATATTGGAGGGTGGAAACCACTTCTATTTTAATTTCCTGATTGAAGCCAACAGCCCTAATTCTTCCTTCATCACTAATTAGGCAAGTAACCATGACTAAGTCAATTTGGATGGAGACTAAATAATGAAGGAGAAAAATCCCAAATTAACATTTCCACTAATGTAACATTAATTCGGGGAAGAATTCAGTTTGCTTGGGTGCTTAGTTTTGCATTTCTACATCTTAACAACTTTGGGCTTTTCTTTAAAATGTACCTTAAATTCAGGCTTGAGTTCAGCTTCCTGAGTGTGTGGTTTCGTGGGGCTGGAGCATCCCCGTGGTGTGCTTTACCCATAAGCTCAGCCCTAATTCTCTCGGTGTTGCTTTCCAGAGCTGTGACCAAATAGATGGAGTTAATAACACACACTCAGGCTGCACGCTGTGCCCAACCTTGCCTCCCAATAGAGAATCCCTTCCTTTTAATGCAGATAAGTATGATAGCAAATTGATACATTTTCCCATTTATTTTGATTTTGAACAGGATTAGTGAAGGGAGCAGATGCACAAACATGACAGGAGCACATGGGACATTGGCTGGTGTCATCTGCCACAAAGTCACTGCTCACTCATGTCCTCTGAAATATTTATCAGCTGCTGTGCTGGCAGTGCCATTGCTGCCTCCACACCCAGCTCACTCCTTGAGGAGGTGGCTGTTCCCAGCTGGAGCTGCTCCGTGATGTGGCACAGTGAGCTGGCTGAAGCAGATGTGAATTTATGAAGTTCTTTTTCTTGTGGAGTCTTTAAGCTCAAATATAATTAGCTAAAAGCCTTTTCTAATACCATCATCCTCCCGGCAGGGTGCCTTTCTGGAAGATCAAGGTGAAACCTTGGCTGGTAAAGGACTGAAGGTACAGGCAGAGGGAAGCACAGGGAAGGTGGATGCTACAGCCAACAACTAAATCCCTCTGCCCTTCCCAGCTGTGCCCAGGCACTGCAGCCCCTGCCCCTCCTGCACTCCCAGGCTTCTTCCACGCTTTCCCAAACATGGACCAACTTCACCATGGGGATTTGTAGTTACAGACCTCATTTTGAGCCCACTCTGTGTGTGTCACAAACAGGCATTAAATCCACAATTCTGGAGACACCATCTCCGTGGCAGCCTCGCTCTGCCCGCCGTGCTTGGATGATTCAATGCTGCTGAAAGTCTCAAAGGAAAGAGGCAGGAACACACCACCGCTCTGCAGGCTGCTTGCAGCCAGATAGCTGAACTCCTGACACGCTGGCACTATTCTTTTTGTTAGCAGTAGGAAAGATGGTAATGTGAGAGCAGGGCCTGGGGCTGGTCTGCAAAGGGCACTCTGATCACCTGCAGGGGACTTATCTCTGTAATGCAGCCAGTCAAACTTCTGGTGCCTGTGCTGCTCTTAAAGGTAGATGAGAAAAAGTCTCCTTGGAGTAGGACTGCCAGCAGCTTGCTCTCTGAATGGGCAGGCATCTAGTTAGCCAAGCTCCTCTCTGTGGAAAAGTATTGCTTCTCTCTCCTTTGTGCTCATTCCCTGCTCCCACACCTGCATCTCAACAGTATGGACAGGTAAACAGGCAGGACACCTTTAGAAGTTTGTTTAGAAGACAGAAAGCTCCAGGAACCCAGCCCAGACATCAGGATGTCACCCAGAGCAGGGGAGACCCCAACAGAAACCTCCTGGGGAACTTCCATTCACCACCCCAAGCTGCAGAACATTCGGGGTAGGAGAAGACTCTGCAGTTTGAGCTTTGCCATTCTTTATAGCACAATTAAGGGTTTGTTAGATCAGAAAGAGAGAGAAATATGCACGAGGTGCTGCAGCTTTGGGGCACCATAGATAGCTCCAAGATATAATGATCCTGTGTAAAATGGTTCAAAAAATCCCCAAGACCATACAACAAACCTGAGACCCGGAGCTTCTGAGTTTCTGGGCAGTGCTCAAACCAACTGAGCTCAGATTTGTGAAGATATTTTTGAGGCTCAGGTATGAGTTTGAGGCACTTTTTAGTGCCTCAACGTTAGCAGCCCTTTGGTGCATTTGCACAGATGTTCCTGATCCCCTGAAATGACAGCACTAAAGCTTGTGAGCTTTACAGAACAGATTTAAGACAAAAACCTGAATGTCACCAAGGTGCTGCAGCAGCTCCAAACACAGATAGAGAAGTTCAGTGTAACAGGAACCCTCCACCACTGCTATTCCATGCACTAAAACCTCAGAACCAGTACCACTGCTTTAGCAGTGCCAAGGACAAATTAAAGAGGAAAAAAGCAAAATAAAAGAGTCTCTTCTACTCTGTGTCACTAAAGCTCTCGGAAACAATAAGTCATGCTACCAAAATGCATATTAAAATATTTTTAAAAATACTGTGCCCTCAAAAGAATGATAGAAAATGAATGACAAGGGAATTTACTGCACTTACTGTGCAGTGGAAACCTGCTGCTGCCAGTGAAGTCCTGAGAAAGTTATCATTAAAGTTAAAGAAGAAATATATTGAAAGCCCATCTAGGAAACTTACAGGGACCTCCCAAACACCACTGGAGTGGGAGAGAAAACTGAGATTTGTATTTTTATGGTGCCTCTGAAACCAAAAAGAAATCGGGGATCATCCCCCCACTCATTCACACCATTCCAGGGTTTTCAATAGATCCAGGATTGCCCTGGGAACCTCCAATAGCTCCAGCTAGTGATGGAAGATGCTAGGAGGACTTAATAAATCACTCAATACAACTAAATGCTTTAACAAGGGAGATGCTTTGGTTATAAAAATATTTCTGCCCCATACTGGGAAGAGTTAAACCCCCCAAGTCTGCTCAACAGCACAGGACATTTTAAGTCTTTGCCTTTTTTTTTTTTTTTCCTGCCTTTGAATGGGTTTGTTTGTTTCCCTTGGAAGCTGCAGTCATACACAATAGGCAGATTTTTCAATTAAGCCATTTTTTTTTCCACTTTTAGTCTTCAATGGAGCCCAGGTGCCAATTGTTTGCTACTTGGTTTCTGCCTTCCCTTTCCTGTCTACAGCTTAACCCTTTTCTCTCCTTCCTGCTTTTGGGGGCTGTCATTGGTCAAATCCCCTCCTCATGCAGATAGCTGATAAATAATTATTAATCAGCTTGGGAATGATCTGTGTCAGGTATCAGTGACATTAAACAATGCAGTAGATGGAGCATCCACCAATGAATTCAGCAACAGCTGGGTAGTAACTAATCATCTTTTCTTTGAAGCCCTCTTCATAGCATATTTATTTATAAAGTGAAAGCATTTGGCTTTTATTAAAAAAAATAAGCCACAAATCACCAACAGCCAGCTTAAGCGAGCCTCTCCTGATTTATTTCGGGAAGAGTGACAAAGACATTGTAATGATTTTTTTTTTTTTTTTTAGATCCCTCACCACCCCATCGCTCACTGGGGAGGCAGCTCAGCAAGTTTCGGCACACAGCTGCCATCCTGTGCTCGTGGAGAGCAAACTCTCCAGCTGTCCCAGCCTCTGGGAAGCACAGAGGAGGGCTTTACACAGGCCAGGGATTAAGCTAGGCCCAGGCTGGGCTCAGCTCAGTGGCAGTGTCACTGCCAGAGGTCTCAGAGGTTGATCGTGGCTGTCGTGCAGCCGTGGCGTTGCTGCCAGCGAGCTCCGCTGCAGCCTGGCGTCGTGGCCAGGTGCTTGGGGCTCTGCCTCATGGGCTAAACATCAAAGCACACAGGCAGATCAAATCCTCACCCTGCCACGTGCCTCACTCTGCACCACTGCTCTCAGTGGAGGGTGAGAGAGCTGCCTGGTTTGAGCTCCACAAAGAAGTCACAGCGTGGTGACGAGCGCCTGAATCGCCTCCCCGCCATGGGGAGTGAGGGCAGGGAAAAGGGAGGAGAAGGGCAGGGAAATAAAAAAACAACAGAACCACCAAGGCTGGAGAACGTGAGGGTTAATCTGAAACTGTACTCTCCAAGAGCTGAAAGAACACAATTTTGAGAACAGGACATTCAACCTGGCATGAGGGACTTGTGCTTTTCCCAGATTCTCCTGGCACCATAACTCATTAAAAAAAGGGGGGAAAAGGCCACCTGTGGAACTGGGATGCTCCTTCCAGCCTTGCAAAGACTTTCTCCAGCATCATAGACCAGCCATTGCTCTTCCTGTACCACTCAGGGCTGAGACATATATGGGCACCTGCTTTTTTTATTTTGTGTGTGTGTGTGTTTGTGTATTTCACGGGCTTTTTAAACCAAGAAAAAATCAGCATCAAATTTTAAAAAGAACCCCCAGAGATTTGGGGAAAGTGGGCATAAATATCCAAACAAAACACAAACCAAGACTGTGCTACTAAGAGATCATACTTAGAGCAGCAGTGGTGGGGTGGGAGGGAAGAACCATAGCAGGCAAATATAACACCATTTTAGAAGGTTTATACACAATGTTTCCATCCCAAGCATCATTTAGAAGTGAAGATTTAGTGACTTATCATATCCCAATTCACTCCTCCCCCCTCAAAGTGATAGGCAGAACCCACAGAGCATCTCTGAACACAATGCTCCCTACAAGGCATCACCCACAAACCCAGAACAGCTTCACCCTTGGCAAACCCTGTCCCCTTGGGCCTTCTGAGGAGCTGGGATCTGGGAGAAGGCCTTGCAGCAGAACAGAGTTTCACATGTCAAAGGATTTAAAAATATATAAGGCTGTGAAACCTGATGGGACCTGAAAGAATTGAAGGAGAACGTGCTTAGCAGAGCATCTTTGGCCAGTGAAGCCAGATGACCCTCAAAATCCATTAATGGAGGATCTGGAAGTGAAGTCCAGCAGGAGATGCTGGCAACTTGAACTCCTGCCACACACAAGAGGGTGCCCAGAGAGCCCAAAAGTCCATTCTAAACAGACAGGATCTGGCTTGGTACCACAACACCTGCCTTGGGCCAAATCTGCTCTTTATTTTTCATAAGCCACACAGCAATCTGGTGTATTTACAATCACTGCTTTCACCAGGCTTGGTTGAAATCAGCACTGGATCCCAAAACTGAAGGAGAAGAAGCCTTGTATAGACAATTTCTTCTTCAAGGCTCAGCTCCAGTACCAGCCTCAAGACCTGGCATGCACATGCATTTGGCAGGGAGTAGTAACTCCAGTGAAAGAACATTTCAGGGGTTTTTTTTCAGCTGATTGTTTGAGAATTTACTTGGAATAAGTTTCCTCCCCATGAGGGATTTCAATTCTACCCATGCACAAAGAGGAGAAAACATTAATGCAGTGTTAAGACAGCTCAGTGCTGAGAGCAGCATGCACAGGCTGAGCAGAAGGCCACTGAAGTGATGTGACACCCAAAACTAGGTATTAGCAATTTCTCAAGGACAAAGGTGTGAAGTTTCCAATGGCAACAGCAATTTGGCCCAGCAGACACAAGTCCCCCTAAGACTCTGTCGTGTCACAGGACAGAGTTCCTCACCCCTTGGCAGGGGGACTGGAATGCTGCAGGTGCCATCAGGGACACACTCACACCACGTCCTCCCTGGGAGCTCCAAGAGACAGGAACTGTCCCTCTTTAAAGATTGCACTTTGCAAAATTAAACTAAAAAAAGCACCCCAACAGCTGTGGCATCCTAAGAACAAGGTATGTGCAGGTGAGACTGACCCTCTGGCTCTGCTTTCCATGCAGGTTTCAGGCTGGCTTTGCCTTCAGGATCCTGCCAGCTTGCAGGCATGACACAGCTGCAGTGATTAATTACAGCATGCTACAACTGAGATTTAAGCTGCTGTGGAATTTTATCTACCCACCCTGACCAACTTGTGCAAACCATGGGCTTGGGAGCCATCAGTAAAATGGTTCATAAAATATTAAGGGTGCTGCTTCCCAGTGACAAGGGAAAGCTGTGGGACTTGAACTGGTAGCAGGGTACAGTTAACCCAGGGTAAGGTTAGATCATTATGTTTCCAAGCAAAAAAAGGGCGTGCGTGATAGCATTGGGTCCTCAGTGGCCAGGGCATCTTGGAAACAGCCTAACATATGTAGAATTTCTGAAGACTCTGAATCCAAATCCATGTGTGGATGTAATTTAATGCACAGTGCTTTATGCAATTATACCTACAGATGCCTAAGTGAGAATTTAAATTAGCATTAACTTGATGGCTTTTGCTGAAGGCAGATGAACGCGAGCGGGTGCTGGGCAGATTTCCCTGTGAAGCTCTGCTGATCCCCATCAGTTCCCCAGGCACTGTTCCAAATGCAAACCCTGGGGATCTTTCCAGCAATTAGGCCCACTCCAGAAAGAGCCTCTCTGCCCAAGTGAGCTCAGAAATGAGACCCCCCATCTCTGTAAAAACCAAATCTCCACAAATTTGCAGATTTGTCACCATTTGGGCAACAGAGAGAATGATGCTCAAACATAAAGACTCCACAGGTTCATGTAAGAATAGTCTTTACTCAGAAATTCTTACAAATCCATATATCCCAGTCTGAGGACCTGGACAGGACATGCAAGAAGACCTTTTTGGAATAAATTTTTGGCAGAAATCTGAGAAGATTCACTCATCATCACCAATAAATTTTCGCTTCTAAGAACAGTCTAAGAACCCATTGCAGAGGCATTTCACAGCTGGTCTGTGCCCAAGCAGTCTCAGGCATGTTGCATTTACTGCCTGTGTTTGTTTCTGCAATACCTGCACACAGAAAACAGGCTGACCCCTCTTCTTCTGCCCAGCAGCCCTAAAGAAGACAAATTATCCAGTAACACGTGGGCAAGGGTCAGTGTCTCAGGGTTCTTCTGAACTGAACCACAAGACATCTCTTGCCCTGAATGCCCCTTGGATGGTCAGGATCCAAACCCCAGCATTAAAAGGACATCTCTTTTAAATACTGAGGTTTGCAGACAGAGCTTGTTGCAACTTCAAAGCTGCCTGTACCCAAAAAGCAACCTTGACTCTGATCCCAACAAACCACTGAACTTTGCATCCACCCAAGGGGAATTTCAGATTCCTCCAAACCCAATAATTAGCATATTTTTTCTGGCTGTAGTGACTACAGAAGCCTGCAGTGGCAGAGAGGTTTTCTCCCTGTCACTCATGAGTATTAGGAGGGCTGTCTTCCTGATGAGCCAGAAGTGCTGGCAGCAAACACAGCATAAAAATGATTGAGAAGCAGCCTGATACCCTAATTTTATGAAAAAACAAAGCAACAGGACACATAATCAGCTGTGGCAGGGAAATTATCAGCTGGGGAGAGCACCATTTGTTTGCTGCAGATGCAGCAGCAGGCTTGGATCCTTCCCTCCCAGAAGCAGGTGCAGGTCAAGCAAACTGAGATCTGCCAGGGCACTGCACCTCTTGGGCATCTCCCCACTGGGCAGAAGGCAGGCTGACATCAAAGGATTGCATGCCACCTGTTAAACAGCAGATTTCATCTTCCCCACTCTGCTGCAAGGGAACATCTGGTGGGCTGACTCAATCCACAGCTCCATGTCACCCTGGTGATCCACTGCCTGGAGCAGTTTCTTCCTCCAGCAGCTCTCAGAATTGGCACTGGAAGGCTGAAAGGTTTTTGAAACACCTGGGAAGTGTTTCTGGACCTCTCATCTGTCTGAGGAATGGCAAATCTCAATGATCACACACCACTGCTCCCATAATCCAGAGGCTGAATTTCCCTCTTAACAAAGATCAGGTAAATTGCTTTGTGTGGATTGTGAATGATTTTTAAAGGAGGGATATTAAGACAAGCCTTACTCTTGTATCCAGAGAGGGGACAGAGGACATTCCCTGCTTTCCTGGGCTCTCCTCTGGGATCCTCTATAGCCATAGGACATTCTGCATTTGGGTGGGCCAGGTTGTGGCTCGTGAATTCCTGTGGAGAAGTTCAAGCAGCAACAGTGCAGCTCCGTGTCCTTCAGCCAGAATCTCATCTCAGGCCAGCAAAGCTCATATCCCAAAACTCACCACACTAAATTCTCAAGCTCACTAAAATGTTTCAAGCACCTTCATTTCCCCCCCCGTAAAGGAATAACATGACCTTGGAGTGCTGCTTTGTAGTCTGGTTTTCTTTTTTTGCTGAACAACAAAGGAACAGCTGTTCGGATTTTTCTGTTGCCGTTGTCTTTCATGGCAGGAATGCATGTACTGAATATTTAGGACACATTATCTGAAAATAAAAGTACTGTTACTAAAGCAGCTCATGAGCAAATACATGGTGCCTCCCACAGTGAGTTCCCAATTCCCACCATGGTGTGACCAGGAAAGTGGGATGATGCTGTCTGGGCAGCATCAGGGAGGCAGGTGCTTGCTGCAGGAAGGGGCTGCAGTGGTCAGCTGGATGGAAAAGCCTGGCTCAGGAGCACAGGAGGGACTCAATTTCCTTCACTCTGATATTGTGGGACAGCACAAGCAACAGCTCACTTCAGTGCTCCACCACGGCTCATTTTAGTTTTCCTGAATATTTCATTTCTTTCATCATTAAACTCCCAGACAGGAAGGCAATAACAGCAAAATGGATTTTTCCCAGCAGCCCCTGATCCTGGCCCAGTCTCATTCTCATTGTCCACCAGCCCAATTCACCTTCTCTAGGGTGACTCACTGAAGGTCATAATTCTGTACCAGCACAGAGAAGATCCTGAAGGCAGAGAAAGCCTCATGGTACAGCACTTCAGCTGAGACAAATCCAAACTCTTGGAATCTGGGAGGATGAATAGCTGATGTTTCAGTGCCAAGGAGACGCATGCCACAAAGCCACACCTGGGAACTCCTGCTGCTTTAAAAAGCAGATGGGGGTGCTCCCTCGAAATTACAATTAATTAGCAGAAGATGCTTTCCTAAGAATTTTAACAGGTCTCCCAAGGGACAAGCCACCAACCTCAGCCCACCCTTTGCTACCTAAATAGCCCTGGCCCCACTTGTAAGTCCCAGACCTCTTCAGGCACCCACAAAACTCACCCTGAGGAGCTGGACAGGAAACTTGGTAGGCTCTTGACAGCAGAACATTGTTGTTTGCTCATGTTCCTGCTGCTCTCCGTGTCCCCAGCCAAAAGCCACCAGCATGTGACAGAAAATGCTTGGACTCTGCTGTGGGGGAGCTGCCAGCCAGAACTTGCACAGGAAGAACATCTGTACACTGAATTCTTACACAGCTTGTGGATCAGGCCTCCAGAAAAATGTGGTCTAAAGACGATGCTTTAGACTTTTGAGATCTAAATTTACATGTATAAAAGAAAAATTTGAAATACTGACGGCACCCAAAATGCACTTTGGGCAACCACAGCTCTTAAGGATCTTACCTGGAGTGGCACAAAGCAAAGAGAAGCTGAGGATGACTGGAAAATAGAAACCAATTCCGTGGAGTGCAGGGTCCCAGTGGTTTTACTGCATTGAGCAGCTGCTTATCAAGAATTGGAAGAAATTCATTTGGAAACTTAGACTTTGAGGTGTACAAGACAAATTGCTCTTCGTTTCCTAAACTCTCTTTTCTCAAAACTTTGCACAGCTATTTAAATAAAAATATTAAACTGATCCTGTTTTGAGTGACTGCTTCACTCACTTGGGGGAATTAATTTAAACAAAATCCACTTCCATTTTGTTTATCTCAAAAGCATCTGCAGCAGTTGGAGAGGATTTCCACTGCAGTCAATAAAGGTTTGAATAAAACCTCCTGCTATTCAAAACATGCCGGACTAGGCAGCAAACCCAGCGAGGGCTACAAAAGGAAAGTCCTCTGCTTTAGCTGTGTTTTCCCATTTTGCTGCATTCCCATGGCTCCAGATCTGGTGTCCAGCACAGGAAGGACATGGAGCTGTTGGAGTGAGGCCAGAGGAAGCCACCAAATTGATCAGAGAGATGGAACAGCTCTCTTTGAGGAAAGGCTGAGAGAATTGGGATTGTTCAGCCTGGAAAAGAGAAGGCTCAGGGGTGACCAAATTGTGACCTTCCAGTACTTAAAGGTGGCTGCAAGAGGGACTTTTTACAAGGGCCTGGAGTGCAAATTGTGACCTTCCAGTACTTAAAGGTGGCTGCAAGAGGGACTTTTTACAAGGGCCTGGAGTGATAGACAAGTGGGAATGGCTTCAAAGTGACAGAGGGCAGGGTCAGATTAGATTTTAGGAAGGAATTGTTCCCTGTGAGGGTGCTGAGGCCATGGCACAGGTTGCCCAGAGAAGCTGTGGCTGCCCCTGGATCCCTGGAAGTGTCCAAGGCCAGATTGGACAGAGCTCTGAGCAACCTGCTATGGTTGGAACTGGATGATCTTTAAGGTCACTTCTGACCCAAACTATTCTATGATCTCCTCAATTTCTGTTTGATATTCACCACTAATAGCCAGGGAATGGCAGTCTGGAACTTTGATGAAGTTTACCCCAACTGACACATGCAGGGCTTTGCTTTTCACTTGCACAGACCAGAGTTCAGCAAGGTGATGGCTCCTCTCCCAGCCTATACATTTTTCCTGCCTCTAATGCACAGCACAGCATTACAGCACAACACTTTTGCCTTTTTTTTTCAGTCAAGGTGGAAAGCTGAGAGTGTTTTGCTGGTTTTAGAAGCCCACAAGCCTCACATGACCTTTGCCTCCTGGGAGCTGCCATGAGTTATCCAACCTGTCACCAGAGCTGGAGGCTGCAGCACAGCCCTGCCTCTGCCCCTAAGGAAAGGAAGCCTCACAGCTGAGTATGTGGCACCGAAAAGCTCAAAAATCCTTTGGGGAGGAAAATTTAAAAAAAAAAAGGAAAGGAAAAAAAGGCAGAAGGAGAAATGTGCACAACAGGCTCAGAGCTCCCACTCCTCCTCCTTTGGAAAAGCTCACCTCAAAAGGTGAAAAACCATCTTTCTATATTTATCTCACTCACTGGGCAGGAAAATATGCCCCTGACCCAGGTTTATTTGCCCAGGACATGCTATTGAGGGAGGCTTTAATCCAAACACAGTGCTGAAAATAGGATGGATTAAAAATGCTGACATAGCACCCCATTTGTGCCTCTAAAGGTTAAGTGTAATTTTCTGCCTTTCATAATTGCTCTTTCTACCCCTTTCTGCCTTTTGCAGAGCATTTGCTCTTCCTATTCTGCCCTCAGCTTTCTAAATAAGGCTTTTTATTGATTCTAGACTTTCTGTTCACCGCAGATGAGCATCACCAAGGCTGAGAAATTGGCCAGCAGTGCTTTGTCCCTGCTATATATATATTTCTTTTTTTTTTTTCAGTTTTGACACATGTACTAGAAGCACAGGATGGAAAGCTAATCCCTGCTGCCTTGCACGCAATGCTGGCACCTCTGCTGTGATCCAAACAAACATACACACACCAAGAAATGGGTCCTGACAGCCTCCTGCTCAGTGCAGAGCTACACATCCTTGAGGATAAAAACCAGGCCACACTCTGAGGCTTGTTGGGTCTGCACTGGAAACTCAGCTCTCCTGAACAGCAGTAGGACACTGCTGTGGGTGTTGTATTTTAGATCCTTGCTGATCTTACCCTTCACAACCAAAGCCTGAAGGACAGGAGCTGTTCACAGAGGAATTTGGGGATTTATGCAGAGTTGTTTCATCACTAGTGAGCAAACAAGGTACCAGGTCTGTCCCTGACCAGCAGGGTTTTGTTTAAGAGGCTGCTCTGGAAGGATGGAGAGCTCATGGCTGCAGCAAGGCAGGTCTTTACAAAAACCAGATCCTTTCCAAAGGTTTCAGGAGCTGAAGCTGCATGAGCATTCATGTAGCCCTAACACCAATCTCAGGCAAAGCCAAAAGCAGATCCCTCAGGGAAAAAAAAAAAATAAGAGTAGAACACACAGAGCTATGTTGCTTCCAAATACTCCTGCAGCCTCCAACTGTTGCTATTTATGGAGAGCACAAAAGGACATTTCTGCACCTTGTGCTGGAAAAAGCTGGGAGTGCAACCCCTTACCACCCCCAGCACATTTTCATAGAGAGAAATGTAGGTTTTGTGTCTCCCCAGAGTGTCAGGGGAGGGATAAGCAAGACCTGGCCAGAGTAGTGGAACCAAAGAACAGCTGTATATCCATCAGAAATTGCAGACTCCAGGCGTGCTGGGCTGAACTGACATTTTAATAGAAATATTGCTTATAACCCTCCCCAAAAAATGCATAACTCAGTGCTTGGTACTGAAAACTTTAGTATAGCTTTTCCTGACAGACTATGCCCTGGAAAGACAGCTGCCTGAATGAGCTTCATTGCTGTACTTGATGAGCATTTTGGGCATCAGCCAGGATACTCCTGGTGCTTCAGAGCACTCAAAACATATGGGTTCTGCATCTTCATTATTCATCATCATCATCTCTTCCCATCCTTGGTAATCTGGGGGTTTGCAGATGAAGCCAGCAGATTCCCTTTCTTTTGGCATCCATGGAAGAGCACCTTCATCCAAGAAGGACTCTGAGCCCTTCTTCCTCCCTTACCTTTAAATGGCCCAGGGAAGGACAAGGTCTCTGTGCCAGCAGGGCCAGCAGCAAACAAAATTCCCCCACAGGACATTGTCACAAGCCCCAGGATGGACCTCAGCAACTGGGCTGGCAAACTGCTGCTGCCTCTGCATTAATAGAGTGATTTTGGCTTTCACATTGGAACATCATAAAAGATTGACTTTATCATCTGAGCAATTAAAGTACACGAAGCACAGAAATTAACTGACAAACATCCAAATAAAACCTCTCAGGCAGGAACCAGGCTCAGGAGTAAGCAGTTTCTTATGCAAACCTGCAGAGCCCCGGTGCTCAGGAGCATCCAGCTGGCTCTGCTGCCAGGGGAGGTCACCTTCACAGCCCAAATATCACACATCAGCAAGAGCTGGACTTGTTGAAGGGTGAAAAGCAGTGCTGCAGCCTAGTGCAACGAGGGGATAAAGTTCTCCTCTTCTTTCATCAGGGAGGGCCCCACAATTGTCACTGCAAGGCAGAGAACACCCTCAGGAAGTGCTGACAGCTTTGACCCTCTGTGAAACCCTTCCAGCCATCAGATAAAGAGAGTTTGGGTTCTGTTTTTCTTTAATTGCAAGTTTAAATGAATATCATTTATCAGCTTTCTTCCAGTGTTGCACTGCATTCAGGCCTGGCACTGCCCAAGGAATTACAGCACTGCAAATATTTGCTGAGTTTAATTTGCTTTTACATAATTATTTAATCCCTCCACAGAAAAAAAACAAACCCTCACTGTGTTTGCTGATAGTGTCTAAAATGAAGTCATTAGAGGAGCAGTTCAATGTATTTCCAAAAATCAAGGTCTTCTAGACTCAGCTTTGTGTCAATATTGGAATTATTTCTGTCATGTAGCAATGTGCATTCCTCTTCCTTTCTGGTTAAACCTGGAAAAAGACTTCTCCCTTTCTCCCAGCAGCAGGTTGATTTTCAGGCTGGGTAAATAAGCATCCCTGAGGGATGGCCACAGGGATTCATTGCCCCCACTGGCCTCTCATTGTGCATTTCAGCCCAGCATCCCTTTCCCTGGGCAGTCCTAGCTGGAGAACAGTTGTGTCCTGCAAAAAGCTCTGGGAGACCTTGAATTAGCACACTGTGAAAGTCAGGATTGGAGGTGGTCATTAGCAATATCTGCATGCCCTGAAAGCCTCACATTTAATGGAGTGCTGAGAGATTATTTACACTGTGACATTAAACATCCTGATAACCAAATGTCTCATCAGCTCAAGATGTGCCCTTTAATTCCTGCTACCTTGCTAAAACCTCATGTCAAACCTGCATGGACTCTGCTCACACCAGAAATGAATCACTTCCCACTGCTGGGAGGCGATTTTTCCTGGCCAGATTTATGGATCTGGGTAATGGGGTGTAATAGAAAGGTGTTCAGGATTCTCATGTCAGCTTAGATGAAAGGATTAGCACTTTAAGAGAACAGATTAATCTTTGCAAGACCCAAAACCGTTCCCTGGCTCCTGCCACAGAGCCCTGCTGCACCTAAATTGCTTCCTCTAACACATATTAAACTAAAGTGACTTAATTTATGGAACTAAAAAAGAAATGGGCAAGTGGTTCAGCTCAGACACAGACCTGTAGATCATCTCCCCACAACCTTGGACCTTGTGCTCAATTAGGCATTGAGAACATGAGCTGTGTACAGGACACACTCGGGTGCCTCTCAGAAATACTGGGGCAGTTTTTGTGGCGAGGCATTGTCCAGGCAGGAGTGTCAGAGCATCCCCACTGCCCCCCTCCCTCCCTCCCCATCCACCAGGATGTCTCTCTTGACCCTATGTCGAGCAATTTTACTTCTTAAATACACTATTAATTTCATTAACTTTGATGCTTGGGAGATTTGTGTTTGGTTTTTTTGGTTTTTCTTTTTTTTTTTTGAGCCCGCCTAAAGCCGAGAGGGCCTTACAGAGCAGATAATCATTGCTTGCACAGAAAGACAAATAGGCCAAAGGGGAGCATTCTGATACTCTTGTCTGATCTCTTGCCATCTCCCAGCAAGGTCTGAACAGTCTGCAGTAAATAAAGCCTAATCTTAAACTCCTCGGAACATCTGGCCCTAAAAAGACAGGTCTTTGGCAAGGGGTCACCTCCTTTCTGGTGTGGATGTCCCAGGAAGGGAAGTCAATGCCAGACAAGCAGGCTCTACATGTTAATATTTTTTTAAAAAATTAGTAGGCTTGAAAGGCCAATATTCAATATACATCAAGTTCGTAGATTCAATTTTTTTCATTATTTGAAGAAGTTAATCCCAGCTACCACTGAATGTCAAAAAGAAGGCAAGAACAACCTGTTCCAGAGCACCACCACCCTCACAGTGAAGAATTTCTTCCTATTGTCCAACCTAAAACTTTCTTTTGTCAGTGGGATCTCACCAGGGCAGAGCAGAATCCCCTTCCTCGACCTGCTGCCCACACTGCTTTGCATGCAGCCAGGGTCATTTATGCAGATTACTTTTCACTCCAAACCCAGCTAAATGCAGAAACCCCACACTCCTCTTCAATAAGTCATTTGCTAAATCATATCGAGTGGCCAACCCCACACTCAGATAGATTGCTCCAGCCCTGACCCCGGAGCGTGCTTGTGGTAGAAATTGCAGATAATTCAATGATTCTTTGTGCTGTCTCAGCTCAAGGCTTCTCTTGAGCCCAGAGCTCAGTGCTATGAAATTCTCATCCCAATCAAGCAGCCCTGTGATAGAGCTGATGCCCATTTGCTTTGGGCTGGAACCAAGGTGTTCATTAATCCCGGTGCCTCGGGATGCACTGGGGCTGGCTCAGCTCAGAGGAGAGGTCACTGCTTTGTCAGCTCTGCCCCTCACATCCTCTCATTAAATTTCCATCTAGGTCCTGCATGCTTGGCTTGTTAAGAAGCAAGGATTTTTTTTATTTTTGGGGGGGGGGGGGGGG
>VZTZ01041448.1:550776-569519 GCA_013400955.1 Drymodes brunneopygia
GTTTGCCAGAGCAAAGAGCCAGACTGAGAGGCTCAGGGAGCGGGACAGATCTGCATCCCCAGAGCACGATGCTGCCAAACAGCTGAATCCAGCAAAGCATCTGGGAGCTGACACAAGGTGATCTTTTCTTAGGTCTGGCGAGTCCTGACTCTTATTTTAGGGCTGGGTGAAGAAAGGAAGATGTGCTACTTGGATGTTTGACCAGACTAAAGCAAACCTGCCTCATTAGGTACCAAATCACCTTATCCCTGAACCCTGGGCTATAAATCTGCTTAGGGACAGTGAGATGAAGGAGAAGAATCTGAGAAGACAGCACAAAGAAACTTTGGGAAAGATTCACTCCTGTTATGAGCTAAAGCACACAAATGAGATAGCCCAGCAACTGATCTCTGGAAAGCAACTGGCCAAGTTGGGATATCAACAGGCTGCAAATCTCCTTTCCAGCTTTTCAAGCAGGTGCTAGCTCATCTCCCTGACCCAGCAAAGAAAGGTCATTTATAGCCCCTGCTCATTTCTGAGAGCTGGAGGTGGCACTGCCAGCTTTGTGCCGTACCAAGGCTGTCCAAAAATGTTATTTTTAACTTTATAATTAGTTAAGCTCTGCAATCCCCACTGGGGATCCCAAGGCAATGAAGATGTGCAAGTGATATTTTTAGTTTTCTACCTCATGAGAGCTGAGAAGTCAAAGAGGACATGCTCCAGAAACAGCTATTTCAAGCCTAAATAAAAACTATACTCTCCCTAATAAAACATTAGATCCATTTTTCATCCTCCTGAGAGGAAAAGCAGGGGAGAAAGTGTCACATGGGAGAAGGTGTCACATGGGAGAAGGCGTCAGATGGAGGAAGCACGAGGCACGCTGCCAGCAGCAGGGGGGGATGGTTGATACCTCAGATCATTACTTTTCTCTCGTCAGCAGGTATGTTCAGGAGAGATGAAAAGCTCCTTTTGTGATGGCAATCCTTTGCCAAGCTCTCCCATGAAGGGAAAGGGCTGTAAGCAGCCTGCTCAGCACAGTGCCTGCTGTAAAGTGAGCACAGGAGATAGCCCTGGCTGGGGGCTCCAGGCTGCAGGCAGAGTAGCACACAAACCACAGTGTTCCCATCAACTTCTCCTTGTCCCTGGTTAAGATTCATTTTTTTTATTTTCAAGCAGCTGGATAAAACTGAGCCTTCAGAAACGCAGCCTTCCCACCACACACATCCCATTGTGCTGTCACCAGAGGCAACCCCAGGAAAGCCAAGATTTAAGAAACAAACTGGAGAAGGACTCAGACTGGCTCCAAAAGTTATTACTGCTTTTTTTTCACCCCCAAGCTCTGTGGCCTTTTCTTTCTGCTCTGTATCTCCTGCAGATTGTCCCAGATTGGGGCAATTTGTTGTTCACAAAACATCAACTTCACAACTTCGCTGCTGTGGCTGGCAGGTAAAAACATGCTTTGCTTTGCAGCTGTTTGCTGTCCATCTACTAAAGCATTCCAAAGCCACAGGGGTAGGAAAAGCAGGGAAAAGCACATTTCATCCTTTTCATCTTTACTGCAGTGGGCCAAATGCACAGCAGGTGCAGATAAGCATGAGATCCTCCACCTTGTTACACCACCTGCTTTGCACCCCAGTCACTGCATTCAGCCAAAACCACAACAAACATGTTATTTTAGACTGCCCAGCAAATTCTCTACATTTGAACAACCAAACTGAGGTGTTTGGGGTGTTTTTAAACTTTAATGACCATTCAAGAAGGCTTCCAGCTATCCCACTGCTCTGCATTCAGCTTGGAATAGACTTCACCAACACTCAGGGCAGCTCATCTGTATGAGCCCTCCCCTTTTTCTGGTAAATTGGTGCAGCCACAGGAATATTTGGGTCCCCATCCACACAGCCTCTCCCTGCTCCCACAGCCAGGCTCCTGGCAGGCGTTCACTGCTGACCCACTGAGGTCCCAGAGCTGGTTTATCAACACTCCTGTTTCACAGGGGAGGATGATCCAGGGGTAGATTTCATGGAACTGATGCCCTCTCCCCACACCCAATCAGCAGCATCACCTGGGCAAGACAAATCCTCCACCTGGAGGTGCTCCCCCAGCAGCAGCAGCAGCAGCTCAAACCCAGCTGGTACCATTCACAAACAAAACGTGCCCAGATCTTTGCAGAGAAAGAAGTTTAGCAGCAGGAGCAACGACTTGCAAAATATTTGATGTTTAAACTGAGGCTGGTGGTGCCAGGAGGAAGGTGACTCAGATCCATCCCCACTTTCCTCAGAGCTCAGTGCTCACGTCATCCTGCGTCAGCCATCAGACCAGCCCTGCTTTACTGCTGCAGAAACCTGTTTTTCATGTCCTTGTTTCCTGCCCGATGGTTTCTTGCGTGGGAGGCAGCAGAAAGTCCACGGCACAACATTTGTAGGACCTGTCTGATGAGAGATGTTTTCATTTCTGTTTGAAATGGTGTTTATTGCACTGGGGAAATGGGGAGTTTATCCCCCTGGTTCAGCCTTTGTTTCGGCTCACATTCCGAAGTGATTGAAGAAAACAGCTCCGAGGCGTTTCTGAAATAAAAAGATTTCAGCAAATTAACAGCAGCTTCAAGGCCTTTATATTTCTGGGAGGGTGAAACCTCTGTGTCAAACCCCCTGGCTACTTTGGGCTCATCACTTGGGCTTCCCCTGTTTCTCATACTCATACAGAGTATATTTGACCCACCAAACTCACATTTGTCTCACTCCTAATCCCTGCATCATCCTTCAGGTGTATTTTCTCACAATGAAATTCGTGTAGAAAGTGCTTCAGGAAATGCTTTGCAGCCCCTCCTTCCCCAAAGGCCCAATCTGCTTTCATTAGGAATGTTCTCCAAGCACAAGGTTTGGATGCAGCCGGTGAGACTCACATTTCAGAAGGGCCATAAATGGTCTGATGAAGACGTAGCACTTTCAAGCAGGCTGCTGGGACTTAGGAAGGGATTTGAAATCTGTCGACATGCAGTTCTAACGGTGGCAAATGAAATGCTGTTAGACAAACCTGCTCCCCAAATCAGCTTTGCCTGCCCTGCAGTGGAAAGGAAATCCCTTTCTCTTTGCTGCCCTGTGCTCAGGATCAACCCAAACCTGGGCTATTTAACCTCCTGTAAGACACAGTGCAGCTGACGGGCAGCAAATGCAGCTTCCCCAAAGTGGCTGCCAACGACCCTGCTCCCAGGGCAGCCTTCAGGAAGGAGATGGCAGTTTCCTCAGTGGGTTTTCATGTCCTCTCTGTGCCATGCAGTGATGGCATGGCTCCCTTTTGGCTGTGCTGAGGCCGTGGTGAGCTCTCTCCTCCTTACTGTGTCACTTGGCTGGCAGTGATGGCACGGTGACTGCAGAGAGCTGATGCCACCTGTGCCACCCCTGCCTGCAGCTCTCACCATGGGGAGAGCCTGCCATGCCCCTGGGCTCAGTGATGACCCTGGGACTGGCCCAGCTGTTGGAACGTGGTGCTAATAATGCCAGGGTGGGCCGTTTGATGATCCCTGTGAGCCCCTTCCAGCTTGGGGTACTTGGGATAAGGAGTCAGTGCTACCAAGGCCTGGGGTGGTAGCTCAGCTAAGCCTCACTCTCTGACAGGATGAACACACAGGCATTCGTTTCCCTGGCCCAATTCAAAACCCCAGTGATGGGGGTTTAGCAGCTGTCAGAGAGTTTCAGGCACAGCCCGAGAGCCACCACCCTTCAGGTCTCACTTTGCACCACCTCCCCCTGTGGTTAAATGCAAAACGGCACAAATGAAAATCTCTCCTTGCTCCTCTCCGGTCAGTTGTTCTGCAGGAGACAGAGAGGAGAAACCCTCTGACCTCAGAAGTTTTCTTTCAGGGAATAAGACTGAAAAATAGATACTTTTTACAGTGTTAATGATAACAAAGCCCATCCCTCACTGTCCTGAATGCTGGAGCTTAAGGAAAGAGCCAGTGAAGGTGGTTTGGTATTTTTTTTGCTTCAAAGGACATGGGTAGATAAAAAGGGTTTTCTAAACTTGACTCCTGCTGTAGGTACACAGATGTATAAGAAAGTAAGTGACAGATTTGCCCAGCACATTTCAAGCAGCAATGTGGATATTTTCCTTGCTAATTGCATCATTAGCTGGTCCGCCCTCAAAGTTACAGGACTTGTGATCAAATTACTGCTGTGATAATCAGCGATGTGATCTTTCTGCAGCTCTGCAGAACAGTTCTCTTGCCCTCTTTCTGCCTCTGTTTTCCTGTCTACAGAGGTGATAATTTCCTTTTTCTTTTTTCTTTTCCTCTGAAAAACAGGAGGCTAACCTCGGGAAAATTACACTTTTTGTTCTGATGGAACATAGTGCATCTGACAAACTATTTGTGGGTATTAAACAAGGGAAAATCCAAGACATGTGTGCTGTTTTTCTTCTGTTTCATCCAAAGGATAATGAATCCTCAGGTCCTTTGTTTTGAAGTTTACGAATAAGGTTTAGAAGTGCATTGAGCACGAGGGGAGGCATCAATCTAATATTGTGCTGCAAATTAAACCCCCTTTTATCAGTCTAGGGGAGGGATCTGCCACTGAGTTATCTCCCATCCTCATTGTAGGAGAGATTACAGGGAGAAAAGGGCAGCCTGCCAGGGAGGCATGGCTCCTGCTCTTTAGAATTGTGAGTGACCTGTCACCAGTGTTTCTTTTTTCCCATTCCCTCTGAATTTTGCAGTAGCTTCTTGACCTCATTAGAGGACTCCAGGGCCTGGCTTGGGGCTGAGGTTGGTGGAAAATGGAACCAGACCCGAGGTACACTGAATTAAAACAAATGAATCACAGAAAAGCCCACAGTCCAATGAAACCTGGACGTAACTTGGTGGCTGTGAGGGAGCCAGCAGTGTTGCAGCCATGCAGCCCTTGCTGCAGGATGGATTTGGGAGCACTGAGAGAGCAGGAATTCCTTTCCCCTCCTCCTTTTATCAGCATGACTTCTTCTCCTGGGTAACACCAGCCACTGTCCTGATGCAAGGACGTGTGAGCCATCCAGCAAGGTCAGATGTCCCTCCCTCCCTCCTAAGAGAGGGAGCAGCAAGGAGCCCACACAGCATGAGTGGGACAGGGAGAGCAGGACAGCCAGTGCTCTCAGTGCTGATGGTGGCAGCTGAACCAATTGTTATTTTTTCAGCATCTTATCTGCCCACTCTGCCTGTGAAATGGTTTCCAGCAACAGGAAAGCTGGCATCCCTCAGCCCCTGGTGGATCCCAAGAGCATCCCTCTTTCCCTGGCCTGCTGTAATGACTGGAGTTTTGCACTCAGGTTGAGGTGAAGGTTGTTTAAAATGTCAAACAGGCTGATTAATGCAGGTTTTCAGAAGCACTGAGTGCTCTTTAATGCAGAGTGTCACAGAATGGGTAAGGTTAGAAGAGACTGTGGTGGCTCATCTCCCAAGTGCACTCTGGAGTCACAGAGCTGGTTAAAGGGCTGCATTCACCTGCTGGGAACCCTTTTTGTGATGGAGCAGTGGCAGGGAGTGGGCTGGGCTCAGCATGGGTGGGTGCTTGGCAGCATCAGGAACCAGCTCTGTCAGCAGTGACCATCTCCTCAGAGCACAGCACAGCCACAAAAACCCACAGCAATGCACAGGTCAGCTGGGCAGCAGGGACAGGTTGTGGTGAAAAGCCTTTTTTGGTGTCACTCAGGTGTGCCTAAACGGATAGAGAGCAGTGAGGGGGTAAACACAGCACAAGCCATTGAGACCATGAAATCTGCACCAGCTCCTGCTCCTCTGCTCTTGCCAGCTGAGCCCTCTGAAGTGTAGGCTCATCTCTGGGAATTTTTACAGAATTATCCTGTATTTCCCCTCCACCAGCAGCAGCAAGAGGCACAGATAAGCCAGCAGAGCCCGTGCTGTCCCTCATGAACCAGCTGATCCCAGTGGGAAGTTTCCAGTTCCAACGCCCTCTTTTGGGGTTCTTAGACAGTCTTTGTCCTGCAAACCTATAAACACCAATTTCTTGAAAAATACCTCTCAGCTTCACTTCTTAGCTGCCAAGCTCTCCCTTGTTGGGAGTCACAGCTTTGTCTCAGGCCATTTGAAGCAGCCCAGGTTGTTCCCTGCCCCGGGAGCTGTGGCTGGGATGGGTGTGTGGCTCGGAGGGGCTGGCTCTGGCAGCCTGTGCCCGCTGTGCTGCTCCCAAAGCAGGGACATGCTTCCATGCACCGGTGCTCCAAAGCTCAGGGCTTGTCACAACAGCTCAGGTGGCAAGGCTGAAATGCCAGTCTGGTGAGACAACTCTCAGTCCAGAGCAGGCAGCCTGCTCCGGGTGCCAAAGAGAGGGAGAATCAGCATCTGAGCCACTGGGAGAAGGGCTTCCTTTGCTTCTGGCTGAACTCTCCCCCTCCTCTTGCTAGAGGAAGGCACCAGAGAAAGGAACCAGTTGAGAAATGGTAGTTTTCAAAATTGTAGCCACTCATTTTCTTGGAGCTGTGAAATATTTCCATGAGCTTCGGAGCCGAGTGAACAGCAGGACAGGATTTCCATCCATCTCCCTGAAAAAAAAATTAGAAAAAGTAAAGAACACCTGGACTTCTCAGTACAGGGAAAAAAAAATCATTTTCCAAGTGCTAGTGCTAGGCAGGAACATAGAGAAATTTGGGCATTTCCCACTCCCAAAATAAGGTGGCCCAAGCCCAGATCCCTTAGTGTTTGGGAAAGGTGGAAGGAAATTGTTAGTGCACACTGGTTACAGAAAACAACACTGTCTCACGTTGCCCAGAGAATCGGTGGCTGCCCCACCCCTGGAGATGTTCAAGACCAGATTGGATGGGGCTCTGAGCAATCTGGTCTGGTGAAAGGTGCTCCTCTCCATGGCAGGGGATCAGAACAAGATGATCTTTCAGTTCCCTTCCAACCTCAACCTTTCCATGATTCAATGATTCAATGAATATTGGGGTTGAATTTTTTAGGGTCTCTCACAGGACGGCCAGTTGCATGAAAGAGAGCAAGGTAGCTGGCTGTGGACATTACAAAAGGTGAAGGCAAAAATAAATGAGGAAGAATCCAGGTTGATGCACCTTTGCTGACACTTTTCCCCTTCACAGCTTTTCCAGGGCAGTGCTCAAGTCCTGAGGGAGATGGGGGGATGCTGGTGCACATCAAGCCTGAGGTGGATGAGGACCATGGCTGTCTTCTGTGTGACACTTCAGCAGAGATCTTGGGTGACATGGGGCTTTCAGTTTTTCTCTTAGGGGGGAAAAAAGGGTAAATAAAGAAAATAGTGTTGAATGCACCGCAAATCAAGAATTGCTTCAGCAGCACAACCCAAATATGTGGCCTCAGTAGATTATCCCATACCCTTTAGAGAATAGATTATTCATACCCTTTAGGCAACTTGTCCACATACCAGCACTAGCAAGTAAAAGTCCTTCAAAAGCATTTTTTTTTCTATTTTTATCCTCTGAGTGTCCAACTCTTTTTGCTAAATCTCTACAGTTTGGAGCTCAAATTACCATTTCTGACCAGTGCAGAGACAAATGATGAAATATTCATGAGTTATTCTTACTCTTCTTCTTACAGAAGCACCAGCCAGCACTAAATTTGCATGATCTAACCAAAGTAGACATTTCAAGAGAAAAGCACTTTCTATAGTGATATTGAAAAAACTTCTATATATTGAGGTAAAACCATCAAGTTTCTGCCCTCCCTGGTGCAGAGTCACACGTTGTTTGAAGAGCATCCCACTAAATTTTCTAAAGATGTGTAAATGTGTCATCTGGACCACAGGAGATAAAGCAGGGTTAAAACACTGAGCAAAACTGAAGTTAACAAGCACAAGGTTCATAAACCTTGCGATAGAAGCTTGCAGAAACCTTTCAAAGCTCATCCAATGAAGCCCTATGGCACTTCATTCTTCCCCCTCCTCTCAAATCTCCATCTGTCTGAGCCAGCATCAGCAGGAAATTTTGCATGGAAGCTTGCCAGATAAAATAGCTACTTCATCTGCCTTTCAACTGCCATTAGTTTTAGAGAGTTCTTCAAAAATATGTTAAAAAATCTCCATTATTTTTTTGCTATGTCCTAAGTTAGAGATGGGCCAAGCCTTGTCTCTTTGTCTCTGTCTCACAAAAAGGTGATTTTTGTGTGCTTTAATATCATACGTGCAAATATTTCCAATCTGCATTCTGCCCTCCTCACCTCCTCCTGTGCTGAAAGCTGAAAATGCTCCTGCTTGCTGGAAATGCCCAAGAGTTCTTTGATTTGTTTAAAACCACCTCATTGCTGTCTGAATTGCCCCAGAGCTTCCAGGTCCAGCTGTCTCACAAGGCCAAGTGGACTTGACCTTTAATCCTTGCTACTTCAATATCCCTGCCTGCTGGCTGACACAAACAGGGGTTTGTCACCAATTGACCTCAGCTCCTGCTATCTTATTTTACAAATAACCTCTTTGACATCCCTTCCCACAGCATGGCACAGGTCATGTCATGTGCCCTCATATGCTTAAAAAAATCACTTTAATTTGACTTCAATAGATTTATTTGCATGAGGATAAAGAGCTCCTCAAACAAGGGCTGGCTGTATGTGTCAAGGTCCTTTTTTTTACTGTTGAGTTTTTTTAGGAGATGTGTGCACGTTCCTCTACGGTGTCTCTGTAGATCTGTTGAAATTACAAGGGTTATGCTCTGTTACTGGATTAGATCCCACCCAAAAGACTTCCAAAGTGAAAGAGACTTAATGTTCACGTGGTGAAATGTCCCATTATGTTATTTGTTACCCTCTGCTTCTCTTGGAAGGCTGCATGGAACCTTCTCATAGAATCGTGGAAAGGTTTGGGTTGGAAGGGACATTAAAGATAATCCAGTTCCAACCCCCTGCCATGGGCAGGGACACTTCCAACCTGGCCCTGAACAATTCCAGAGGTGGAACATGCACAGCAACTCTGGGCAACCTGTGCTAGTGCTTTGTCAAGGCAAGGACACACAGAACTGCTGGAAATTCGCAGAGAAGTGGAGGAAAATAAGATTTGTCATATTTGGGGTTTACCAAACCTGACAGCATCTCCTTAAATTTGTAGAGCGAACATTTTCAGAGTAATGAATTTTATTTGATGCTCTTTCTTAATGCAGCAGTGACTTTTCTTTCTGTATTTTTAATAGTCGGGAAATGTCATTTTTGATCTACACTTTAATAATAAGTGGAATATAATTTCCAACAAAAAGTGCCAAGGAGGGTATTTATGTGAGGCTGCTCTGCCTCGGGCATTAATGAAGTATGAGATGGTGCAGCAGGCACAGTTGTGTTATGTGTAATGATACAAATTGAATGTGTGTAATACAATTATTTGTGGTGTAACACAACTGCTGCACAAAGAGCGTTCCTGGCAGTAAATGTCGCTGTTATGATAGGAAGGCACTGCTAATGCCACTAAGCATTACAATCAATTCTCGATAACATCGTGTGAACCAAGCTAATAAATTGGGAATTATGTGCCTCCTGCACATTTCTGCCTATGTGAGCGAGGATTTGTTCGATAATGGAGTAACAAATAATCCTGCTGGGGAAAAAAAAAAAAAAACAGTCAAAAAAGCTGGACGTTTACAAAACGAGAAGGACCCAAACACAGCACTGAAATTATGGATGTTCCACCCCTGGAATTGTTTGAGGCAAGGCTGGGTGGGGCTCTGAGTGACTTGATGTCCTTGTCCATGGGGGTTGAAGCAGGATGAATTTAACGGTCCCTCCCAACTCATTCAACTCCTGGATTCTGTGCTGCTGCTCTCCCACCTTGCCAGCTGCACCTCTGTGGAACACAGGGCTCCCACCTGCACGAGCAAAGGGTGCCCAGGCACCTCAGCCTGGACCAAAGCATCCCGAGGGAGCCAAGAGGAGTGGAAAGCTGCTGGTGCTTTGGTGGAAAGCTTCCCTCCAACCCCCCCCAACACAAGGCAGTGCAGCTGGTCTGGGAAAAGCTGTGATCCACGAGTCACTGGACTGGAAAAACAGAAGAATTATCCCAAGAAGTTGCACAAGCTCCCAGATAAACTGCTGGTGCTCCCTGCGGAGGGAGCGTTGGCAGCTCTCCTGGGATGGACTGAGAGGAGGGATGAGGGCTATCACAAACCTCATCATCTGCTGAAGGAGAAATTGGAGAAATCACTCAAACGAGGCGGGGATTAAACTGGGACTGAGTTCTGGTGAGAGAGCTCAAAGAAATTTAGATTACAGTGATGGAGAGGAGGAGAAGATTAAAACTCAGGGCTGAGTGAGTAATGCACAGCAAATGTATTCAAATGAATCTCTTCCACTGAGGCCCTTCCAGGACTCCCATCACCTCACAATCTTTAATGCACTTACTCTGCCGGAAGGGAAGGCAGTGCTGCTATTTCTGTCTTTCACTTGGGGAATGGAGACACGGGGAGATTAAATACCTTCCTCAAGGTGACCCAAAATATTTGTTCCAGAACAGGAGGATTTCAGGTCTCGGCATAGCGAGCAGCAGGTTCCTCTGGGGGACACATTTGCTCCACAGGTGTTTCCTTCAGCTGCTCTCTGTGGGCTGCAGATCCCTGCTCTGGGACTCTAACACCTAAGAGCCCGTCAGTCCCTTCCCCAGGCTCCTCCTCTCTGCTCATCCATAGAATTCTGCTGAAGGCACCAGGAGGTTTTTTTTTGAGGGCACCAGGAGGCACAAGGTGAGGGTGACACATTTGTGCTGGCATGTTTGGCACTCCTTTAGTGAGTTCAGCAGGAGGTGGGGAGGGTGGAGCTGCCTGCAGTAATGACAGGGTGGAGACTGTGCTGTGGGAGGGAAGGAGATACTGGGGGACCTGCCTGACAACTTGATTTGCAATGAACTTGGCTCCACTTGAATCCCACGCAGATGCATGGATCTTGTCCCTGCACAGCTGGATCCTCCTCTCTTGGGATCTGTGGTTGAAGGAAGCTTCTGGGCAGTCTCTTCCTCGTGTCTTCTGAGCTTCAGTTGGCAAAAATATTCGCGAACGAGCTCCTGTGGTTGTTTAATTTTAATAAAACTGAATTTGCCCAGAGCTACTGGAAATTGCTCTGCTACTCCTTCCACTGCTACCAGACAGTCTGTTGGCAGCTGAGAGTTTGTCACAGCAAAATCCTTCACTGATGGCAGACCAGGGGGAAAAAATCCATGTTAGACCCACGGCTGTAGAGCAGCTTGTCCCCAGTGCTCACACCACGTCCTAGCAGGGAGCAGCAGCTCTCCTGCCCTGCCAGTGAGCTGTGAGGCAACAAGTGCAGTGTCCAGGCAGCACAGACTGAAGGCAGCCAGGGGAATGCTCCAACCATTCCATCACAAGCCTCCTCCTCCTCCTTCATCTTCTGTTTGTGGCTGCCCGCTGGCCCAGCTCCAAGAAGGAGGATGAGTTGCTGCCAGAGCCAAAGAAGGTGCTTTCCAGGCAGAAGAGGGCACAGCACTGGCTGCAGAAGGCAGCCTGGACCCAAGTCCTGGTGAGCGGGTGATTCCTGGCCCTGAAGCAGCAAAGGTCATTTTAGCACACTCAGAAAAGTGAGCCCTGCTCTCAGAAGATGCCTGCAGGCTCTTGCTTCCAAACAGATGGGAGTGATAAAATGTGCTCTTTAACCCCATGGCCCCAGATCTTGCAAAAGGTGAGGACAATTTTTATTTTATATTTAATTAAAAATTTTTAAAGATCTGGAATAGCTCTGTATTTGGCATTTTTTAGCCTGCTGTCTGTGGCTTCCCACCCAACCTTTGCTCTCCAGAAATACCCTCCTCTGGCCCTGGAGCCCAGAGCCTGTTCTTCCTACTGCTCCCATCCCTGTGGCCCCCCTGGGATCCATCCAGGTGCTCGTGCTGTTCTCCTTAAAGAAAAGTGACTTGGATGCCCTCGGGTGCTTTCCAAGGTCTTGCTGTGTCTGTCTGTGCAGTGTTCCTGGGAATGTGGGGGAGATGCAGAGCCAGGGCAGCTCACAGAGCTCCCCTGGGCCCTCCAGCACCTGCCAGGGATGTGCAGGGATGCTGCCCACTGCAGGCTGATGGGTGCCTTGGAAGAAATAAAAAAATATATGCTCCTGGGAAATAATTCTTGTTTCTGCATGCACACCTTGGATTAGCACTGTCCCTGAGGATGGCAGCAATTTTTACAGTTTGCCTGGGATTTCACAGACCTGTCCAGCTGCCAAAACACATTTTTTGTTGTTACCTCATTTGCAAAGGGTTCTTCATTCCTCTTCCTCTCTTCATCACACCAGGCCACTTGTCCTGAGTTGTGCCCCCAGACAGGCCAACCCCTGGCTGTTTTCTACAGTGTGCAGTCAGCCTGCTTCCATGCCTGCTGGGAAATGTTCAACATTCCCACCAAGTTTCACCACTTTGGAGTTCCCCCATAGCTGCTGGCTGTCTCAGGGGGCTGCAAGGAGCAGGTGGGGCAGCTCCTGTCCCTTCTCCTGGGAGTGTGTTTTAATCCAGAGCTGCACCCTTTTACTGGATTCACTCTGGGCCCAATCCCAAACTGTTATATTCTGCTTCAGTAAGTGATGGATGGGGTGGCATCACTTTGTAAATGGAGCTGTGAGGTGTCTGAGTCCTCTCTGTCCCCATCCCCTGCCACCCTCCATCCCCCCCTCAGCTCCCAGCCACTCTCCCAGCATCATCCCACCACCCTATCCCTGTCCTTTCCCACACAATTGCTCACAGCAGGGCACAGGGATCCCCAAATCCCTCTCCCCGCCACAGCCAGCGCCAGGGAACGTGTTAGTAACTAATTTATGTGGGCATGATTTACATGCTTAATTAGCTCTGCTTTTATTTGCTGTATTCGCAAGGCAGAGTATTTCCCCACAAAGCTCTGTGCCCAGAGCCTGTTTGATTAGCTGCAGAAAGGGGAGCATTCAGCAGCACAAAGCTGAGCCACCAGAAAGTCAATACATTTTAAAGGATTTGAAAGGCTTTCCTCCCACCACCCCCAAATAAACACATTCTACAAACAGCGGGGAAGACAAAATTCTGAATTCAGTGCTAGTTATTAATTTTCTTTTTCCTTGCTGCTCTGCTGAAAATAGTCTCAAGGTCTTTGGTTTTTTGGGGTTTTTTTTTTCACTGGAGGACAAATAAGTGATGCAGAGCCTGGAATTTTTCTTAGTCCAACTTATTTCCTCTGTATCAAACTTTGTAAAAGGGCCAAACTGGGGATATGAAACCCCTTTGGCAAGAACTCTGCCCACACACCAACAGCCCCACAGGCTTATTCTGCTCAGAGAAATAAAGATAAAAACTGCAGGCTTTGCAGCGACTCTCCCCCCCCCCCCCCAAAAAAAAAAAAAAAAAAAAATTGCATCCTGAATTGCAGAAAGCTTGTGTGGCATTTTGGGAAGAAGCCTGGAGCAGCCGTGTGTGTGAGCACCATCTGTTGGCTGCATTGCTGCTCACAGGGTGCAAGCTGCAGCGAAACTGCGTGGCAGGAGGGACAATCCCAGCTTTAGGGAGCATTTCCTGGGCAAACAGCAGGGCAGAAGGCAGCAGGAATCGCCAAATAATGCAGAAATTTGCACCCACCCTCCAGAAGGGAATTTGGTGTCTCTCTACCTGGGCTCACCATCCTGATGCCCTCTAGAGCAGCCTGACAATTGTTGCAGTTTAGGATTTTCCATCATCCCCTTTCCCTACACAAATAACATGTTTTGGCCTCAGCAGCTAAGACAATTAATTCAGCCAAGGTTTTGGGAGCATTCAGGGTATTTGGCCACTGCTCCTGTTCAATCGTTTTAAGAACAAAGGGCTACAAATCTGCAGCAATTTACAATCTGACTTTCCAATTAAGGATTTGATGTGGTTTTATGCCTTTAAAGTGACAATATTTGTCAGGCCATTTGTTCGGCGCATTGTCTGCATGTGCAGTTACACAGGAATTGGTTTAATTAAGGTTAATTGGTGCATAATTAGAGCCTCTGCCAGCACAAAAGAATGGCTGCAGACCAGGGAGAGAGTCGATTTCTGTCCAGCTCCAAAGGACAAACGATGTGAAGGGGACATTAGAGTTGAGTGGTAAAAACCTGAACTGCTTCGAATCGTGGCTGTAATTTTTGTGCCCGCCCGCCTGGCAGGGCTGGCCCCAGGGCACAGAGCCCTGTCCCACTCACTGGGACATTCTGAATGCCAGAAAGGTGTTGGTGCTGATGGACCTTTGCAGCTGGATGCTCTCATTCCCCAGCGCAGGGGAACCACGCAGGATGCACCTCTGGGAAGCAGAACTGAGCAAAAGGGAGAGGAGGGGGGACGCTTTAAAGGAACTGTGATTTATTGCACTATAAACTCGCCTGGCATGGCTGGTCTGGCACAAACCCAGTGGGAGCAGCTCCTCAGCCTTCCCGTGGTGCTCCCAGGTGATGCCAGCAGTGGCTGAAGGAAAACTCTGGGGAAGTTCTGGCATTGGTGCCTTGTTCTGCAGCAGTCCAGGGGGTGATTACCCCAGGGCATTTGCTATGTTGTGTTTAACTCTCCTCCCATGTTTCAGTACTGAAAGCAAAGCCAAAAGAGCAGTGCCCAGCTCTGAACTCACCTGCTGCCTCCATGCTGGGCCCACCTGCAGATCTCCAAGCCCAGAGCTCCCAAAGATCCCAGTCCAGGGGTGCTGGGAGCAATCTCCCCCTCTCCTCTGAGGTGAAGGTGGCTGGGACAGGGGGGCCTGGGCCACCACACAGCCTCCCAGTGCAGAGGCTTCCATGGGCACACAGCCCTGGCAGCCTTTCCAGATGGCAAACGTTGCTCCAGCAGTGTGTGGAGATTTGAAAATGATGAAGGAACATGAGACATGGGGAGGGGAAGAGTGTGAGATATGAGTGGATAGGCTGGAAACGAGGTGAAGACGCCAGCAGACAGTAATTAAGGTCTGATCACTGTGGTCCTATGCTGGACACAGCAAATTAAGGAGGGAGGGGGTGTCCTCCATCTCACAGGGGCTTTCTCTGAGTTATTTCAGTGCTGACAGAATCTTGCACCTGCTGAGGGAAACGTGATCCTACCTTTGCCAAGCAAGGAACTGCAGGGATCTACCAAAAAGGCAATTGCCTCCACTGCTCTCCTTGACCAATGACTTTTCACAAGAAAAGTCTCCACTGCCCCTAAAAAATACTCCAGACCTTCTCATCCCCAGTGAATACAAATTCCTCCTCGTTACCATGGTGAAAGGAGTGACCCTCCCCACCAGATCAGCAGCAGCTCCCCCTCTGCCCCCCTGCACACCCTCCTCAGAGGAGAGCAAAATGGGCAGCAAGACAAACTCAGAGAGGAGAAAACCCTGCTGTTGGCAGAATTCCTGCATCTGTCACCCTGTCCAGAGCAGCTCCTGAGAGACAGGGCAGTGCTGGGGACAGCAGCTCATGCAGCTGTGTCAGAACTACTGGAGGCAAGGCATGATTCATTGGTGTTTGAGAAAAGGCAGGGAAATGGCTGTAGAGATCACAGGGAGCTGCAGAGAGCCCTGCCAGGCTCAGCAGCCATGTGGGCTGGGAATGAGGTTGAATCCTCATTCATGGCCCAGCATTCCCATACCCTTCCCAGAAAATCCCATTATCAACGTGACTGCTGGCAAAACAGACTGGTGGTTTGGGGGGAAAGGCTTAGAAACAACAGAGCAATTTTTCAGTCACAAGGAGCTGAAGTTTCTTGACATGCAGAATTCGGTTTTTTTTCCCTCATTGGAAGGTGTCCCTCTTTTCCACCTTGGTCACACTAAGGCACGATGGCTGCTCGTGCCAGACCTGCCCCTCTGCCTGGGCAGCCTCTGTGGAGCTTCAGGAGCTTCTTTGAAGAAGAAATACATAATTCTGTAATTTTTGACCTGCAGGTTGGAGTCTGTTGGCCTTAACCTCTCACTGCTTTGCTTTTGGTGCTGCAGCTGAGGGCACGGTGAGGGCATGAAAGGAGCTGTTTCAGCACTGAAGGCTCCACAATTAATTCTCTTGCTCCTACCACAGAGCACCTGAAGATCCATAGTGCATTCCATCCTCTCTAGTTTAGCTGTCTGGGAGTTAGGTGTCCAGTCAGGATCCCTCTGTGGTCCCTGGGAGGCACTGAGACAACTTGAGGGCAATTCTTCTTTCCTGAGCTGAGCATCCCAGCCCAGAAGGCAGCCCTGTGACCTGCTGTACGTGCTGCAGGTCTCACCCTAGCTGCTTCATCTGTCTGACTTCATGAGCCATGAGCCTGTGGAAATCTATCCTTCCATATTAACCCCTTGAAGGTCATCTTGTCCAGCAAAATCCAAAGGCAAAGCCAATTCCAGACCAGTCCAAAGGAGCAGTCAGCACCTACACGTGAAAAAGGCAATAAAATATGAATTAAAAATGAGCGAGGGCACTGAGGAAAGGATTTTATGCCTGAGAGAGACTCGTGTTGTACAGGTGGTTTGAGGTTGCTAAGCTGCAGAGAACAATTCAGGAGAAGTTTCCAAGGGACAAAGCAATGAAATCACAGTGCCACGGAAATCAAACAGCTCCGTACGTGCGTGAACAGCAAGAGCAGCTTCACTCGAGCTACAGGAAAACAGCAAAAAGGTAAATAAGTAAATATCCCTTAAATAAAGTATGGGACAAATGCATTAACAACCACTGTTATGTCTTTTTAATAACCATTTCTGTGTATTTAATCTTTGCACGGTGATTTTCCAGATAAACCCTCTCGGTTTTAACTCTAAGTCAGTGGCTCTGCCATCCACACTGCTCAGCCCATCACCACACAGTCGACCAAACAGGCTGACAAAGCAGAGGATTTGTGGTTTCCACACTGCTGCTGTAAGAAAACCACTTAGCACCTTGATAGGGGAGGGATGAGCTTATTTCTCTGCTGAGAACCAGGGAAATTCAGGAATGGCCGCTTCCCGGGGATGTGAAAAAGCCTTAAGTAAAGATGAGGAAAGTGAAAATAGCTGCTTCTTCAGAGTTTTCTACACAGGAGCCAGATGACAAACTGGCATAAGTCAACTGATGAACTGGCTGGGGCCAAGTCTGAGCCCAAAAATAAGCAGAAGTCTCCTCCACCCATAACTTAAGGCAACAAAATGCTTTGAATTTCTTTTAACCAGAAAATACTTTAACCTGAGAAGGGAAGGCAACTCAAGGGTCTTGCATGTGAGGTGGGATCCTCACTCTAAGGTTGCCAGCCATCTCTCTATGGATTTCATTAATTTCAGGATTCAACGGAGCTGTATGGATCACCTCCATCCCTAAAGGCCAGCCTAACTTTGCTATGACCCTGGGGGCTCATGAGTGAGGCCGTGGATCATCATCATCCATCATCATCATCATCATCATCATCATCACCATCATTATCATCATCAATCAGTGTTTTGGAAGGTAAGAGCAGCGTATCTCTGTGAATAAAAGCTTTCCACACATTTTTCATCCCCACATTGTGCCCAAAGGGGCACAGCTCCTCTGTTGGTTCAAGAAGGCAGCAGTTGAGTTGGGGTGAACGTCCTGGCTGAGAGATTGTGGAGATGATCCCAGCATTTGAAGGAATGGGAATTTGCTGTTTCTAAATCCCTGAAGACCTCCATGAAGGAGTGGGACAAACATCCAGGTGGACCCTTGCTCCCCTGCTTTCCATCTGGGCTTTCTGTCTTTCTGGGTGAGCAGTGGTATTTAATGTGCTCTGTTGCCCGAACTCCATCCCAAGCATGTTTCTTACCAAAGGTTTTTGTTTTCAGGCTCAGGTTTACAGCTGAACAAGCAATCCCTGGGGGACTGTGAAGTCCATTTGTTGACCTAGAGCATCCTCTTTAAATGTTGCTGCTGTATTGGTCATCCTGTTCATCGACTGCAGTCAATAATACACTCCCAGTGAATTTCTAAATATAACAGCACAGGAGACTGCTCAGCTCCAATTCTCTTCTTGCACAGCCTTGCTTCAGCTCAGAGTAATAACATTCAGAATATCTTCTCCAGAATAGGTTGAACAAGCCTGATTTGGGGATCAGAAACAGCTCATTATGCATTTATTATTTGCTTGTTAGAGTGGTCTTGCTGAGCTATCAATCCAGTCAGTTATGCAAGGAATTAGGTGCCCATTAGCTACTTTTACTCTGTTAATGGGATGAACTTTGTTTTCTCATTATTAAGTCTGTTGAAACAAAATGTACAATATATGGAAGGGTTTTATGGCTTGTATAATGAAACACGTGTTAGGCCATAACTCAGGGGCCAACTAAAAGTCATTTGCCTATTAAAAGGAAATTGTGCTTCAGATTATTCAGTCACAGTAGTGTGCGTGTGGGGGAGGAAAAGAAAATGGGAGCAGCTAAAAGAAACAAGTGAAAAGGGTTGTTTTAAGACACAGCTCAGTAGGTTGATGTTGGCTCTTGGCTTTAGCCCAATGGTGAGAAGAGTATTTGTAAAGTGCAGGGTCAAAAAGGAAAAACAACTAAAAAAAATGAATCTCCAATCATCAACGAGAAAGATCCATGACTGTAAGTATGGTACCAGTAATTCCAGTGGATTTTAGCCACTGGTGGTATTTTCCAGAAAAGGGAGAACACGATAGGATAGGGTAGGATAGGGTAGGATAGGATATGGGATAGGATAGGATAGGATAGGATATAGGATAGGATAGGATAGAATAGGATAGGATAGGATATAGGATAGCATATAGGATAGGATATAGGATAGGATAGGATAGGATAGGATAGGATAGGATCTAGAATAGGATATAGGGTAAGATAGGATAGGATGGAATATAGGATTGGACATAGGATAGGATAGGGTAGGATTGGAGTGGATGGGATAGGATAGGATAGGA
>VZTZ01041451.1:0-10865 GCA_013400955.1 Drymodes brunneopygia
GTTAATGAAATCCAATTTGCATGATTGAAAAAAATTCCAAGATAGCATAAAAATACATTTAAAAGAAGATATTTGGGGAGAAGTAATAATTCCTTTTAAGAGATGTCATTGACAAAGAAAAAGCTGTGATAGTGGCAATTCAATGTTTAGTAGTTTCCCAATTTGCTTAAGCTTACATACACAATTAAAATGCAAATTTGACTGCATATGCAATCAGGTTAAAGGTAGGTCTACATTACAGAAAATGTCACTATTGTTTTTAGTTAGGAGTAGAAGAAAAATTATACCTCGTAGTCTGTCCTCACCCATGCTGGGAAAACTTGGCACAGATGTGGCTTGGTTAATAGAAGAGTGCTTTGTCGGACTTATTTTAGGTCTGCTGAGGAGGGGAAATAAGAAGCTGGTTTATACCACCAGAGGGCTATACCAAACCAGCTATCAGCTATAGTGAGGGAACAAAAGCTGTTATCTCTGTCCGGTGTAGGGGGGCCCTGGGCCATCACTGAAGTGAGGGAAATTTCCAGCAGTTTGGTCGTGGAGAGCCTGGCTTTCAAACTGGTGCTGTACTTGTGCTCTGCATGTTGATGCTCTGCTTTTGTGAGAAATCAAACAACTACCAGTGAGCATGTTGCTTCAGTCCTCCTTGCATGGAGTATTTGATACTTGCTGGAAATATGCCCTTAGTAACTGAAAAGCTTCTGTCTTCTCAAAGGTAATATTTTAAATGAGTACTTGCATGAATCACAGATTCAAAATTGTGATTGCTGGGCATGTTGGGTCTTCTCAAAGTCAGTTAGTATCTAAAGGTTGCAGGCTATTCAATGTGGTTTCTGAGCCACAAGCCTAGCTCCTTCTCCTGTGTTAACTGAGCCTTGGGGGTCTTTGGCCTCTGGGTGAGGAGCTGAGAACAGGCGTCTCTGAGGATGAGTACTGACTCACAGGCACTGATGGTGGGCTGTGTACATATGGTGCAGAGCTGCTCAGAGAGGCCAGACTTGCATCGTGTCACTCTGAAGGAGTTCTGGTGGAGGGGAGAGAGGGATAGATGAATCTTGAAATGTATGGAATGCTAAGAACACTCAAAAAAATCCAGGAAAGGTTGTGAGGAAAAAAGAGCAAAGTGTTGGAAATAACAGACTAAATCATAGGTATCAATTTCGCTTGCTAAATCATCATATCCACCTAATGGATGTGGCCTTTATCATGTCTGCTGATCCTGCTTGTCTTGGGAGGCAGAAGTACCCCCTTCTGCACTGGAGTTTTCCCATCTCCTGCACATAGCTGCTCAAGCCTGGCATATGCAAGTCTCTGGATGAATTCTGTTGAAGAGGCTTTCATGCATGCATGAAGATAAGAGCATTCAAAAAAAGTGCCACAGTGTCATATTCATTTAAAACTGTATCTGGGGAGGAAAATGTTTTAATACCTAGATATAAAATAAAACACATCCATTAGAACAGTTCTCCCAGAAAAGAGAAGTGGAGGTTCATTTGAGTCCTTTCTGAAACAGGAGAGATTTGTGTCTCCCATTTACTACTCAGCTCTGCTTTGTACAAGCTGTGGACATGAGAGATACAGAGGCTGACTTCTGTGTCCTAGTGAGACCAGGCTTCCTGAGAGTCATTCCATTTATCAGAAAACTCTCTTGTTTCCCTTTCCCTCAAAGCCTGTTTTGAACAGATGCTGTGATTTTAGCTACTCTGAGTCACCCCGAGAAGTTAAAAAAACCTTTATTTACACAGGCTCTAGAGCTAATCTAGGGGAACTAGGTGCATGGGTTGAAATAAGGCTTGTCCTCATCCCCTTTGAATACCATGTCTGCTCTTGCTGTTGAAATAAAGCTGGCTTTTGACCAGGTATGCAAGACTTTGTGATCAAGGTTCCTCTTAAAATTCTTCTGCAGCCTGTAGTTATTTGCAGGGGAGGACATCTTCAGTTCTAGTTTGCATTGTCATTACTGTTTATATTGTCNGAAGTAAATGTCTTTTAGCTATATTTAAACAGTTCTAAGTGCAAATTTTGGTTTCGCTTTCTCAAATGAGGTGTGTTCACTAACATATTGCATGTGCATCACAACTTTATATTTGCATCAAGTACTTACACAGAGAGTGGCACGGCAAAGGGCTGATCTCAGCCAGAGCCTCTATGCCCATATCATGTAACATTCTAAAATTCCATGAGAATAATATAAAAATATGCATATTTGTGATCCTCTGACCTCATGGATACCAGATGTGCTGATTTTGGAAAACACTTCAAAGAACTTGAATTCAGCTTAAATATTTGCCATGCATAGGAGAAGCAAGACTTCATATAAATATATATATAGATATATACAGCATGTGTATATAAAATAAATATATTCACGTATTTGGAAGTAGAACAGCTGTTTCTACTTCTTCTTCATCTACTTGCTAAAGTTTTACACGCTCTTTCCATTATGCTGGTGCTGTAGCTTAGGTCAGAGAATGAATGTATGCTAGGGCCTTGGTAAATGATCACCCTGTGGCTCTAGCTGTTTCCAGGATTATCTGATTTATATGTCAGACAGAATAATCATGTCATTGGTATCATTCTCTTTCTTGTTTTTCATTTTAAAAATGTTATTTTTTCTTTCCCAACACATGGAATCATTTTCAGGTTTTAGTTCCAGATGTTTACAGATGACTTTTCCATGGTATGAACTCAAAATCAGTATCAGCTGGAATTTTAAAGATAGGGTTATTTTCATATGTTGTTGGGTCATGAGTTCTTCCAGTATTTTTCTAAAACAGAGAGCTCTTTTTGCATGGTTGGAATATTTTTTGCAGTTTTCTTTCTTCCTCAAGCATCACATTCTCATCTTATTCTTCAGAAACAGCCTCCATTTATTCTGTCTAAAGATAGGTATTAATGTCATGCCACTGTCCTCTTCTTTCAAGAGTTTTCAGTGCTTTCACAAATTTTTCACATACTTGATTGTACCATTAAGTAATTAACATGTTCTGTATTGGTATTCTTGTAATTGCTAATCTCCATTTCCATCCGTAAAGTATAGTAACTTATCCCTGGAAGTTGGTAGTTGTGCTTGGTTTCAGATACAAACTGGTTTGTGAAGTTTTCACTTTTAAGACCGTGGCTCACAGTTCTTTCAGTTGTGCTGATGCCTCTGGTTTTAGAATTGAATCACTGAATCACATTAATTGGGAGGGGGAGTAATTTTAAAAGGGAGCACCTTTACGTTGCAGCTATACAAATAGATTTATCGGCACAATTGTGAAGGAGGCAGATTGCACCAGGAGGATCAGAATTAGCAGCTGGGGCAGAAAGCTTGTTGAGAGAAAATGGCTCAATTATTGTTAGAGGAGCTGAGCTGTTTCCTTTGTTTTCTGTTGTTAGAACTGCCTTCCTGCTCCACCTTTGCCCTCTTCCCCTAATTTAAGTAAATTCTATTTTTTTAAGTCTTTTGTCACAAAGTATTGAAAACGTTCATCTCTTGGATGAAGGTGTTTAGTTTCCAGATTGTTGTGACAGCAAAGTGACTTCTGACTTCAGATGCAGTGATGACAAGGGCTCTCTTGATTCTCTTCCAAGTCTTCTTTTGTGAAAGTTTGGAAGAAAAATGTGCTTAGATCAAGCTAGTGTTTATATGCCAAGAGTCAGAGAATTTCATCTGGGTTAGTTCTCTGTGATGTGGGAGAAGTAGCAAGTAGCACTATTTGCCATCAGTTTGCAGACCAGTGAAAAGTAGAGCATTTCCTTCAGCTGTTGCCTTGGGTGCCTCCCCGTGCAGAAGGCGGGGCAATGCATCTGTGTTGTCTCTCAGTGTCAGGGTCTTCTGGAGACTCACAGTTACCATGTTTGTGTACCTGTGGAACATCATTCACACATCCTTGGTCTGACCACTTTGTGATAAAATAGGTCAAATAGATTTGCGATAAGGAAAAAAAAATTCCCCAATGCATAATGGCTTTGGGGAGAAAAAACATTTCAGAAATCATTCCGTGAAGGTGCGAGCAAGCATTCTCTAAATACTTGAAAGCATAACCTAAGCAAAATCCCATCTGTCATATGGCTAATCAGGGACAGCAATTCTTCCTGAGCTTTTTCTTTGGGAAGAGAGAAAAAATAAGGCAGATTTTCTGTTTGAAGTTCTTTTACCAAGTACCATGTTTACTTGCTGTGGAGCATGAGCTCTGAGAGTCTGGATTTTGTGCTGTTATTTTGCTACCAATGAACTACAAGGCAGGAAACAAACCCCTCTCTGAAAAAATGCCATGTACATTTCCACACTTAAAAATGTTTAGCTCAAGTTTGGTTTGGGCTGCATTCTCTTTTTGACTTGTTACTCTCCACTGAAGATTAGTTCCTTCCAAAAGGTTCTCTTTTATTTGCCAACCAGTATTTGAAAAGTGGGTCTGATCTTAAACTGTTTTCCTAGAGTATTGCTCTTAAGTTGTGCTATTAAGCATTTGAGAACTGTCTTTATTAAAGGTATCATGATAATCATTGTGTTTCTAAGAATAGTTTAGTTTTGTGCAGAATATTGGGGGGTTTTGCTGGTTTTCTGATGTAAAGATGCTTGAGCTGACCTTGAACTGGTTCTTATGAAGGGGTTCTTAAGGTGGGTTTTCATTGGGGGAGGGATGGGTGTGTTTTTTTGGTTTCTTCTTTCAATTTTAGTAATGGGGAATTGCTTATATACAGTTGTATAATTTCCGTCCACAATACAGATAAATGTGAAAGGAAGGGGTTGCACATCTCTGTGAAAAACAAGTTCTAAGACAAGCAGACAATACTTAAAGATAATCATACTTTGAAGAATATCAACATTTAGCTTTTTTTCCTAAAAAAAAAATGGAGATAGAAAGCTTACTTGTCTTCATTCAAAAAGCTAATGTAATTTCAAAATGGAAATTGGTCTAAGAGGTTTGAAAATGAGCTGCATCTGGCAGTTGGAAGACTTTGAGAAGTTCCTTTTTTTGCAGGGTGTTTAGATTAAAAAACTTAGCTGATATCTGGAAAAAAAAGTTTAAATGTCACTGACGTGCTTTGGAAACTGCATAAGAGTGTGGTCATATGTTTGCTGCTGAAAAGCAGTTGCAGTGATAATGAAAAGTTNGTACCATGTTTACTTGCTGTGGAGCATGAGCTCTGAGAGTCTGGATTTTGTGCTGTTATTTTGCTACCAATGAACTACAAGGCAGGAAACAAACCCCTCTCTGAAAAAATGTCATGTACATTTCCACACTTAAAAATGTTTAGCTCAAGTTTGGTTTGGGCTGCATTCTCTTTTTGACTTGTTACTCTCCACTGAAGATTAGTTCCTTCCAAAAGGTTCTCTTTTATTTGCCAACCAGTGTTTAAAAAGTGGGTCTGATCTTAAACTGTTTTCCTAGAGTATTGCTCTTTAGTTAAGCTATTAAACATTTGAGAACTGCCTTTATTAAAGGTATCATGATAATCATTGTGTTTCTAAGAATAGTTTAGTTTTCTGCAGAATGTTGGGGTTTTTTGCTGGTTTTCTGACATAAAGATGCTTGAGCTGACCTCGAACTGGTTCTTATGACTGGGTTCTTAGGGTGGGTTTTCACTGGGGGAGGGATGGGTGTGTTTTATTTTGTTTCTTCTTTTGTTTTTAATAATGGGGAATTGCTTATATACGGTTGTATCATTTCTGTCCACAATAAAGATAAATGTGAAAGGGTTGCACATCTCTGTGAAAAACAAGTTTTAAGACAAGCAGACAAAACTAAAAGATAATCATACTTTGAAGAATATCAACATTTAGGTTTTTTTCCCTCAAAAAAGGTAACTTGTTTTCATTCAAAAAGCCAATGTATTTTCAAAATGGAAAGTGGCCTAAGAGGTTTGAAAATGAGCTGCATCTGGCAGTTGGAAGACTTTGAGAAGTTCCTTTTTTTGCAGGGTGTTTAGATTAAAAAACTTAGCTGATATCTGGAAAAAAAAGTTTAAATGTCACTGACGTGCTTTGGAAACTGCATAAGAGTGTGGTCATATGTTTGCTGCTGAAAAGCAGTTGCAGTGATAATGAAAAGTTACTTCACCTCAAATATGGTGCATAACTGACTTGCAAACTCTTCATTCCCTGTGGGAGGTCAGATGGGTTCAGGTAAACCACTGCCAAGACTTCTTTAATCTTTAGTTGATTGAATCACCAGTGCATCCAAACTCATTAAAGTCATCTTTGTCAAGGACTTCTACAAGAAACAGATGTCCAACAAACATACAAAATTTAGTGAGATTATTTAAACACAACTTGTATTTAAAGTATTAGGAAAGATTGCAAACTAAATTATTGGTGCTTTGTATGAAGATTGAAATTGCTAGACATTCCACAGTTTAATTTTAAATATATTGAAATGAAAAGAAAATCTGGTTTAGCATTTGTACTTTGCTCTACCATTGTTTATTAAATATTGCTGCAAGGGGAACTTAATTTATCTATTATGGTATTTCATCCCATAAAAGTTATTTTTGGTATCCAGATAGTGCTGAGCTAGTTACATTTTTATTAGGTCAGAAGAGAGGAAATGGCCAGTAAGTTTTACAGCTGAAACTCATCTTAAATCCAATATCCTTTGTTACATTTGGATCTAACTCAATAAGGGCTGTTGGTGTGCTAATGTAAAGAGTTTTGCATTTAATAATTTTCTAAAATGTGTTGTTTCTAGGTCTACAGGCAAGACTGTGAAACCTTTGGCATGGTAGTGAAGATGCTAATTGATAAAGATCCATCATTAGAGAAGTCCATTCAGTTTGCCCTGAGGCAGAATTTGCATGAAATAGGTGAGCAATGCATTGAAGAACTCAAACATTTCATTGCTCAGTATGATGCTGCCAACCAAGATGTATCAGAGTCCTTCAAAGAGGGTTCATACTAAGGACAAAAATATGCTTTTAGATCCTCTGCACTGTGTCTGCCATAGTCCATAAATCTGCTTTTTGTGGGGAAAGAGGACCTCTTGTTGGAGGTTTGAACCCAAGGCCTGCGCTCCTTTGTAGTAGCTCAGGTGGCTGTTCTCTTGTCTACTGTGGTCTCCACGTTTGTGTTCTTCCTACCTGTTCTTGTTGACATGTATTCCTTTGAAAGGATGTTCTTTTCAAAAATGCTGGAAAGCAGCGAACTATTTTTGAAACCTCTACACAGTTACCATGGTAAAAATGATCAGTCTGATGTCTGTACACTTATGTTTTGATGCTTATAAGTGTAACTTGAAACATTGTATTTTTTATTAAAATTACATGAAGTTACTTTCATTCCTCAGGTTATGCACAAATGTCTTGTTATCATACATACTATAGGAAGGAAAAACTTGCAGAATTGGTCACAATTAAGATTTAAATTATTTATTCTGGTTTAATTTAAGAATTCAGATGAATTCCGTAAAATTACACTAGGGGTTATCTCTAGTCTCTGGCTGCCAGAGCAATTAACTACTTGGTGTAAGAAGTGCTGTATTTTTGTTCTAATTGCAGGTTCTACAAATGACTTTTAAATTTTGGTGTTCTCCATATCATGATTCATTACTAGTAAGCAGTATTATGTAGATCAGATTCCATTTTTTGTTACTGTTTGTTCTGTTTTTGACTTCACTGTACAGAATGTAGCTGTAGGCAGCCACTGAAAAGGTCACTTCTCTTACTGTGTCACTTCCCACTTACAACTTCTCAAGCCTTTTCTTCCATCAATTTTAACAATAAGGAGGCTGTGTGTAATCTTTATTTCAAACTTCAAGAAGGAGCAGGAATTGGGGTGTCAAGGATGGGCAAGGAAAGTGAGGCACTGCCACTTTTGACCTGATAGAACAATTTGCAGTTTGGGAACAGTGGTTGAGGAAAGTCAAGAGGCTCTCAGTGGAATCCTGACAATTGAATACAGTTATTAAGGTACTGTTTTTTATGAACATTATAGGAAAGGGATAATTTGAGTCATAATCACAAAGAGTTAAGTGTAAGCATGATTGTTTTGTATACATTTGCATTTAGAACATGTGAAACTGTAAGAGGACTAATAATCAAACTCACTATTTCCATATTTCATCAGACTGGTGTGCAGAAACACAAACGAAGTAGCAATGATTTTGCATGTCCGAGGTACTGTATGTATCACAGCATCTTACACATGCAAATCTTGATATGGTATATTAAATATGTATTGCATCAGATTCCTGAGATGCCTGGTTAGTTCTCACATCAGTAAGGGGCAGTTTTGCAGTTGGCTTTTCTTGTTTACGAGAGTTCAGATTGCTCCAAGGAGATGACCTGCAACTACCCTTGTTAACACCTGAGATTGTGTGAGCTGCACAGTGAGTGGGAATCAGCTCCTGGATCCTACAGGATGCTGATTTGGGGAGGGAGAGAGGGGAAGAGAGGCAAGCTGTTGTGACATAGTAGTGAGATCTGGCCCGCCCCTTCTGGCAACAACCTGGTTTACTGAGATTAGTCATTCTCTGATGCAGAGACATAACTACAGCACTTCACTACTTGCCTACAGGGCTGAGAGCCTTCAGGATGTTACATCTGAGTTTCTACTTTGGGTTAGAAATGCTAATGGAAAAAATAATAAAACTGTGTGTAATATATTTTTGATTAAAAATCTCCATTGTTACTGTACAGTTTGTTAGGAGTTTCCTTTGTTAGAAGCCTGATTAAGTTTACTGTTATAAAAGTATCCAAGTTTTCAAGTGCTTTTCTGTTAAGTAAGGCCTAAGTTTACAGTCACAGAATCATAGAATATCTCAAGTTGGAAGGGACCTGTAGTGATGGTTGAGTCCAACTCCCTGCTCCTCACTGAACCACTATGAGCATTGTCCAGATGCTCCTTGAACTCTGGCAGGCTTGGGGCCATACCACTTCCCTGGGGAGCCTGTTCCAGTGACTGACCACCCTCTTATGTCCAATCNAGCCTGTTCCAGTGACTGACCACCCTCTTATGTCCAATCTGAACTTCCTGTGATGCAGCTTCATTCCATTTCCTTGGGTCCTGTCACTGGTCACCAGAGAGAATTCAGTGCCTTCCCCTCTGCTGCCCACCTTAAGGAACCTGTAGAGTGCAGTCTCACTCTTCCACCACCTTGATCACTCTACTCTGGGCACACAAATAGCTTTATATCCTTATATTGTGGCACCCAAAACTGCCCCCAGCACTCGAGGTGAGGCCCCCCCAGAGCAGAGCAGAGTGGGACAATCCCCTCCCTTGCCTGGCTGGTGATGCTGTTCCTGATGCACCCCAGGATGGGGTGGCCCTCCTGGCTGCCAGGGCACTGTTGACTCAAATTCAACTTGCCATGGACCGGGAGCCACAAATCTCTTTCTGCAGGGTTGCTATCCAACTTCTCATTCCCCAAGTTTTACAGATAATCAGGACTGCCCTGTCCCAGGTGGAGAATCTGGCACTTGCCCTTGTTAACCTTTTTGCAGCTGGTGGGTGTCCCCCAGCTCTTAGTTTGTTCAGATCTCTGCAGGACTTCTCTACTTGAGGGAGTGCACAGCTCCTCTCAATTTAGTATCATCAGCAAACTCACTCAAGGTACATTTGACTCTTCTATCTCCATTAAAGAGTACAGGCCCTAAAACTGAGCCCTGTGGAGTCCCACTGGTAACTGGCTGCCAGCCTGAGGTATGATGAATGCCAACCCATTCGCTATGCCTAATCTTTTGCCTAATCTAACTTTTTAAAAATTGATTAAACTTTACTTGTGAACTAAGGTGTCTTTTGAATTTTTTATAAGTGCAACTTATGTGAAAGGTTTAATTCACATTTGTAAGTGATAAGTAACTGATTTTCTATCTAATACTTGGCATTATGTTGAATGTTTGCATTTAACCTTTTGTGATGTATGCTTTCAATTGATGTAAGTAAAATATACTATGGCAGTCCTTTAACTTAAGGAAGAAACATGGCTTTTAGTCTTGCTTGCTTTACAAGTATGTATTTTGGAATAGTTTCACATTAATGTAAAAAAAATTGTCCTTGGTCTAGTGGAGAGCCTCAATGGAGCTCTGGAAAGCTGTAGGAAGAACATTGGGGTAAGGAGACATGCTGTGATGGAGAAATTCAATTTGTCACTTTCAGAGCTCCTGAAAACAGAAATTACTCCTAGCACTTGTTAATGTTGCAGATAACCTTAACAATTAGAAAGAAGATGGAAATTGAAAGAGTATGGAAATTCAGTGCTGTCTGCCGAGACTGAAGTGATTATCTCTGTAACTGCACTTGGGCCAGTTGGCAGCTTTGAGTGAGAATGTAAGCAGTAAAGGTGAAAATCAGCAACAAAACCACTACTGAGATGAAAGGAGGCAATGGCAGGTATCAGAGAAGGACCAAATCCTTGTCATCCTCTTGTCTGCAAGATTTTCAATTTGGATGAGGATAAAGTTTTGCCGTAGTATTTTTCACTGTCATGAGGGTTGTACTGGGTTTGGCTGGGATGGAGTTAAATGTTCTTCATAGTAGCTGGTGCAGTGGTGCTGTACTTTAGGTTTTTCCTGGTAACACTGGGATATTGTAGCTATTGCTGAGAGAGCTTACCCAGAGTCAAGGCCTTTTCTGCCTCTCAGCCCACCCCACCAGTAAGGAGGCTGAGGGTGCACAAGATGTTGGGAGGAGACACAGTCAGGACAGCTGACCACAGGTGCTAGGGCATCATGCTCTGCATATAAAACTAGGGGTGGGGGCAAAGAGTTTGCCAAGGCTGCTGCTGTTCAAGGACAGGCTGGGTATTAGTTGGCTAGTGGTGAGCTAGTGGGTTTTTTGGTATCACTTCAGGGTTTTCTGTTTGGGGTTTTTTGCTTGTTTGTTTGTTTTTATCTATTAAACTCAGATCTTTAACTCAGTCCATGAGTTTTCTTATTTTTCTTAC
>VZTZ01041452.1:0-10098 GCA_013400955.1 Drymodes brunneopygia
CTGTCAGGTACATGCAAGCAGTGATTTTGAAGACAACTAAGAATTATCCAGATTTAGGAAGATTTCTCTTAGAAATAGCAAAATTCATATCCTTAATGAGAAGATTATGTCTTGCTGAATATCAAGGTTCTTCTCCAGATCCTCTTGGGATCCAGGGGTTTCTCAAAGGAGTTGCCAGAACTTCTCAAAACAATGCACTTTTCTCTTAGCCTCAGTCTCCCAGATGGCTGAACACCATTTGCTGACATTTTCTTTTAAAGAAATCAGCCTGACACCAAGAAAAATGAAGCAAATTCTGTCAACATTACAAGTAGTTAAAACGTGTTTTTTAACAGCAAAGTGGTGTAATGCATTAATGAGCAGCCGTGCTACCCTGACCTGTCATAGACTCTGTAGAATGTGTGAAAAAGAGAAAAGTAAATGAAAAATAAAATAAAATTGAAAGACAAATCTCAGCCAGTATATTAAAATAAAAATGAATATTGTTTTGATGAAGGGTAGGAGGAACAAGAACTAAAATTAGTTTGCTGCAGACTCCCACAAATGGGTTTTCAATCTCAAAGTGACGCACAATAATTTTATCAGATATTTTTGCCATGAGTTTACTAGTTTAAAGGATACGTTAGCATGAATCATCAAGAATTTATTTTTTTCAAATTATAAACAAGGCATTTTAATTATAGAAAACATATTTACTTGTCTGACAGCAACTCTACTATCTAGATTTGGGGAAAGAGGTCTGTAAAAGTAGAAACAGTAAGTACTGAAATACAAAAATTTAGCTGCATGAGCAAGTTAAAACAACTCTGGATAATACATTAAAATATGTAAAAACAACAATCTTCGTTGCCAAAAGGGTAGCTGATATGGTTTGTTCTGTTGGAGTTTTTGGGTTTTTCTATGTCTTTTCAAAAGGCTGGTACAAAACACTGTGTCAAGTAGGAATCACTTTCTCTGCCAGTCCTTAGAATACGCCAGAAAGAAAGCAGGTTCTGATATTCCAGATTTTTACAGGCATACTGAATATTGTCAGAAATTTTGGTGTATGAAACCCCCAAATTTATAAAACATCTTGAGCACCTATCATAAGAGAAAAAAAAAATCCAGGCAAATACAGTGATGACTCTGGAAGGCCAGTAGTGGAGGTGTCAGAATAATCTTCTATACAACTTACAAGATTGCCATGAGTGTTCCCCAAACCCACTAATCATCCACTGGTGAGTGAAGTTTGATGAGTGTGAAACACCACAGAGTAGCCANCACTAGTGCTTCAGAGATAGTTCTTAGATGAATGTGGACAGTCTACAATGTATGATATTATTCATTATTAAATCACTCGTGTTTATTACCTGGAAACGTAGCAGAAGACATATTTATTTGTAGTCATTGTACTCAGTGGTGAAAAGTGCAGCAGTGTAATAAACTCTTGCCCTCTGAAATATGTTTATCTTGTCACTTGAGCTGGCTTACTAATGTGATTTTCTACCTTTTGCAAAAGGAAGGCAATGCTTGCTGCAGTTGCTATGATACAAGACTAGTGCACTGAACTTTCTGGTGCATCAGCACACATTTTATTCCATGCAGTTCCCTGTCACTGCTGCTGTCTTCCAAAACTCCAAATATAGACTAAGGATTCACAAATATTTTTCTTGTTTGCTTCGAATGACTAGTAGCAATAGCACTGAGCTTGAATTTATCTAGGGGACTGAATTTCATTTATTTTTCTAAAAAGCATTTCATGAGACTACAGCAAAACAAGGATAAAATGCATTCTCTTGTGTTTTGCCCTTTATCAGCAGCTATAAACACCTAGCTTTGTCTTTCTAGAAGTTATATATCTAGAAGAGGCTTTATCAACCCTCTCCTCTCTAAGAGAGGAAAAGACAAAAAGAGGCACCTTCAGTGGACAGTTTATCCCACAAGCCCGAGACATTTAAAGCCAGGATGAATAACCTCCTGGAGGAGGTTGCTTTTAATACTGCTTAGAGAGGACACCTAGATAACTTAAATGAGATACCTTTTATATACCTAAAATTATAGGAGATGAATCCCATTGAAAGGGATAAGGTGATTTTTTTTCAAACTTTTGGCCTATGAATAATCCAAAACAAGATGAACAGGTGGAGATGTAGCAAACTGGGAGCATAATGCTATATATGGCAATAAATAAAAGTCAAAATGTAATGCCATAGAGAAGTGATTCTGTAGAGAAAAGTCTGAGAAACATAGATTGACCTCCCTTCCATGCAAAAGTAAGGCTTTTGTGAGAGCTGGTAATATTTCTGTAAGAGCAGCCTTTCTCTCATTTGCATCCTTTGCCTCAATCTCCCAAAGCAAAACATTTGACAGACTGTGTTTCTTCAGAGATGTATAACGTGTTCTCTGTCAGCTCCAGTGACTGTATCCTCAGGGATTCCTATTTTGATGACATTGCACCAGCTAGACAGAGACTGAAGACAAGAAAATAAAACTTTTCAAAATACTGGCTTCTTGCTGACAGTGGATTAGGCTGCAGAAAAGATACTCCTTTTATTTTTATGTAGCCTGGCAATTCATCAGGTGTTCTCCAAGATTTTAATAATGTTTTTCCTAGCAATATCAGGTAGGCTTAATGGATTTCCCTGCCAGTGTACTGAATGTGATTGCAATGAAGCATGAAACAAACTGTTTTAATGACTTACACTTAGGCCTGATGTTAATTTTCTAAGGACACCTGCCTCTTTCATTAATTGAAAAAGCAACCACTTGACTTTCAGTGAATAATTAATTTAAAAGTCTGAAGAATAATATTCATTGTACCTTAGGAAATATTACTGAAAAGTTTCTGGTAAATCACTTGAAAAATAAGTAATTGATTGCATCTATTGATTTTGAGATGCTTTCTGCCTATTGAGACACAATATGTAAAGTAGATGTGCCCCTTTCTCTGCAGCTGGGATGACAGCAGCTCAGTTAGCAGTGGCCTCAGTGACACTCTTGACAACCTCAGCACAGATGATTTGAATACCACTTCATCTGTCAGCTCTTATTCCAACATAACAGCCTCTTCAAGGAAGAACACTCATGCCCAGGTGAGTAGCTTTTCATTGCCATTTGTTGCAACACCCCCAAGTATACAGGACAACAAAAGAAAAAGTTTGGTATCAATGCCTCTAAACAAGTGAAATATTCATATTTTACAAAGTCCTCTATTACACCTGAATGCAAGAAGCCTTAGACCCCATTGACCCAGCCTTGGGCTGTGAGCTGACATCCCAAATTCCCTGCTCCCAGGGCACACATCACTGCTGAAGGTGCTGGCTGGCAAGACCCAGCTCTGCCCACCCTGGGGGAGCCCCCACNGAGAAAAACACATACTTGTCATTTCCCCCAGACAATAGGGAAATCTAGTTACTTTTGGAATGAGAATTACTTTAATCTTCAACAGGACAGATATCAGACCAATGCTGTACTCATGCAAAGATAGTCAATCAAATGCCAGCATTCTTCAGCCCTTTCCATTTCCTTTCCCACTCCATCAGGGACTTCCATGGTTGCTAACTGGAGATCAGCCTGTTCCCTTTCACATCAACAGTGATGGGCAGCTAGTTCTGGCTTACTTGTTCCACTGCATTATCATCAGGGTTGGGAAGTCTCAGGCTGACTATTTGACTTTGTGGTTTTGTTTTCATTTGGATTATCTCATGTTCTAGCTGCTCTATAATAAGCCTCTGTTTTATTTGCAAATTGTTTAGCAACAGACAGAGATGCAGTGCATGTTCAAATTTTACTTTCATTCTAGAGTTTCTTTATATTATGAAGACTAGGAAAAGAACTTTATCAGGTAGGCCTTTACCAGGCAGATTAAGCAGAACTCCATGGTAACTGGCAATCTTAGACAGAAGCTGAGATGAACAGAATACTCATTTTGCCAGCTTTTCTCCAGGTCTTAGATATACTGCAACACAGAGATCCCTTTCTCAGTCTTTTTAAGTGATTGGAGCAGTAATGGCTGGCTATAGACCGAGACAGAAATTGCATATTTTGTTGTTGCTTTCTTATTAAAATCATTATAATGGTGAAGAGAGGCTTTTAGAAAGTATTGTACTGCTCATTTTTTTGAAATTATGCAGTTTGCCTTAAAAACGTATGACTATATTTTACAGTCATTAATTTATAGTAAAATTTCTGTAAGCATGTTGTTACATGTTACACGTGTTGTAACAATCACTTTAATGAAAACTCTCTTTTGAAGGACCCTGCAATATTTTTGTAGATATTTGCTTGGGCTTTTTTCCCATTAATCCTTACCCATAATCTGTACAAGCATGTCCGAAGCACATATGTAATTATGGAAATGCAGAGAGCTTTTGCAGTTTGTACACCTCAGCTGACAAATATGTAAACAGGAACTGATTATTCTGTCGGTCATCTAATCAGTATTAATTCTACTTATGACAGCAGTGCCTAGGAAACAGCCACAGAGGGGTCTCTGTGGTGAAGGAGATGTGACAGCGCAGAATAATTAACAGCCTGTCCCTCAATATGATCCATTTTGCAGCCCCTCTTAGGTTGGTGATACTGAGAGCAGCACCATATTTTTGCTGTTAGAGGGGCAGAGGCAAGCAGGAGTGGTGAGAGGGTGATGTGCAAATAAGGCTTCAGACTGAGGTCAGGAGGCTGCAGAAAAACGCAGAAGGTAGTGTTACACCCAACAGCCTGTCAGCACAAAGAGCACCAGTCTTGTCAAACACAGAGGGTAGGGTCAGTCTCTGTTTTTATTTAAGCCACTTCCACAGCTTTTGCATTGTCTTATTGGGCTGCCTCTTGCAGCACTCCCGTAGCATGCCTCAGGGAAGGCAGATGCCCCTGGGGGATTAGGTCCTCAATGCTGCATCCTCCACATGGGTCTGAGTTTCAGAGGGAGCGTGAGCCCAGCTGGTTGCCTTCACACTATGGATGAGTAGTGCTGGCATAAGCCCCTCTTCTGCTCTGTTCGCTGATATAGCTAGAGATAGTTTCTTGTTAGAAACGATTAATTTCTGTGGAGACAGACCAGAAGAAAAGCCATCAGCTGTAGCACTTATGATTTTGCGGAAGATGCTATCCTTGCTCACTGGTGGCACAACATACTCTGCTTTGCTGGAGCAACTTTCCTAATCCAGTCACTGGAAGTCTTGGGTAGGAAAAAGCAAGAAGCCAGACTGAGGTGATTTTAATAGTATATTTAGGAATTCGCTCACCAAGCTTTTAGCAACACCTCTCAGCACAGGGATTCACTTCTGAAATTCAGACAGAGTTGAAGAACAATAGGGTATCACCACTGATTATTAGAATGAATTATGTTTCACTTCAGTATAGCTTTTCTATAAAGGAAAGGGATTAAATCTTTTGAAAATAAAAAAAAAAAGAAAGAGAAATGTCATCCCCAAATGGGTATGTTTTGTATGTTTTTAAACTTTTGGAATCAGGATACTAATGTTTCAGAAGCAAAGTTTCTTTGGCCCTAGCTGCAAATAGACCAAATNTCCCCAAATAGGTATGTTTTGTATGTTTTTAAAGTTTTGGAATCAGGATATTAACGTTTCACAAGGAAAGTTTCTTTGGCCCTAGCTGCAAATAGACCAAAATCTCCTCCCCTACTATGTTTTAAGAAATCATCAAACAATGGAGATGGTGGGACTGACGATTTCTCATGTGACTCTCTTGTAGCTGAAGACAGACTCAGAGAAGCGCTCAGTTACAGACAGTGAAACTTGGGGCAGCACTGAAGAACTGAAGAAACCAGAGGAAGACTTTGACAGCAATGCAGACAGCAGTGGCAAGTGGAAAGGCCTTCCCTCAGGGCTGTCTGAAGAGTCAGAGAAGGGGGGGCAGAAAACATCTCTCTCTGTATCACAGACCGGATCTTGGAGGAGAGGCATGACTGCACAAGTAGGAACAACTCAGTCCAGGCACAAAGCAGGAACAAGTGCACTCAAGACCCCAGGTAGGAAACTTCTGTAGTTCAGATTACAGTGGTCTTATAGTAATTGATGGATATTATGTTTGTATATATACAGTCTGCATGTTGGTCTCTCCTCCCATAAATGACTGTAAGCCCAGATTGTAATACTATAATAACTTTTTCATTTCTATAACTGTCAGTTTGCTACATGCATAATAATTTATTAGGTACACATGATTGCATTTTGTTGTACTATCATCTGTGTATGTCTGTTAATTCTTAGAAGTATTTTTGGACTTACCTGTGCCTTATTCATATTCTCTAAAAACCCGACCTTTGATAATTCAGTATATGCAGAGAAATGGCCAAATACTTGAAGCTGAGTCAAAAAGATCGAATATTCAAGGGAGGGAACTCAAAATTATATTTTTAGTTATTTCTGAACTAAAGCTGAATTATCACATTCCACATACTATGGGTGTTCTACAGACCACTGTTAAGCAATAAAAAATTGTAAAAAAAAGTCTTTTTGCACACTTTCAGTGCTAAATGCCTTCTTACCTAATTTTGGAAGGCCTCTCAGAAGCAGCAACCGCTTCTGCAGTCTAGTTTCAAAACAAAAAACCCAAAGCTGGTGAAAAAGTGAATTATTAAAACCATCTAATCCTGATCAATCATTTTACTAAGGAAATGTGTATTCTCAGTAGGACATTTTCTGGAGCTTTGTCATGTCCTGACAAAATAGTGCATGTGCTTCAACCCCTAGTTGTAAAGGCAACTCACAAAGATCTCCTCAGAATAAATTCCTACCGTTTGTGACCCCATTTTGTTCTTTGCAATATGGAACTGCTAAACATTGGTCAGTCTCTGGTCTGTGAGATCCCTGAGAAGCACTGCCATGGTGATCATATAGATACAGAAATTATACCCCTCTAATAGCAATTAAAAATGAAGATACTAAAATGTTTTGCCAAGCTAAGCTTCCCAGATCTGTTTAGCTGAAGGTGATCAGGCAGCCACTATGCAACACAGAATTGAGGCCTTGATTCCTAATGGTTTGTGTGTTTGCTGGGTCAGAGTCTGATCTGTGTCATGGCATGTGCATCTGTTTGTGTNCTTCAGGAGATGTGTATTACATGTAACGTTTTATTTTCAAGTATTATTTCTTTCATATAGAAATACTGCTAACAGAAAAAAAATTAATCAGAATTCCTTATGGTTCACTCAAGATAATTTTCTACAACTACATTTTCCACCTATAAAACTGGAAGTCCTCACAGGAATTTCAAGCTTTTAATACTTAATGCTTACCTGTAATGTGTCATACCTGCTACGGAGAGCTGATGGGAGACTAAAAACCAAACTGGTCTGTTTCCTTAGGGTAATTCTTTTATTTGTGAATTTTTTCATTTTGAAATTGTAATCATACAATGTTGAAATTAGACATTAAGACATTGCAGCTAAAACACAAGTGACCTTTTCAAATATACTTTTACTTAGGAAAAACCGATGATGCAAAAGCCTCAGAAAAAGTGAAAACTCCTCTGAAAGGAGCCTCCATACAGCGATCTCCATCAGATGCAGGAAAATGCAGTGGTGATGAAGGAAAAAAGCTTCCCTCTGGCATTGGGAGATCAACTGCTACAGGGTCATTTGGATTCAAGAAGTCTGGGATGGGATCTTCTACCATAATCCCCACAAGTGGAGCGACCATCACAAGCGGGTCAGCAACGCTAGGAAAAATGCCAAAATCTTCAGCTATTGGTGGGAAGTCCAACGCAGGGAGGAAGACGAGCTTAGACGGTTCTCAAAACCAGGATGACGGCGTCCTGCATGTGAGGTCAAAGACAACTCTGCAGTACCGAAGTCTGCCTCGCCCATCGAAATCCAGCGGCAGTGGGATCCCCAGCAGGTGTGGCCACTGCTCCAGCACCAGCAGCATCGACTCCATCGTGAGCAGCAAGTCTGTGGGTGCTGCTGCCACCAAGCTGCGAGAGGCAAGCAAGATCAGTTCCAGGAGGTCCAGCCCTGTCACCATCAACCAGACGGACAAGGAGAAAGAGAAAGTGGCGGTGTCCGATTCTGAAAGTGTCTCTCTGTCCAGTTCCCCTAAATCCAGCCCGACTTCGGCAAGCACCTCTGGCACACCAGGACTTAGACAGCCAGGATCTAAATACCCAGATATTGCTTCCCCCACGTTTCGAAGGTTAGTGCATTTCTATGATTCCCTGAAGTTGCAATATATAAAGCAGGGATTTTCAATGTGTTGAAGTACTTTGCAAAAAGCCTTTTCAGGGAATATTTTGCCACAAACAAATCAAGCACAGGAAAATAAAAGGACAGTATTTTCTTCATACAACACAATTATTTCTTTGAGATTTAAAGACCTTCCCAGACCTGAAATGGCTGCTCCTTGATCTTTAAGCGTTTTAGGTACCTCCCCATAACCATAGCTTGAAGCTTACAAGGTGGACTCAATGATCCTTATGGGTCCCTTCCTACTCAAGATATTCTATGATTCTAAGTTCAGCCACATGTGAAATTTCTTCTCAATACTGCGGTAAACCCCCAGAGGGAAGAAGGACACTGTGTTCAGGCACATTCTGTTAATGGAACAGGCACTGCCATATTCTGGATGGAGAACTGAAGAGCTCTTTAAATTATACTTAGATTTGCTTTCGCNTTATTACATGACTGATGACCACATAACCATCTGTGCAAAAAAATGACGAGAGGGAAATTTTGCACAAATACTTAGATGTTTATTAAACTATGAAGGATTTTGCAAGTGTTTATTGCAATAATTTAAGCAGATTTGAGAAATGAGGAGTTTAAAAGCTAATGACTTGGGAATGCTTAATTACGGAAGTTGGGTGAAAGTGTAATCTGTTTATGATCTAATAAGACAAAAATGTGATTATTTTACCTTTCTCTGGGAGGGTCTCTGCTCAAAGAGCACGTCTGAATAGGAGTGAATAAGAGCTGTTATTAAAGAAACAAACCATGATTACTGTGATATGGTTAAGTGAATTTAAATTTGCGCTGCGACTGATCAACTAGGTAGGCATGATTTTCATAGCAGTAATTAAAAATGCGTAGTTTGGCTCTTAGGATGTTGCGCCATGAATGTTTAATGTGGCTATCAGTTTCTCTAAAGCTATTTGTTTTACATTTAGGTTGTTTGGTGCCAAGGCAAGTGGTAAAGCTGCCTCTGCACCCAGTACTGAAGGTGTGAAACCCACATCGGCAATGCCCAGCCCTAGTACCACATTGGCACGGCAAGGCAGCCTGGAATCGCCATCCTCGGGCACAGGCAGCATGGGCAGTGCAGGTGGGCAAAGTGGTAGCAGCAGCCCCCTCTTCAGTAAACCTTCGGACTTAAATGCAGATGTTGTAAGCTTAAGTCACTCCCTGGCTTCCAGTCCCGCCTCAGTGCACTCTTTCACATCAGGTGGTCTTGTGTGGGCTGCAAACCTGAGCAGCTCTTCAGCGGGCAGTAAGGACACACCAAGTTACCAGTCCATGACTAGCCTTCACACCAGTTCTGAGTCTATTGACCTTCCTCTTAGCCATCATGGCTCTCTCTCTGGACTGACAACAAGCACTCAGGAGGTTCAGAGCCTGCTCATGAGGACTGGAAGCGTCAGATCTACTCTTTCGGAAAGGTGAGCTTGCCTATAGATACAGTGACCACAAAATAAGTGAGAGGCAAAAGGACAGGAGCAAAAAAATATAAACCCTCCACCTGTTTTGCTAAAGGGACACTGTTTAATTAGCAGCTTAGTCCTTTATGTAAAAAAAGGAAGGAAGAAAAGAAAGCTGAAAGGCATTGTAATGCAAAATCAACTGCCTTTTAAGGTTTTACAAGCACTTTTTCTATATTGAGAATTTTTTTTGGTTCCCTTGTTCTGGAGACAACGAGAGAAAAGGGGGGAAATTGTCTAATTAAAGGCAAGTGTAAACAGCCAAGAGGCACATAATGATTCCTGCATGCTGGATCCACCTGCTGTCCCAGCATTTGGCAGTTCCAAAGCAAGCAAACCTCCAGCTGTGGGACCCCAGCTTTCCTCTTCCCATTAGCTCAAAGCACGGCCAGAGCTGGTGTGCCTGGTCTTCAGCTGACCAGTGTTGCCTTAAAATACTCAGTCCTGGCAAGTTGCTTCTTACATGGT
>VZTZ01041455.1:0-11730 GCA_013400955.1 Drymodes brunneopygia
AAGAAAGAAAGAAAGAAAGTTGAGGCAATATTGAAAGTCTGTTTCCCAGTGAGAGCAAAATCTAAGAAAAACTTGTCAGCCTTCTTTATGTTTGAGATTTTCATCTGATTTATTTGGAATCATAGGCTCTATAGAAAGATAGCGAAGTATTTGAATGTTGCCTGATAAGAGACAGTCCAAAGACAACAAACGCATTTATATAGGTCAAATTGCTTTCTTTCTTTCTTTCTTTCTTTCTTTCTTTCTTTCTTTCTTTCTTTTCTTTCTTTTTCTCTACAAATGCTCAGGGGAATGAGAGTGCTCAAGTGGACCCCCAGGATCAGTTGTTTGGCATACACAAAGCATGAGGGGTACAAAAGCAAGGGGGACTAAATCTATCATCCCTCTATTTTATCTTCTTCTGGTGGAGGAAAACATACTGACAAGAAGAGATGACTTTCGGAAGTGTGACTGTGGTGAGAACAGACCACACACCACAGAAGAAACCCTTGAAGTGGCCCAGTGGCTCCTGGCCTCCCATCCAGGGATAGGAGCAGGAGGGCAGAGACATTTTTTTGGTTTTATGGATTTGAATGTGCCCACCTGTCTGTGGGATGTGCTAGCAAACTCACGGTCGCCTTCCCCAATTCTGACCGATTTTGATCTCTGTTCTTCATTCCCATGAATGACACACTCCTATGGATGAATGAGTGTTGCCTCAGGACACAGCTCCCAGTTTCTCCTGTGGTGCTGAGGTAGCACACTTTGAATTTTTCACCTCTGTTGACAGTACCTCTCCTTGCCACTTCTGTGCCCCAAAATTAATAATGGCAGCAGCCTAGCAGGACTGAATAGCTAAAGAAGTTAGCTTTTCTTTCACTCTTTCACTATAGACACTCACAAGGGCATGCTTTCTATACAATACTGCTTTTTCAGTTCTTGTATATCACAAAATGATCTAGGCTTTTAAGGAATCTTTCTTTTTTAAAATTCATAGAAAATCTTGCCTTGAAGGAACCTGAGAGATGGTCTTTAATTTGCTGTGGGCTCTCTTCTCTGGCTGTTTTTCCTCTTTAGACACAGTTTTAACAAAAAGCTTTCTTCCTTCCTCACTTCAACAAGTGTCACTTGTGAGGTGTGCAGTTTCACTTGCCTTTCAGGCACTGTGAATGCTGGTATTCAAGCTCTTTAACCCCACACAAAAACTGCCTTCCCTAGCATGCACATTTCCCTCTACTGAAGCCCAAGCTACTGCGTGTAGTGGCAAATTACACAAATGCTTACTGCATGGGTTTTAAACTGGAAGTAAAACAAACCCTCACATGAAACAAAGCCAGATCAGTTCCCCAGTTTTGTTATCTCTGTGTTAGGCACAAGGGTGGATAATGTCAAAGAGTGAATGTTCTTGTAATGGGATACCATGCTGCCACATGCACGGATTAATTTTCTGCTCTGTGCAACAGAAAGGCAGCCCTGCCTTCCTTTGAATCCCCTTCATTCATGAGCTTACTAGCAGAATATTCACTGAGAGTCCAAACCTAAGAATGTAATTATAGCAAGAGTGAGTTGAACATGAATCATTTACCACAACCAATGCAGTTATTTCTCTTATATTTTTACTGCCCTCTGTTTGCTATGGCCTCTATTGCTACATTGTGGAACTAGTTGGTTACACAAGAATATCAATCCTCCCAGGCCTCATATTTCAGGGTACTGGGTAGATTTGTTAAACACAAATCATTCCAGTCATAACCAAACAAAAGAAAATAAATTCTGGTGTCTTTTTGCCTTCCAAAGTTCTGCTTTACCTGGAAAGTGCCATTGAGTAACTACTGTTTTACATCTTTCCACTGTGAGTTTCTTTCCATTTTTTTTTTTTATCATACTTGCCAAGAAGCACACAGAAACTATTTTCTGAGAGATGTCTCAAAGTGCTCTGACTCTGGCAAAAGGAGCTCTGTGTGATACATGAGGCAGCATGATCACAGCCTGCATTACACTGCCCTTGGAAGGAAGGATTTCACTGAGTGTTTAATGTCTGGACTGACTCACCTGACAGCACCAGAGGAAGCACAGGGGGACAAGGTTGGTGTGCTCTCATTTGCAAAGGAACAAGCAAGTCACAGTTGGGTTGCTTTTCTGCTTCCCCCAGTTTAGGCAGGCTTCAGGGAAGGGGTAGGGATTTCTGCCCCCACTGGAGACTGTCTCTCCACCTCTACCCCAAAGGCAGCCCTTCTCTGAAGCACATCATGGTAGCAGCGGCAGTAATAATAATAATAATAAGAAGAAGAAGAACACTGGTGGGAGCACCATGATTGCCAATCAACAGACATTCTTCCATCCTATCCCTTATTTCTAGTGCCACTTAGCTGAGGTGGTTGGTAAGTTAGAGACTAGCAATTTGTAAATACCTTTAGATTGTGTGTTTTAACATGACCAACACCATATCTTGACTCTGTAGAAAGTAATGCATTATGTGTAATACTATCCAGATAAGCTTATAATGTAAATATATCTACAATGAATGTCAAATTACTCTTCAAGCTCTATGTATGAGGAAGAACCTCATCTCCTCTTGAGATCTTTTTTAAATTAATGATATGAAAAACTTGTTATTCATTTATACATGTATAAAAACCCATTGCATTCTTTTCTTCAAAAGAAAACACTACTGCAAGAAAGAAGGGAATGTATTTACCTGTGTGTGATATCCAAAATCATGTGGTAAAACTAGGAACTGAGGACTGTCAAATTCTTGATGCCATACATTAGATCTCATATAAATAAGATAAGCACAAGTTTATGGTTAGCTGTGTAAAGCTGATCCTCTTGATTATATATACATTATAGATATATATTTATATATGCTGTATAGATATACATATATTATACACAACATACATACAGTGAAAGCAAATTTGATAAGGTCATATTAACTGGGAACTTGGATGTAATGTTGTGTTCCATTTGGAGGAAAAATGTCTGTGTTATTTAGCAGCACTCTAATTTGTTATACAAGCTGGAGAAAAAAGGTATTTCACTGAATAAGCCATGAAAGAATAAGAGGATGAGGGTTTGAAACATTTTGAAGAGACAACTAAAATTACATGCAATATATATGTATGTACTTCTACTGAGTTGTATTCCTAGTTAAAGCATTGCATTAAACAGAGAATTATAACAACAGTAAAACTGTGATTGTATGTGGCATCTCTGTTTATTTTATCTTTCTACGGACTGAACTACTCTGTGAAATGTAATGGTGATTGATAGAGAAAAATGGTTTCCTACAGTAGCCACAGGCTATGAGACTGTCTGTAGTAACTAAAAAAATATATTCTAACCTTCTTTTCTCTGACTTTCTTGGCAAGTGTGAAGTTCAAGAGAGGTCTGAAATACAACTTCACTTGTCCTCGTTTTGTCCATATCTTTGTTCCTCCTTCAGAAAACGTCACCTTTAACCACAACGTCCCTTGAGCAGTCTGACAAGGGCCTCCAATAAAACATCATTCCAGATATTCCTGTCATCCAAGTATTGAAAGGGAATAGGTAAGATTCTTTTGTAGCCATCCTGCTATACCCAAGTAAAAGAAAATTTTAATGATGCAGGGAGATGGCACCACTAACAACCAAATACATGTTGAGCTCCCTTTGCCTTATGAATGCAAACCTAGCTGCAGAAATGCTCAGAAAACATCTGGGAGGAGAGATAAAGAAATAACATTCATATTCATCTACTCAGGGTCTCAGAGCACTGTTCCACCCCCACTTCAGAAGCAGATAGGGCTCAGAAGCAGCAGAGGGACCCAGTCGTGGTGACAGGGGACCATGCCTGCCCAGGTAAATCTAGGTTTTGGAGCACAGTCAGTCTGCCAGTTTGACAAGTGGTTGAAGAGGGGGTCTCTTGGGCATGGTGGATGCATCAGCTCTGTCAGGGTCAGAATACTTCTGTCCAGATGCTCCAGAATGGGAAGAAGCCATTTTAATAAGGTAGTCTATGTTGGCTTCCTTTTTCTAAATTTTTCCTTTCTAAAATTTGAGGATCCTCACAGTTTCCACCTTTAAAGGACTTTACACCTGTCTCATTCTGTCTGCTGGAGACTTACTGCCTCTGCCATTTGTACTGCTATTTCTTCAGCCCAAGCTCACCTTTAGCCATTTCACCCACCTCCCTGCTCACCATCTTTCCACAATGAAAGTGAGAAAAGCCACTTCTTCACCTGCCTTTTTCTCAGAAAAATTGATGTGTTTGAACAGATTTATTTGCTTGCCCTGTATTTAAGCTCCCTTGCACCCTGCAGAGCAGGGACTCTGTTTATAGGCTGTAAGGTGGGAAAATTTTAAGGGGTAGAGCCTGATGGTCAAAAGACATTTGTAAGAATCACATTAGAGACACAAAAGGCTACCTGAACTCTGTTTTCCCAAGGCACAACTATTTTCGGCATGTACATTTCTTATTTTAACATGTATTTAAATCCACATTGCAGAAACATACAGCTAAGGTTACCTGTAAATTCGGAGCACTGATGCCAAACTTTTGTTTGTCTTCCCACATATTTTGAAAGATTCTTTTGCCAGTGCTGATCGTACACAGTAGAAAAGGTACATGGATATGCCAGGTTACCTGCCTAAGCCATTCACTCAGACTCACAATTTCACCACAGGGCTGTAAGCAAAGTTACCTTTTTCTTTAAAAGAGTAGAATCACACTTAGCACAATAAAAATTGCTGCCTCAATCTTCAAGTGCAGCCAGTAATATTTACACTTCATGTAGAACCTAATAATGTACATCATCTCCCCTGTGGAGAGACATCTTGAGACAATGGCCAACAGGCCAGAAGTGTCTTCATTAAGTGCTTCTCTTTGAGACCATCTATTACCAGAAAAAATTAGCTAAAGTGTAGCTCCCTACTTCACCCTGAGTTCTGGGTACACCCTAAGAAAATCAATGCAGGGAAATGCTGCTATTTAGTAAATCCATTAACACTGTTTCTGGCCTTTTGCCAAGCATTGCATGCAGCATCTAGACATGGGAATCTACTTGGCGGCACAAGGAGATTGATACCTTCTTCTCCATAGAGCTTGCCAACTGCACTTCTGCCAACACACAGAATTAGGGAAAACAACAAAATCAGCAAGAATGATATCGAAGAAGTGGAGAGACAAAAATTCTCCTTCTTTCTGGTCTCTATCTTTGTTCTGTCTTGCCACTGTCTCTGTCCTGATTTTTCTCCTTCCTCCCTGTCCCTTTCTTCCTCATCTGTCTCTGACAAGTCTCATCTACCTCTCCAGGTTTCTTTCTCNCAAAAGTTTCCAAGTGTTTTAAGTAGTATATTTTCCATTACATGGAATGTCATTTCCTTGTATGGAAAAAAGTCACCATAATTCAACAAAAGGGAAGGTTGACATCTTCTGTTTCATGGCTTTCACATCATGCTAAGAAGACATGTACTAGACAACTACAAAATAACAGAGCTGGTTGGGAACTTTCTAGAGAAACTTTTTGCCTGCTATAAAATTCTTATTTGTTAAATTTTGTTGTTTTTGCTGTTGCAGAGGGGCAGGGTAAAGCAAGAGGAGACTGAGGGGAGACCTTATTGCAGTTCCAACTTCCTTTTAAGGGGAGGGGAGGGGCAGACACCAATCCATTCTCTGTGGCAACCAGTGACAGGACCCAAGGGAATGGCCTGAAGTTGTGTCAGAGGAGGCTTAGGTTGGATATCAGGAAAATATTCTTCATCCAGGGTGATTGGGCACTGGAACAGGCTCCCAGGGGAAGTGGTCACAGCACCAGCCTCGTAGAGGTCAAGAAGCATCTGAACAATACTCTTGGGCACATGGTGTGACTCTAGGGGATGGGGCTGAGCAGGGCCAGGAGTTGGACCCAATGATCCTTGAGGGTCCCTTCCAACTCAGCTTATTCTGTGATTTTGTGATTTCAAAGGAATTCCTGGTTTTGAAATGCTCTGGGGAAAAAAAGGGAAAAGTTGTGTGGCTTATGCACAGCCTTGAGCAGAGGCCCACCAGAGACATGCACCAGCCTAGAACAAGCATAAGCAGATTTCCATAGCATTTAACAGAGAACGGGAATGACCACAATTTTTGTTCTGGGCATGCTTGGGTCATACTCTAGAGTACACAATCAGCATATCAGCATGATTAGGCTTTTATGAACACTTATGGAGATGCTACTTTAATACTTTGGACCCTGCAAAGAGGAATGAAAGGGAGGAATATACACTTTAAAAGACCCATGCTAAAATAAGCGTTAATCCCTTGCAGACACAGTTCAGACACAGGAAAGGGCTGAAAAGGGAAAGTCAATGGTGTTTGCAAAGAACTATGAAGCCACAGTGAGAACTGAAGATGAGGCGTGTCATGCTTCATTTGTCAAAAATAGGACACCCTCCTAGGGGCAATGTAGAAACATAATTTTCCCAAGAACAGGAACTTTTTTAAATGGGTTGAAGGCCTTTTTGGATACAGTTTTTTCTGCTATACTGATGACAGGTAGAGCCAGGGGTACAGGTTCAGACGACGAGCTACTGTTTAGAACAGCTACAGTTAGACGAGATGCTTCTCAGTCTATGTGTGCACAGCCCCAGGGTTTCATAGGTTTTGTAGATGCAGCTGTAACAATAATTATAATAACTGGTGTTATTCTGGGAAAAAATGAGAAGTAGAGAGGGGAGGAAAGAAGAGAAATCCATTATTCAAAGCTGCAAACTATATGGGGAGAAAATAAAACTGATTGGTTTGCTCTGTATCCAGGAGTCCCGGTCTTCTGTTCTGGGAGAGCATTTGTTTCCTACAGCAGTGATGTCCAGTTTTGCATGTCCTTGAAGGCAGTAGAACCACCTTTGAGATAAGTTTCCTGAGGCAGAGGAGAAGAGCCTTCTTTCCTTACCCTGGGTGTGATAGTCATAGCTGGCATGGACCTGCCCCTCTCACCCCTCACAAAAGCTCTTCATGAGAAGTGAACCAAGCAGTAAGACAGAGAGCTCTGGCCTGGAGCAGTGCAATCTGGAAAGGGCAGAGTAGGACTGCTCTGTTAACAGGGTCTGACATCCCCATCATGTTTTCTCCTCTCCATCATTCCCTATTAGCATGCATCCCACCAAGAGTGCCAGGAAAGCCACTTCACAAGAACATCACCCCACCTGAATACTCACCTGAAATGAGAGGAGCCTTACAAAGGGAGCTGCGAACCTGTGTGACAATCATCCAAAAGGCAAGGAAGGGACAGGCAGTAGTTTACATGCGCTTTTTCCATTTCCATATATCCCCCCCTCTCTAAGTTTGCATTTTGTACAGAAGGGACAAATAAAATAATACATTTGGATTCAATTCAATACAAATCACTGCTCTTCCTGTTATGCTGGACATGGGTTGTGACTGTGATGGATAAGCAACAAATACATGGAATAAAAAAATATACCCTTGGCTGTTAATGTGCCAGGAGAAGCCTTGAGACTCTGGTTTAAAGTACTTTCCATTGCACAGCCTGTCTCCTGCTCTATTGCCTTTTGCCTGTTGTTCCAAGAAATCTTCTCCAAGGGGCTTTCTTTCTATTAGGTTATGGACCTAATCATAAAGCAGTAATTCCTCAGAGGCCTAGGCAGTGCTGATTACCCTCTAATGAGATAAAGTTCCCCTCATCTCTAGGTCACTGCCTTGAAACCACCTCTAGTTTCTCCATGGCTAGGAGTGGTCCCAATCTGTTGATGACAAAATATATTAATGGTGGTAGGTACTGCTGCCCAAAAGCAAAGCACTTAAAGGAAGAACCTAGATGAAATGTAGAATTTAGGGAAGGAGTGTTACGAGTTTTACCTTTAATTTCTGCTGTTTCTCATCAGGTCAGCAGCTTATCTGAAACAAATTCAAAATTAACCTTCAACTCAGTGCAAATACAAACCCAGTGACCATTTGTGAATACATCTCACTCATAAATTTGTCAGTAAATTATTCTAGAGTGAAAGTGACAAGGGGAAGAAGTAGTGTAGTATTATGCCTGTAGTAACATAAGCATCAGAAAAGCAATTCAAAACTAGAAATGAAAAATTCAGCAAAATGAAAATTTCATTTAACACAATTCCATAATTTATTCTTTGATTATTGTATGTATTTCTAAAGATGCAGTAATAAATCAGTGAAATTCATGCACCATATAAAATATTGAAAACAGTTTTCAGGATTTCTCACTTCATAGAAAGTTGTAGAAACAAGCTTTTTTTCCAAGCCTAAACAAGCAAAATAACAATTTTCTAGATTTCCATGAGCTGGAAAACTGTATTTCAATGTCCCTAATATTTGTGTGTCTACCTCATGAGCATATATACAGATGTACAACTGAAAAACCTGAAGGCCAGGATATTGACATACTAGACATCACAAAAGCAGGGACAGAACCTGAAGTATAAGTACAAATACTAATTTCAGTATTTAAAATTTGTATTCAACGTAATTGCACAGTGAGTATGGTTTGAGCAGAGCAAAAGAAAAATGTATTATTTTAAACCTAAAAAAACCACTGAAAAGCAGTACTTTTTCACAGTCTGGGCAGAGGTGTTTGCTGTCCTGTTCAGTTCCTCAGCTGGGAGGAGGTGGTTCAGCATCAGCACACAGCCTGTTTTTCATGCCTGATATAAACATGCCTCTCCAGAAACGTGGGAGTGATAGACCCTTGTAAGAGTTTAGGCCAGCTGAGCGAGGGCAAGAAGCACCTTTGTAGGCAAGAAGGGAACTCTTCTCTCCCTGCACAACCTAGGTGCCAAATTCCCCACACCCGTGTTTCAGGAGCAGAGCTCTGTGTATTGATCCGCACAACACAGCTGTCCACCCACTTGGTTATTGATGGCTAATAAACAGCTTGAGCACCCACAAGCTGCATTTTTCTTAGTGCCAGCCTGGAATCAATTAAATAACCAGAAGGGCTCCAAGAGATGCCATCAATTGCAAAAGTTATTACACTCTCAGGATGTTTCCCTGAAAACTCCCACACAAAGCAATTAGGTGTCAGATGCTGCTGTGTCTTAATCAGGACTTTTTGGTGGGGTTGGGGCCCCTCGTGGGCACTGCCTGGTGCAGAGTGGCAGTGCTGCATGGAACCCTCAGCTTTCCATGTCCCTCTGTGTTCTGCTACCTGGTTTGACTACTTTGTGGTCCTTAGGAGTAAGAGAGGATATTAGAACAGCTTGAGAGGAGCATGGAGAATAAAGCACAGAAAAAAATTATCTGCTGGCAGCTGGCTCCCAGTAAGGAGTAAATCCTGTTGGCTTGTCAAAAAGCCTTAAAATACTGAGTGCTTTCCAAGGGAAATATGAGAAAACTTGAGTGAGGTATCCCATTTNTGATATAAACATGCCTCTCCAGAAACGTGGGAGTGATAGACCCTTGTAAGAGTTTAGGCCAGCTGAGCGAGGGCAAGAAGCACCTTTGTAGGCAAGAAGGGAACTCTTCTCTCCCTGCACAACCTAGGTGCCAAATTCCCCACACCCGTGTTTCAGGAGCAGAGCTCTGTGTATTGATCCGCACAACACAGCTGTCCACCCACTTGGTTATTGATGGCTAATAAACAGCTTGAGCACCCACAAGCTGCATTTTTCTTAGTGCCAGCCTGGAATCAATTAAATAACCAGAAGGGCTCCAAGAGATGCCATCAATTGCAAAAGTTATTACACTCTCAGGATGTTTCCCTGAAAACTCCCACACAAAGCAATTAGGTGTCAGATGCTGCTGTGTCTTAATCAGGACTTTTTGGTGGGGTTGGGGCCCCTCGTGGGCACTGCCTGGTGCAGAGTGGCAGTGCTGCATGGAACCCTCAGCTTTCCATGTCCCTCTGTGTTCTGCTACCTGGTTTGACTACTTTGTGGTCCTTAGGAGTAAGAGAGGATATTAGAACAGCTTGAGAGGAGCATGGAGAATAAAGCACAGAAAAAAATTATCTGCTGGCAGCTGGCTCCCAGTAAGGAGTAAATCCTGTTGGCTTGTCAAAAAGCCTTAAAATACTGAGTGCTTTCCAAGGGAAATATGAGAAAACTTGAGTGAGGTATCCCATTTTCACTGCTTAATTTAACCATTTGCTGTGAGTGTATGTGAAAAAGGCAATTGTAGCCAACAGAGAGTAAATAAACCTAATTTTAAGGCCAGTGGAAAAAAAGAAGAGTTAGACAGATATAACATTTACGTTCAGAAAAAAAACAAGACAAGATTTCTTTTCCTGGTTGTTTTTCCTAATAATATACAAGTTATTTCACGTAGTCTCAGCTATGTTCTGCAGTGTATAGCAACTTCCATCCTGGCTTTACGACATTTCTCATACTGAGATTGTAGTGAACAAAGCAGAAGGGAAAGGTGGTTGACTTCAGGTCACTAGACCACAGCAAGGAGAAAAAGTGAGCTGACATCTTCAGCAGAAGTCAGCAATACCTAACAGGTCTCATTTCCCCTGTGCCCACACTTATGACATAAGAAACAAATAGTCCAAAAGTTTCAACAAAACATTCGTCACACACCCAAGCCACAAAGACACAGAAATAGCAATACAAAATGTTAGAGAAAAATACTTAAATGAGCTAAGAACAGCTTACATGGTGGCTAAGCAAGGACTCTGAGTTTGCAAGACTCCCTGTGCAGTGACAGGAGCAGAGGTAGAGGACTAAGTGAGAACTGGTAAAACATCCCCAGTGCCTAAAAACTTGCAGCTGCTTTGCTAGAGCTGCCTCNGACTCCCTGTGCAGTGACAGGAGCAGAGGTAGAGGACTAAGTGAGAACTGGTAAAACATCCCCAGTGCCTAAAAACTTGCAGCTGCTTTGCTAGAGCTGCCTCTGTCTGTGGAGTGCTGACCACGGAGGGTCTGTTCATCCACAAGGTCTGCTGGGATTCAAAAACTCATAAACAAATATTCTTCTGTCTGTCTGTTTCAACCAGGACAGAATTAATTTTCTTCTTAGTAGCTGGTGCTGTGTTTTGCATTTAGTATGAGAATAAGGTTGTTAACACACTGATGTTTCAGTTGTTGCTAAGTAGTGTTTTCCCAAACTCAAGGACTTTTCAGAGAGCAGCTAACAAGGACCATATCCAGGCCAGTTGACCCAAAATAACCAAAGGGATATTCCATACCATAGAACATCATGCTCAGTATATAAATAAGGGGCAAATTGGCAAGGGGTGGCCAATCACTGCTCAGGGACAGACCAGGTATCAAGAGAACATTTGTACTGTGCCTTTCTTGGGATTTTTTTCCCTCTCTCTCCTTTTCACTACAATTACTAGTGTTATAATTAGTATTATTGTATCATATTTTACTTTGTTTCAATTATTAATCTGTTCTTATCCATGAGTTTTCACATTTTTTGCAGTTCTTCTCCCTGCTGTCAGCAGGGACTCTTGTGTGGTCTCCTCATATCTTCTGGCTGAACTTTTCCTACTTTTTAAGACCTACAAGAGTGAAACAAAAGAATTACTCTTTACCTGCTGGGTACCTGCTGTTAGGATACCCAGCTGTGGAAGAAGGTGCCTTTGGGTGCCTCAGATATTACCTGGGACGACAAGCAGCACTGACTTTCCCCTTTTTTTCCCAGTACTCTGAACAGAAGGTTAGGTGGTCACTCTGTCGACCATATTAGGCAGAAGAGATTTAGCTGAATCAGTTGGTCTTATGGATTTAAATGGAAGATGGATGTTTCAGCCTTCTTGGACATGACAGACAGAGATATGAAGCAAGGTTTTCTAGTGGTAGACAAGC